>BMAC01000112.1:110496-193958 GCA_014905375.1 Phtheirospermum japonicum
CATGAGGTATGTCGGTGTAACTATTGAGTACGTTGAACTCATCCCAAATCAACGATGTTTTTCTTTCAGGTACAAACGAGAATATCGAGTGAATGGGAAATGAGGAAGGAATAGGGATACTCGTTATCCATTTTATTTTTGTATGTTCTTGAAAGAATGTGGAARTAGAGTACTTTAGCTATCGTTTTCCACTGATAGCAATTTGTTTTTATTGTTTTAAATATTCCGCTGCGTAAACTTGATCATTTTGAAATTATGAATTTTTATAATGTTATTGTTATGAAACTCGACATTTATTTGTGACGCCAAGATTCCTTAAATTATTTAAAATGTAAACCTAAATCGGGGCGTTACAGTATTTTAGTTTATTTTCCTTATTGTTTTCGGTATAAGTTGGATAGATTGAGCACATTTTCATATTTTCTTATCTCCAACTTATTTGATCGTAATTTAATCATAACTAATTAATTTTATGTTTATTTTAGGTATTTTGAAGTATTTAAGTTTGGAAGTAGTCAAGGGTGGGCGTACGAGTGGAGATTCAGCGAAAATGGGTCGTGATTTGAAGAATTTGAAGCTGCCAACTTTCTATAACGGTTATTCCATCGGGAACCGTTATAGTAGCCTCCAGACCAAGCCTGTCAAGCACTACCGACCAGCCCTGCCGAGCGCTGCGCACACCTGCCGACCAATCCGCCCGCGTCGACCAGTTTACGTCGGTCGACGCAAAAATCGTTATAGTAGCCCTAATCGACGCCAATGCCCACGAACTCTCTGTCGCGTCGATCCTAAACGCGTCGATCGATGCACGGTTGACGTGATGACCCAGAATCGTGATTTTTAGGGTTTCTTACTGCCCAAGACTTCCCACAACTATAAATACCCTATGTATTTCGGTTTTTTACATACAATATCATATTTCTAGGGTTTTAAGGCCTCTTAGGGGCTGACAACCCCAACGAGTGCCCTTCGATTTCTTAGTTTCTCTTAATAATTTTTAGTTTTAAATTCTTAGACTTTAGATTAATTTAGATTCAAGATTTCATCGTGGAACGCTGCATTTTCTTCGTTTAATTAGTAAGTACTTATCTCTTATGCTCTTTAATTTAGTTCACATGCTTTCAATTAGTTTAATTAAATCTCTTAGAATAATTATTATTTCCATGACGAATTGTGATTATGATTGTGTTGGGATTGTGATGTTGAGATTGATGATTATTGGTAGCTAGATCTAATGGGTCTAGAGCCTAGATTCGTTGTGAACCATCAATTGGGTTTTCCCAAGAGGTCGTGGAGACGAATCAAAGCTCTAGAACCCTAGTTTTCTTAAATCGTTTTATAAGTCTTTTAATTTATTTAAATAAATTTTAGATTTAATTTCTCTTAGATAATTTAATCTTAGTTTTAGATAACTAATTCTTAGTTTAAATAATCTTAAACTTAATTAATTAGTTCATAGCTTAAGTAATCTTTAGATTTAATTTATTGCTCTTAGTTTAATTAATTTTAGTTCTTAAACTCTCAAACAAAACCCCCCTGTCCGTGTGTTTAGATTAGTTTTATTTTTATTATTTTCTTATTCGTGAAAACAAATACAAGAGGAACTTCCGAATCTAGCTTTCCTTTGAGATCGACACGAGTCAACTTACCCATCTACAAGTGATCTCGTACTCTTGTGGGCGAGCTTTTTAAAATTGACAACTTTAAATAAAAGTAGGTGCAAAAAGTTCGAATCAACAACCAACCAGATGCCCAACCATTTTGCAAAAGGAACAAAACTCCGGTAGGTTCTCATACCCAATAGAGACATACCCGCAGTAACCTTCACGTTCAATCATAACCGTCTCTTGCAGGGTATACTCTAAATTAATCTGAACCAAGACACGAACAAAGTGTCCCACCGAGCCATTAATCGAGCGCTCATCAATTTGTAGAGGAGTGTCAAAGACTCTAGCGATATTAAGAATAAAAGAATGGTCCCTATATTCAATTGGTAATTCGTAAATACGGATCCATGCCTGAGAAGAGGCCGAAGGGACCTTGTAAGGATTGAATTTCGGAGACCACGGGAAGATCCGAATAGAGTTTAAGCCGAATTTACAGAAGGGTTTGGCAAAAGCGCGCTTTCTATCATTGGCTAAGGAGAAGAAAATGCTGAAGAATCCTTTGACAAGAGGAACAAGATTCCACGGTCCACTAATTTTCCAAATGTTCGTCAAAGTGGATTTGAGGTCGACGAGGGAAAAGGGGTTTGACCCTTTGGGTTGAAGGAGACGACCTATGAGAGAGTCATGTAATTTGGATACGCGACTTTGGTAGCGGGATTCATCAATAGTGACCGAGAAAAAGTCCCCTTTTTTAATACAAGGGTCACCAAGGGACAAGCCCGTCAGGGGTGGTCGGGCGGGTAGGGAAGCGGGCTGGGCCTCCGTTGCCAGAGTGAGGGAGCAGAGTATGGGCTGGTGCAAGGTGGGGCCCAAGGTAAGGGAGGGGATTGGGCTGGACATCCAGGCCCAGGTTGTAGAAAGTGTGAGCTGGAGTTGGGCCGCTAAAGCCGGCTTGCAAAGGAGGTCTGGAGGCCCTTTCTTGGGTATTAGGATGGTAGATGCTTGGGCTGCTGGTGGAAAACAAGGGAGGTGTTGAAGGACGTGGGCTGCAGAGAAAGTAGGTGGGCCAATACTCTCAACTAATGAGCTCGAAAAATAGGATAAGCATTGACCAAATGTGGCGTAATTTGAAGAGCAGCCAAAAAAAGCAGATTTTTCAGGGTTTGCAGAACTTGCACACAAAAAGCCATGCAAGGCAGGGTCCGAGGAAAGCAATGCAAAATAAACCGGATGGGTAGGGCTAAAGGAGTCCCTCACGGCGTTAATGGGGTTCCCCTCTGGTGGAGCGTCGGCAAGATGAGTCGTCGTCACAGGAACGGTGCTGAAAAGTTCCGGCGAGATCGAAGGCGGTGTGGTTGAGCAGCCGTGTGGGTTGATTTGCATCGCACGTGTTTCCGTCATAGGAGCAGCGGTTGCCAGAAAGTCGCAGACGGTAGAACCCGACGCCGGTGCAGAAAAAGCTTGTGGCCAAGTATTTTCCGCCGTCAGCGAGCCGAAAACGACGGGGGCGGTAAGGAAAGAGACACTAAGATTAAGAGAGCCAAAAGCCCGAAAGCTGTACATCGCATGGGGAAGGAGCGGCGTGGTGTGGGCAGTGGAAGGAGGTGCTAACTCGCTGCCGGGTGGAAGCGCCAGCAGCTGTTTCAGCAGGGGTGGCTGTTTTAGCGTGGAAGTAGACGACGGGACAGCAACGACTCCAGCAAAGTTGGAAGCCGATCTCACCGTCGTCTTGGACGACTGTAGGAGCTCCGACGGTGGTTGTTGCACGGAGAGCAACAGCGGGGTTGCTAAAGGATGCTCCTAAGAGTGAAAAACCATGGGCGGTCATTGTGTTGAGAGTTCCGGCGTTGGCTGTTGTAGAGAAAGCTCCAGCCGGGTTTCTTGTTGTTGTGAGTACGTCCAGGGTGGCTGCAACGATGGAGTGTTGGTCGGTCGGGGCAACAGATGCGGCAAGGAGGTTTGTTGAAGGGAAAACTCCATGGGCGGCGATTGCTTTGAGATTGCCGACAACGGCTGTTGTGCAGCAAACTCCGGTGGGATTGCAAGGGGGTGCTGCTGGGGATACGCCTTGGGTGGCTGCGATGGCCAGGTGTTGGGCGGCCGGTGACATGACGACGGAGTTCCGACAGGGATTGGACTCGGTCGAAAAAAATGAGGAGAGAGAACAGAGAGTTTTCTACGTTTTTTTATTTTTTAAAGATAAGTACACATATATTGCAGTGCACCCGAGACCAAAAGAGAGATACTAAACCAAAGTTTTTATGATCAACAAAAAAACATATAGATAAGATAAGTCATATTACAATCACGCTCTCAAACTGTCCAAATAAGTGGGCAATTCGGGACTTAGTATCGAGTTCTCTATTCGATACTAAATCCCAAACGAATCTTAGGTATATTGTTTGAGTGTAGATAGAAATGTTATATTGTGGATCAATAAATCACGGTCGGTGCCGTAAACCACGTCATCACAGACGTATATATCAACCAATAAATCATCACAACATGTAAAAAATATCTACAAAATGACATATATTTTAAACACAACAACCACGTACCGATCACCACGGTATTTCAAAACCAACATCACCAACAATTTAAAATATTTTAAAACCATCATCATTTTTTAAAATAATTTTGAAAACCATTATTGAAGGGATGAAACCTCCCGTCCGGCGCCGTACACCACGTCATCACCGACGTCTTCCCAACCAATCACAATATCATTCGGTCACAATTAAACCATAACAATAATCTATAACATTATATTAACATCATCCAATAACAAGTAAACCCTAATAGAAAATCAAACCCTAGATTAAACTATAATTACGAAATAAACCCTAAATGAATACATTATTAAAAACTAAACCCTAATTGCAACATAAACCCTATATTAAATCCTAATTGCAAATTAAGCACTAATTAAATTATAATTAGAAATTAAATCCTAATTGCAAATTAAAACCTAGATTAAGCTATAATTACAAATTAAACTCTAAATAAATACATAAATAGAAATTAAACTCTAATTGCAAATCAAACAATAATTAAATCGCAATTAGAAACTAAACCCTAAATGAAACCCTAATTGTAAATCAAACCTTAGATTAAACTAACATTACAAATTAAATCCTAAATTAATGCATAATTAGAAATTAAACCCTAGATTAATACGTAAACCCCTAATTAAACTCAAAGTATATACTAATACACTAATTCACATGTAAATTCATAATTGAAAACTAATTCAAAAATTAACCCTAAAAAACCACAATTATATAAAATAAATAAAAAAACCATGAAGTTTCTTACCTTGAAGGCTGGCTGAAGGAGGCAGAGCAGCAGCTTCAGGCGGTGGAGGCGGAGTAGAGGCTTCAGCAACGACGTCGACTTCAAATTAGCAGCGAGCGGCGGCGAGCGAAGAGCGCCAGCCCTAGTTTTTTCTTCTCAGATTTGTTTTTTTTTTTCTTTGCTTTGAGTGCAGAGTGCAGCAGGTGACGAATGTTGTTTTATTAAATCGGGCCGAGGACAATATTGCCCTCGGAAAATCCTTTGGCAATCCGAAGTCAACTTCTTCCCCTCGGTTTTTCCGAGGGGAAATTTAAACCCTCATTTTTTTAATATAATTTAAAACAAACTAAGGAGATAAATTCCCCTCGGGATTTCCAAGGGGAGCATATTTCCTCTCGGTTTTTCCGAGGAGAAAATCTTCCCCTCATTTTTTTTTAATTAAATAAAATCAAAAAAAAAATAAAAAATGAATATTTAACGATCAACACCCGATCCTCTTTGTTATATGACATCGAGACGCACCCCGTGCCACCCCGTTCGTAAAATGATATGATTTTTTTTATTTTTACGCATTTTATTTTATTTTTTAAATTTTTAAAAAATTATTATTTAAAATCGAAAACAAATAGAAAACGCGTATTTAACGATCAACACCCGATCCTCGTAATTCTATGACATTGAGATGCACCCCTTTCCACCCCATTCGTAAAATGATAGGATTGTTTTTTTTAACGCATTTTCTATTTTTTTTTAATTTTTATTTAAAATCAAAAAAATAGAAAACACGTATTTACCTATCAACACTCGATTCTCGTGGTTCGAAGACATCGAGACGCACCCCGTTCAATCTTTACAAAATCACGACACTTCGTCGCTTCGCGTTCCAACCGAACAAGTTGATCGATCGATAGTATCTTGATTGTTGGTCGAATTACACGACACATGTAATACGCACATGCTCGTTGATATTTTTCAATAGAATGTGGGTGAAAACCACCCCACGTGCCTAAAATGATAGGATTTCTTTTATTTCTACAATTTTTCTGTTTTTTTCCTATTTTTTTATTTAACTTAAAATAAAACCGAAGGGACAAATTCCCCTCGGGATTTCCGAGGGGAGCATATTTCCCCTTGTTTTTTTGGAGGAGAAAATCTTCCCCTTGTTTTTTTAAATTAAAAAATCAAAAAAAATAGAAAATACGTATTTAACGATCAACACCCAATTCTCGTGGTTCTATGACATCGAGACGCACCCCATGCCACCCCGTTCATAAAATGATAAGATTTTTTTTTTTTTTTACGCATTCTCTAGTTTTTTCAGTTTTTTTTATTTAAAATCAAAAAAAATAGAAAACACTTATTTAACGATCAACACCCAATTCTCGTGGTTTTATGACATCGAGACGCACCCCGTTCCACCCTATTTGTAAAATGATTGGATCTTTTTTTATTTTTACGCATTTTCTATTTTTTTGAGTTTTTTTCGATTTTATATTTAAAATAAAAAAAAAATAGAAAACGCGTATTTACCGAACAACACTCAATCCTCATGGTTCTATGACATCGAGACGTACCTCATTCCACCCCGTCCATAAAATAATAGGATTTATTTTTATGTATTTTCTATTTATTTATTTTTTATTTAAAATCGAAAAAAAAATAGAAAACACGTATTTACCGATCAACACTCAATCCTCGTGGTTCTATGACATCAAGATGCACCCCGTGCCACCTTCACAAAATCAATACACTTTGTTGCTTCGCTCTTCCAACTGAACAAATTGATAGATCGGTCGTATCTTGTTTGTTGGTCGAATTACACGACACGTGTAAATACGCACATGCTAGTTGATATTTTTCAATCGAAATCGGGTGAAAACCAAATGATAGGATTTGTTTTAGTTTTACGATTTTACTATTTTTTTCTTTTTTCTTTTTTTTTTTAATTTTAGTTTTTCTTTAGTTTTTAAAAAACTGAGGGGACATATTCCCCTCGGGATTCCCGAGGGGAGTCTAATTCCCCTCGGTTTTTCCGATGGGAATTTCTTCCCCTTAGTTTTTATATTAATTTTTTTATTCTCGAAAAATCCGAGGGGACAAAATTACCCTCGGTTTTTCCGAGAGAAACTTCTTCCCCTCGATTTTCATATCATTTTTATTTTTTTGATTTTTTTATTCTAAAAAAAACTGAGGGGAAAAAATTCTCCTCGATTTTTCCGAGGGGAGTTTCTTCCCTTAGGTTTTTATATTTTTTATTCTCAAAATAAAACCGAGGGGACTAAGTTACCCTCGGTTTTTCCGAGGGGAATTTCTTCCCCTCGATTTTTATATTAATTTTATTTTTTTCAATTTTTTTATTCTCAAAAAGATCGAGGGGACCAAATTCCCCTCGGTTTTTATATTATTTATATTTTTTTTTATTTTTTTATTCTCAAAAAAATCGAGGGACAAAATTACCATCGTTTTTCTGAGGGGAATTTCTTCCCTTCGATTTTTATATCATTTTTATTTATTTTTTGTTTTTTTTTATTCTAAAAGAAAATCGAGGGGACAAAATCCACGTCGGTTATTACGAGGGGAATTTCTTCCCCTCGATTTTTATATTATTTTTATTTTTTTCAATTTTTTTATTCCCAAAGTAAAACCGAGGGGACTAAGTTACCCTCGATTTTTCCGAGGGGAATTTCTTCCCCTAGGTTTTTATTTTATTTTATCTTTTTCAATTTTTTTTTATTCTAAAAAAACTGAGGGGACTAATATTCACTCAGTTTTTCCGAGGGGAGTTTCTTCCCCTCGGTTTTTTCGAGGGGAATTTCTTCCCCTCCGTTTTTATATTTTTTTTATTTTTTTTATTTTTTTATTCTCAAAAAAATCGAGGGGACTAAATTCCCCTCGGTTTTTTCGAGGGGGATTTTTTCCCCTCGGTTTTTATATTATTTTTATTTTTTTCAATTTTTTTTATTCTCAAAAAAATAGAGGGGACAAAATTACCCTCAGTTTTGAGGGGAATTTCTTCCCCTCTATTTTTATATATATATATTTTTTATTTAAAAAATAAAATCGAGGGGACAAAATTCCCCTCGATTTTTCCGAGAGGAATTTCTTCCCCTCGGTTTTTATATTATTTTTATTTTTTTCGATTTTCTTATTCTCAAAATAAAACCGAGGGGACTAAGTTACCCTAAATTCTTTCGAGGGGAATTTCTTCCCCTCGGTTTTTATATTATTTTTATTATTTTCAAAAAATCGAGTGGACTAATTTCCGAGGGAAAATTGTTCCCTTCGATATTCCCGTGGGGGATATTCCTTCGGTATGTTTACCCTCGGAAAGTCTTCGGTAATTATGGCGGCAAACATTGGCGCCGTGTTTTCGAGGGATTTACCGAATGTGTAATCCTTCGGTAATACCCTCGGTAATGCCCTCGAAGTTTCCGAGGGGAATATTTCTCTTGGGTTTACTCGATAAAATACTATTTTTTTGTAGTGTTATGTGAGTTGTCTCACAGTGTGTTGTCTTATAACTGGTAGATCTGAGTGGAGTAAATCTGAATTACCCGGAAATACAACTAATATATTTCCATCTAAAGCTAAAGATAGAGTAAATTCATTGTGTGGTCTTGTCACGAGTTATAACACTAAAAATGTAATGAATACCAATGTGTATTCTTGTCACTGGTAATTAACGTGTAACCTGAAATACACGAGTGAACAACAACATTGAGTGGGGAAAAGTAAATAAATAGATTTGTGCAAGTGTGTTGTCATGTCACAAGTGTGCAAGTGTATTACAACCCATATTTTGATGTAGTGTGTGGTCTTGTAATGTGAACCAATGTCATGTGAATAGTAACAATGACTGTGCAAGTATGTTGTCATGTCGCTAGTAGATTTCACATGCGTATGAGTAAGTTCAGTATTTACCTAACCAATTTTGATGAATTCACACTCTCCTTATAAATATGTACTAAAACACATCTGAGGAGACGTGCATGAGAATACTTACTATCCTCTAGGATATGAAAATACATATGATTTACTAACAATCTTAAAAATATCGACAAATAATATGATTAAATAAACAATAAAGATGCAGATTCAAACATTACACATTTGAACATATAATTAATTTAAAATTAAAATACAAACACATTTTATTACAAAATCCAAAGGTGCAAAATGAAACTAAGGTAACATAACGATAGCACTTCATGTGAAAAGTTCTTCCAACTTCTTCCACATTCGTGGCTCGTTGAACATAGTACTTTTGGGTTGGTAAATCACCATACTCCTTCATATGAAAGAATGATTTATTAATAATGTATATTATTGAAGACAAAAAATATGCATATCATTATAGGTAGAGGGATTTGTGCACTTTACATTAGTGAAAAATTTGCAGATAGTGATATCCACACAAACTAATATGTGTTCATGATACCATAAAACTCTAGGCTTGACAAGTATCACTCCGTACCAGTTGTACCTCATTTAGATTGCCTCTATTATGTTGCTTACATTATCAGTAGTAAATTGCACCCAAAAATGCCTCTAAAGTACAATTCTTGCCTGCATGGCACTCAAGCTTCTCTCACATTTTTTTGAGAGATTAGGAAATATAGTAGTACTCGGTCCATGTTAATGGTCCATAGGGTTCTTTCAGGATCATTGAAATTATCTCGAAATCTTCTTACATCGGGATGGTTTTCATAAAACTTAACCATTGGCCTTTATATTTTACATGGAGAGAAAGATAATGAGATATTGTATTTATTTATGTTTGCTTGGTAATTTTTCTGTATGTATCTATATAGATGCATGAGATAAGTGAGAAAGTGGGGTCTGTATGTTGTTTATTTACTTGAATAGTACCATATCTCATATTTTGATGAAGTGTGTGGTCTTGTCATATAAACCAATGTCAGGTGAGACTAATTTAATTTGGTTAAAGTAAAGAGAGTAGTAACATTAATTGTGAAAAATTATGTTGTTGCAGTTGTGCAAGTGTGTTGCCATGTCGTTGGTAGATTTCACATGCATATGAGTAAGTTCATTAGTTACCGAACTAGTTTTAATGAGGTCACACTCTCATTATAAATATGTACTTAAATGCATCTGAGAAGTCCTCAACAAGTTACTTTCCATAAATACTTTTTTTTTTCCAATATACAAAGTTAACGACCGACAGCTATCATGATGAATACGTGCATGAGATGCTTCAAGTTCGTGCAATTGGTCATGGCTACTACAATGGAGATGAGGGTAATTGGACCCAAAAGATGGACGAGAATATACTAGATTTTCTAATCATTCAAAAATACAAAGTAAGTGGAACCCAAATGGAGGGGTACCACCCCTAATACAAATTGTTGATGAAGCACTAGATTTACTCGCTCATTGCCGTGGGATCTAAATCTGTTCAGATGATGTCGAAAAAAGGATCTTTGAACTTGAAGAATAGTATAGGTGGAAATGAACTGGTCCGTACCCAAGGTTCAGTTTATTTTGGAGAGAGTAGCAACTACAACTATGTGATCGGATATCACAATGTCAAGAAGAAGTTCTTACCAGTAAATTACGTACTCCCTTTGATATAATTACATGCACTTCCATCTTTTTATTGATCTAACTCATTGTTATTTACACAGAAGTGTCTAATCATAAATCTTTGTAACGCATTTGAGAAGAAGCCACTGCGAGTGAAAATTATAAAACTTCGGGAGTGGATTTAAAGTCCTGTACTATAGTGGGTTAAGGAGTTAAATAAGATGAATCAATTATATGTGTTTGCCTGAACTTTAATAAATACTTTTTTCTAATTTCTTATTTGTTATTGTCTAAATATGTATTATTATAATTTAGTATATATAATATAATTTCCAATACATTTTATAATTGTAATACAATTTTACATAATATATACTATATAATTATATAAATATAATACATAATAAACATTTTTAATAATAAATAGATAACTCTTTTATATTTTTTATATATTATTGCCTAAATATGTTATTATTTTAATTTAATATATATAATATAGTTACATATATATAATGTAATACCTTTTTAATAATATATATATATATATATATATATATATATATATAATGTAATTTTTATTTATAAATATTATATATAGTAAATACTTCCTTATACATATTATATAATTTTAATAAACTTTTAAATAATAATATATATTTATAATATAATTATTTATAAATATAATTTAAAACTTTAATTGATATATTTAACAAAGGGCAACACTCTTGTTAGGCCGGACTAACAGATCATCCGTTAGGCCAAAATTTCATATCAGTACATTATAGTGCAAAAACCAATACATCATAGTAAAAAATATTACAGTACAAAAATCAATACATCATAGCATGGGTCAGGAACTTATGAAAAACTAATACTTTAAGGTACAAAAACTAATACATTATAGTATCGAGTCAGATGATCTAACGTGTTATGACCCGTTAATCTGGTCTAACACAAGTGTTTGTCTTTAACAAATAAAACAAAAAACCAAAGTATTAAGACTAAGGATATTTGTTGATTTTGTATACCTTTATTATTTTATTTCCTAGTTAATCTCCGTTTGTCATGGTCCTATTGTTGTATTCACAAATATATATAGAAGTTCTTAATCACCACAAAATGATTGGTGATCCTAAAATCATTTCATATGGTATCAGCCGCAATATCCTTCTAAACCCTAACTTCTTCTCCACCACAGCCGCGCCGCTGCTCTTCTTCGGACTCGTCCCCTCCAGCTTTTTTTCTTCTTCACCAAACTTGTCCCCTTTGGTGTCGCACTCTGTATCTTCATGGCTGCTCCTACACCGGACTCTCTTCCAGTCACAACCATGATTAACATGGTCGCCGCTATCAAGTTGAATCACACGAACTATCTTCCTTGGCGCCGTCAAATCATGCACATGGCGGAATGTTTTGACCTCATGGGATTTCTTGACGGATTCGTTGCTGTCCCATCTACTACTATCATCTCTGGAGATAATCTTTCATCAGTTAACCCCAAATACACGACCTAGAGGATGAAGGACCGCAAACTCCTCAGTGTGCTCTATACATCTCTTTCCGAAGACGTGGCTTCCAAAGTTATTGACTCGTCCACCTCGTACGACACTTGAGTAACTCTTGAGGGTGTATTCTCGTCCATCTCCCGCCAGCACCAACTTCGTGAAGAGCTTCTTTCTCTGCGTCGTGGTGCCTCTTCTGTCGATGAGTATGGAAGAAATTCAAACTCTTGTGTGATCAACTGAATGCTATCGGTCGTCCAGTCGATGAATCAGACAAAAGTCATTGGTTTCTCTGTGGTTTGGGTATTCAATTTTCCTGTTCTGCGGATACGCGCATGGCCCTCTCTCCAATTCCTACCTTTCGCGATCTACTCCACCAGACCAAACAATACGATTCTATGCTCCGTGCCATGGAGGGCTCCATGCCTCAGGTGGCCTTCACGGCTGATCAGCGATTCTCTTCTTATTCTACTCGCGGCCAGCCCTCAAATTCTCGTGGTCGGTCCAGCAGCCACTCATCTTCTGGTAATAATGTTGGTCGTGGCCAACAGTCCAACTCGCGTAGCTCCTCATCCGGGTTTCATCGTGGTGGTGCAGGTATGGCCAAAGGGGGGCATAAACCCTATGTCCCTCGATGTCAAATATGCCGTGGGGATCACTATGCCAACAAGTGTCCTCAATTTCTCGCTGCTCGTCAGGACACTGATTCGGCAAATTTGGCTCATGCGTTCACGACTTCTTGCAACATTTCATATTCGACTCCCAACTGGTATGTTGATTCGGGAGCCTCTGCCCACATGACCAATACGTCTTCCACACTGAACTCCTATGAGCCTTATTCTGGTAATGGTTCTGTTACTGTCGACAATGGTCATGCTTTAAATATTTCGCATATTGGGTCTTGTGACTTGTCTGCCAATGTTAAATTATTGGATGTTTTGGTGGTACCTCATATTACAAAAAATCTTCTCTCCATAAGTAAACTAACCTCTGATTTTCTGGTTGATGTCACATTTTCTGATAAGGTTTTTACAATTCAGAATCGGGTGACAAAGAAAACTCTGGCTCGGGGAAGGTGTGATAATGGACTTTACTTGCTTGAAAAGGGGGTTTCGGCATTGGTGGCAGCAGTCAAGAACAAGGTTTTGAAGGCTAGTTTTGGTTTGTGGCATTTACGTCTGGGCATGTCCCATTTTCTATTATTTCATTATTAAATAAACTTGGACATTTATCTGTTACTTCAGTATTGCCGAGTCCTAGTGTTTGCTCCTCTTGTCAATTAGCAAAGAGCAAGAAACTTCCGTTTTCCTTGAATGAAAAACGTGCGACTAATGTTCTTGATTTGATACGTTGTAATTTATGGGGTCCGGCGCCTATTACTACTTCTGCTGGTTTTCATTATTATGTTATTTTTGTGGACGGTTTTTCTCGTTTTTCGTGGATTTATCCGTTATGCGCAAAGAGTGGATTTTATGATGTCCTGGTTCGCTTTCATGCTTTTGTCTGTACTCAATTTTCTCGTAAAATCAAGATTTTTCAGAGCGATTGTGATACTAAATTTGTGAACTCGAAAGTCCGAGATTTTATGAATTTACATGGTATTCATCATCAGTTTTCTTATCCCTAGACGCCACAACAAAATGGTCAGGCTGAACGTAAGCATCGTCACATTTCTGAAACTGGATTATCTATGTTATTTAATGCTCATGCTCCTGCGTCTCTTTGGTTCGATGCATTTGCCACTGCTGTTTTTGTAATTAACGGCTGCCATCTCCATTGTTGCATGACACTTCACCGTTTCAACTTCTGTTTGGTCATGCTCCTAATTATGCCATGTTCAAACCATTTGGGTGTCGTGTTTTTCCATATCTTCGAGATTATGCAGCTAATAAATTAGAACCTCGTAGTCGTCCTTGTATCTTCTTGGGATATAGCAGTATTTACAAGGGTTTTTGTTGTTTTGATCCTGACTCCTCAAAGGTCTTCACTACTCGCCATGCCCAATTTGACGAGCAATGTTTTCCTTTTTCTCGGGTTTCGTATGCAACTCCAATTTTTGATTTGGACGTCTCTATTTTTCTGGATGTTAAGGATGATCTCTTGCCGACTGTTGTTCAGCCTGGTCCACCATCTCCGCCACCCATGCTTGCACCTTGTCAAGTCGATGCACCAGTTCGTATTGTTCCTGATGATCCACCCGGGCCTCAGCATATGCCATTTCCTGCTCCAGTCCAGGATAATTCCATTGCACCTGATTCGGCTACTGGCGAGAGTTTTCCTTCTCCTTCGGATTCTGTCGCAGCTCCGCTCGTGGCTGCTTCATCCTCCGACCATCATCCCATGATCACCAGGTCACGAGCTGGAATTCTTAAACCGCGTTACCCTGTTGATTTGACAACCACGGCTCTTCTTTCCGCTCTTGTTGCCACATCTGAGCGGCGTGGATTTAAGTCTGTGGCCAAGCATCCCGAGTGGCTCGCTGCCATACAAGATGAAGTCAACGCTCTCGCTTGAATAATACTTGGACATTGGTGCCTCGACCCTCTGGCGTTAATGTTGTTGGTTCAAAATGGGCTTTTCGTACGAAATTTCATGTTGATGGGTCCATTGAGCGTCACAAAACTCGTCTTGTTGTGCAAGGTTTTACACAGATTCCCGGCACCGATTTTCATCATTCTTTCAGTCCAGTTGTTAAAGCTGCTACCGTCCAGCTCATTTTGTCTATTTCCGTTCAGCGTAACTGGCCTTTACACCAGCTTGATGTCAACAATGCATTTCTTCATGGCGTTCTTGACAGACCTGTATTTATGGATCAGCCCCATGGATTTTTGTCGATCCGCGGTTTCTTGACCATGTTGTCAACTCAAAAAGGCTATCTACGGTCTTCGACAAGCTCCTCTTGCCTGGTTTCAGCGATTCAACAAGTTTTTATTAAGTCTTGGCTTTCTTCAGAGTCGTTGTGATTCGTCTCTTTTTCACTTTCATAAAGGTACCTCTATCCTTTATTTATTGCTCTATGTGGATGACATCATTATTACAGGCAATAATCCGACTCTGATGAACCAATTTATCTATCGTACAAGTATTGAATTTGCCATAAAGGATCTGGGCCATCTTAATTATTTCCTTGGACTTGAGGTGTCGTATACCTCTACTGGTTTATTTGTGGGTCAGGCCAAATATGCTCATGATATTCTTAAACATGCTGAGTTGTTGGATGCCAAGCCTGTCTCTACTCCTTTGGTAGCTGGAGAATTACTTCTTAGTACCGGTTCTCCATTTCAGGGTCCGACTCTGTATAGGTCTCTTGTTGGAGCTCTCTAATACTTTACTATTACTCGTCTGGATCTTTCTTATGCTGACAATTCGGTGAGCCAGTTTTTTCACTCGCCTACGGATGAACATTTTTTGGCGGTAAAGAGAATTCTGCGCTACGTTAAAGGTATTTTGCACTATGGCCTTTCTTTCACACGGGGCTCTAACTTTTCCATCTTTAGATATTCGGATGCTGACTGGGCTCGTTGAATTGAGACTCGTCGTTCCACGTATGGATATTCTATTTTTCTTGGGGGAAATCTTGTTTCTTGGAGTGCTAAGAAACAACCTACTGTTTCACGTTACAGTTGTGAGTCTGAGTATCGCGCTATGGCTAATGTCGCTGCCGAACTGGTTTGGGTGACGAATTTGCTTCATGAGATTCGGTCACTTCCGTCTCCTACGCCTGTTCTCTTGTGTGATAACAAGAGTGCTATTTTTCTGAGTCAGAATTCGGTGGCCCACAAGCGAGCTAAGCATATTGATCTTGATTATCATTTTATTCGGGAGCTTGTCTCCTCGGGTAAACTCATCACTTGATTTGTTCCATCTCATCTTCAACTAGCTGGTATTTTTACAAAGAGTTTACCGCGTCCGGCTTTCAAGTTTCTACGTTCCAAGCTTTGCGCTTGTCTTCATCCTACGCAGCGCTTGACGGGGGTATTAAGACTAAGGATATTTGTTGATTTTGCATACCTTTATTATTTTATTTCCTAGTTAATCTCCGTTTGTTACGGTCCTATTGTTGTATTCACAAATATATATAGAAGTTCTCAATCACCACAAAATGATTGGTGATCCTAAAATCATCTCGTACAAAGATTTAACATCCATGACCCTTTGCCAAGCAGCAAATCTTCCCTCTCTTCACCCAATTGTCTTTAGTTCGAATCTCCCCTCTGACAAGTTGGTGGAATTAAAGTGGTTCGGTGCGGGCGGTGGGCGGGTTGGCCTGGGTGGAAGTCCAATGAGCTCCATTTTTTATTTTATATTAAATAAATACTGCTTTAATTTTTGACGGAAATAAATTCATTGATAATATTAAAAAGAATTCTATTTTTAGTCAGTAATCTTAGTTGTTTTTTTTTGGTTGCGTGTCTTAATAAAAAGATCTGACAATGGAGCAAAAAGTTACACAACTTTATAAATTTTATTTTCATAATTACCTGGATCATTAGCAACACTCGTATGACAGATTGGGAGTTAGACAATGTGTACTTTTTACAATGCTGGTGCGGAGATACAACATGAGTTTTGGTTGGAAAAGTAAAGGGGGTGATTGGATGCAATTTTATTTTCCTATTTTTTCATGAGAACTTTTTTGAGATTTCTGTTAAAATAATTGTTTAAAAACTGTACAACCCACCATTGTTGATTTTCCATAAAATATACTATTCACTCATTCATATAATTCTATTATCAATTAATTTTAAGTATTATTTTAATATTGAATCGACCTTCATATTTTCATACATTCATCATGATGTGGACCAAAATATTCGTACGTAATATTATGTGATATACGTGGGTATTTGTGGAAGGCGACCTCATTTCTAGGAGAGGGTGTGCCTCCTGAAACATGGGCGAGCTGTATTATGTCTCTGAGAGGTGAACGAGCCGAAGGCTGTTCCTCAATATTGTGCCTTTGAGAGGTGAACGAGCCGAAGGCTGTTTCTCAAAAGTGGGCGAGCTGATGTGTCTGGAGTAGCGACCTGCAGTATGAGGATGAGTTCTCATATAGGGTCGTGATCTCTGATGGGTTGGGCTGAGTATTTCAGCCTGATTGAAAGTTTAATATGTATATGGGCCTGGTGGGCTATACGTCCAGGCTTATTTCGGTAATATATATTAAGAAGTTTCATGTTTATGGAAACTTATCATATGGGAAGAGTCCCAATTGAAAGTCGGTGAAAGAGTCATGGTATGTATGGAGTTCTGGTTATGAAAGGTAACCCTAGATAGTGGAGGATTTCTCCTATCTCTATAAAAGGGGCTTTTGTCTCTTATTCATTATCATACTATTATTGTGATTTCACCGCATTATTGAGAGAGAGGAGTGTGTTTTTCGCTTATTAACTTAAGCGTCGGAGYGCCTTAACGGGCTRGAAATCRGGCCCGTTCTAGGCGTTGTTTTGCAYGATCGGTGAGGTCGCTGAGACGATTGCGGAAGATTTTGGAGGTCGCTGAGACATCTTTRATCACCAATTTAGGTCMCTGATCTCTATTWTGAMGTTAGTMCCCCTTTTATTTGGTAGTTCAACTTTTTGYACTTATSAAATTGGCGCRGTCTMTGGGAAAGAGGGARATCGAGTCCTTGAGCYAAAGGCGTGAGAAATTTCGTAGACAAAACATGAAGGATAACAACATAGTTCCAAGAACCTTACTATATGGTTCTCTATCGAATAACAAGAAGAACAYAAAGAATAGACTGGRGGACGTTAATGAGAAAGARGAAGCAAGGYATGGAAAAACGCCTCCTCAGGCGGATCCAGTTGTCCAGGGCGTCGGTAATACACCACCMCCTTCCCCCWGGAGGCGTGAGYGGAAGGGATTGGCGGAAGACGTAGAGATGAAAACGCCYGAGGCTGAAGCGCAAAAGGCGATCCATGTGGAGGGTAAAGAAGGAGAAGATTTACTGAAGGACAAACCCTGTCAGAATAAAAAAGGATTTTTGGATGGACTCATGGACTTCGTGCCTCTAGAGAGACAGGAGGAGTTACGCAGGTACTTAGCAAGCGAGCTGAGTACGGGGAAGGAAAAAGGCGGTAGATCTCGTAGCGAGAAGGAGGAGGAGTCAGCGGTTAAAAGGGTAGAGCGAAGCGAGAAATCTACGTCAAAAAGATTATCTCGTAAAAGGGTGCGGAGTACACGGAGAAAGGAAGATGTTTCGAGTTCCACCTCGTCTGTAGGCTCTCATGCTCGTAGACGCCGAGCGAAAGGACAGAAGGTAAGGAGAAGTCATTACAGGCGAAGTAGTCGACGATATAATAGATATAGTAGTAATAGCGAGACCCCAACCTCTGATACGGAATGTGAGTCTCAGGCGAGAACTAAGAAGAGCGGTAATGTGTCCAAAGAAGGAAAAGGATAGAGCGATATGGGACCACATAATAAAGCCTTTAGAGAGCTGTAGGAGGCCATGCTAAAGTTACAAAGGCGAGTGGATGGAGATAAGCTGGAAGGAGAAGAAGGAAATCCTTTCTCGGAGGATATGATGCATGCACCAATGCCTAAAAACTAAAAGGCGTTGGATTTGCAGTATCGGGGATTAACGGATCCAGTTGAGCACCTACAACTCTTTGAAAATGCGAGAATGCTACACAGCTACACGGATGCCGTAGCATGCCGGGCTTTTATATCCACCCTGAGGGGGATCGCGCAAAATTGGTTCTATCAACTCCCGCAGGGGAAAATTACCAGTTATTCAGTGTTGCGAGCTGCCTTTTTGAAGCAATTCTCCAGTGCTCGACAGGGTGCAAGGACGGCGCAGTCACTCTTTACCATGGTACAGCGACCTGACGAGACGCTCAAACAATATGTCAAAAGATTCACCAGTGCTACTTTGGGGGTACCCACTGCCACTGACGAGATGAAGGCTGGAGCTTTACGTCAAGGACTGAGGAGAGAGGACTTGCGCAAATCATTAGTGAAAAAAGAGGTGCGAACGTATGATGATGTCCTAGCAAGATGTCATAAATACATACAGGTGGAGGAGGCTGAAGAGGAACATAAAGTGCATTTTGGCAGGTCGGATACGGAGGCGCGAGAAGTTATCCCAAGGAGAAAAGTAAGAAGAGAATCAAGGAGGGGAGTGCGTAGGCTCCTGGCTTCGAGTGCAGGGGTTAGTGCGAGGCAGGAGGCGAGCGCGCGCGATTGGAAACAAGAAGACTTCACACCATTAATGTATCCGCGGGCTAAGGTGTTCAGTATTATGGAGCMTTCTGTGCCTGATGCCATACAGTGGCCAGAGGATCGCACACCTATCCCCACTCACCCCAAGACTGCCTCCTTCTGTCAATTTCACAATAATTACGGGCATTACACCGAGAAGTGTAGGCACCTCAAAGAAGAGATAGAAAGATTGATAAAAGCAGGACATTTGAAGGAAGTAATCTATAAAGAAAGGGAGCCGCGTGAACAAGGGCAGGCGTTAACTCCACCACCGCCAAGGAGCCCGCCTCAGTAGCAGGTCGCGAGGCAAGGACGACAAGGAAATCAGAGACAGGAAGGGCCGCGGAGAAATAGAGGAAGAATAAACATGATTTCCGGAGGACCAACGGATGGTGATTCCAACAATGCGAGGAAACGGCATATTAAGTCAGCTCGCTTGGGTGTAAGTGAGGTCACCAGTGTGAGCAGACAGCCTCAAGTAGCAGTGCCAATCATTTCCTTTGGCCCCGATGAGAGACGCAGGCTACAGGAAGATCATAATGATGCATTGGTGGTAGAGGCGGAGATTGAGGGATATGAGGTCAGCAGGACATTTTTAGATAATGGAAGCTCGATGAATATTATATATACAGACTGCCTTGATCGGATGGAAATAGATAGAAGAGTGCAGTCGGTGAACACGCCCATATATGCTTTTAATGGGGCGCAAGTGAACACGAAAGGCGAGCTGACGTTGCAAGTGGCGTTGGGAAGAGAAGATTCGAGAGTCGAGAAGAGCTTAAAGTTTCTAATCATCCAGGGGAGGTCGGACTACAACGTGATACTGGGACGACCTGCCCTTAATGCGTTTCAGGTTGTAACATCGACTTATCACATGAGTATCAAGTACCCAGTAGGCAATGGAGTGGGCGAGGTTGTTGCAGAGCAACAAGTTGCCAGGTCGTGTTATCAGATGGCGGTCAGGAAAGGGTTGATGGAGAATAAGCGAGAGAGAAGCAGTGATCAACCGGAAGGGGTGCTCAATCCCAAGAAAATGAAAGAACAGGAGAACTCGGTTCAGCCGAACGAGGAATTAATGGAGATTTCCCTGGAAGAAGAACATCCGCAGTATACCACGAGGATAGGTACCCAAATACCTGAGGCGGTGAAGAGCGAGCTGATAGGGTTGTTGAGATAATTTTGGGATATTTTTGCGTTCGGTGATGAAGAGTTGACGGGTGTTTCACCGGAGGTCGCGCAGCATCATTTGAATGCGGACCCGGAGGCAAGGTCGGTGAAACAAAAGAGAAGGCACTTTGGGCCGGAACTGGACAAGGTGATTGAAGGAGAGGTACAGAAATTGTTGAAAGCGGGCCATATAAGAGAGATTCAGTTCCCGGAGTACTTGTCCAACGTTGTGATGGTACCAAAACTAGCTCAGAAATGGAGGATGTGCGTGGATTTTTGTGACTGGAATAAGGCATGTCCTAAGGATCATTATCCTTTGCCGCGGATTGATCAGCTGGTGGACTCTACCTCGGGGTGCGAGCTGTTGAGTATGATGGACGCTTTGCAGGGATATCACCAAATACCCTTGGCGAAGGAAGATCAGCCCAAAGTAAGTTTTGTTACTTCTACAGGTACTTACTGTTTCGTCTCCATGCCCTTCGGATTGAAGAATGCAGGTGCGACCTATCAACGGTTGGTGGATCGCATGTTTAAGGATCTGCTGGGGTCCACCATGGAGGTTTATGTAGATGATATGCTGGTGAAGAGCAAAAAAGCAGATTCCCATGTTGAAGATTTGAAGAAGACTTTCGTTATCCTAAGACAATATGGGATGAAGCTTAATCCGAAGAAGTGTGTGTTTAGGGTGCGATCAGGGAAATTTTTGGGTTACATGGTGACGGAGCGAGGAATCGAGGTGAACCCTGAGAAGGTGCGAGCTGTTTTAGAAATGCCACACCCTCGCACAGTGCGGGATGTGCAAGTACTTACGGGGCGTATTGCAGGTCTTAGCCATTTTATTTCCAGGTCGGCGGAGCGAGGTGTCCCCTTCTTTAAGGCGCTAAGAAAGGGGTCCAAATTCGAGTGGACACAGGAGGCTGCAAGTGCCTTTGACGAGCTGAAAAAGTACTTGGCAGAGATACCACTGTTGACCAAACCAATGCCGGGAGAAGATTTGATTTTGTATATATCCGTGGGAGAGGTCGCAGTGAGCTCTGTCCTGATCCGAGAAGAAGCAGGTTTGCCGAGACCTATTTATTATATTAGCAGGATGCTGCGGGGAGCTGAACTGAAGTATACCGAGCTGGAGAAAGGAGGGTTTTCACTTGTTTGTGCGGCCAGGAAGTTGAGGCCTTATTTCTTGAGCCACAGAGTGAAGGTATGAACTAATTTGGCCCTCAAACAAGTCCTGGGCAATCTAAACGTGTCAGGGCGATTGGTGAAGTGGGCAGTGGAGCTGAGTGAGTATGACGTGGTTTATGAGCCAAGGGTGGCTATCAAAGCACAAGTATTGGCAGATTTCTTGCAGGAGATGACGAGACCACTCGACGAGAATAAAGAGGTAAAAGCCTGGACCTTGTATACAGATGGGTCAACTATGGCTTCAGGAGCGGGGTTAGGTGTTGTACTAACTAGCCCAGAAGGAGTGATTTTAGAGTTTGCGATCAAGTTGGGATATAAGGTGTACAAAAAATGAAACTGAATACGAAGCTGTATTACAAGGGATTAAGATGGCTAGCGAGTTGGGAGCTCGAAGGTTGTGGGCATATACTGATTCACAACTGGTAACTCGACAGTTTGATGGTTCCTTCGAAGCTAGAGAGGAGCGTATGGCGATGTATTTGGGCGTATTATAAGAGCAAGCGGCTCGCTTTGAAGAGTTCAAGCTAGAGCACCTGCCGCGAGCTGAAAACACGCGGGCGGATCAGCTCGCTCGGATAGCAGGAGCGTTAGTGTCCTGTGATACTCGAAAAATCACACTGATGGAACTGGGTAATAACAGTATAGAGAGGGACGTAGAGGTTATGGAGATTGAAGATAAGGAGGATTGGCGATCACCTATTTGGGATACTCTCCTTAAAGCGCAAGAGGGCGCAGAGAAATTGACAACAAAAGAGGCTAGAGTTGCAGCTCATTTTTGAGCTATTAATGAGGAGCTGTATAAGAGGTCGCGGTTCGGACCTCTTCTGAAATGTTTGGCTAAGGAACGTGGGATGGAGGTACTAAGAGAGATACATGAAGGGTACTGTGGAGATCATGCAAAGGGAAAGGCCTTGATGGGTATAACATTGCGAGCAGGTTTCTTTTGGCCTGGGATGAAGGCTATGGAAAGCGAGCTGGTTCGAACTTGTAAGAAGTGTCAAATGCATGCTCCGGTTATTCACATACCGGCTGAGGAAATGATAGTAATGAGCTCTCCATGCCCATTTGCGCAGTGGGGAATCGATACCGTAGGTCCTTTCCCAAAGACCCCGGGCAGTAAAGAACATTTAGTGGTGGCTATTGATTACTTCACCAAGTGGGTGGAAGCTGAGGCTGTCACGGGGATAAGCGAGGAACATATAATGGACTTTATTTTTGATAATATATTTTGCAGGTTTGGAGTGCCACGAGTGTTAGTCTCGGACAATGGGATCCAGTTTAATGGGCGAAAATTGCAGAAATGGTGCAAAGACATGGGGATGAAACAGCGATTTGCCTCTGTGGCGCATCCACAAACTAATGGACAGGTGGAGGTTACTAATCGTATAATTGTGCAGGGACTTAAGCTACGGTTAGAGAAAGCAGGCGGACTCTGGGAGGAGGAGCTTGCGTCTGTCCTCTGGGCCTATCGAACAACTCCCCGAACCACCACGGGGGAGTCGCCGTTCAGCTTGGTTTATGGGATGGATGCAGTCATTCCCGCCGAGATAGTTGGAGGTTCGCAGCGTTTAGTGACCTTTAGTGTGGAGGAGAATGAGAGATTGGCTCGAGGAGCAATCGAAATGATTGAAGAGATACGTGAGAAAGCTGCAGCTCGAGTGGAATATTACAAACAACGAGTGCAGGCTGCTTTTAATAAACAAGTTAAACATCGTTGTTTTCAGGTTGGCAATTTAGTGTGGAAGAGAGCTGATGCTTTGAAGGCGACCAAGAAGCTGGAGCCAAACTTGATTGGGCCCTTTAAAGTGATGAAGGTACTGCGAGGCGGTGCATATATACTTGAAGGTCCAGACGGGAAGATTTTACCCCGGAGCTGGAATGTGTGCCATTTGAAGAAGTATTACGCATAGAAGGAGGATCGCGGGAGAAGGTAACTCTGGTCGGAGGGCACTTCTCCCGAGTATTTGAGAGTGATTATTTTTGGAAATTCTTTTTTGGTGAGAGAGGGTAACTCTGGACCGGAGGGCACCTCTCTCGATCTAATGCTTGTTTCAAAAGTTTTTGTTTATGGTGAGAGAGGGTAACTCTGGACCGGAGGGCACCTCTCTCGACCTGATGATTGTTTCGGAATTTTTTGTTTATGGCGAGAGAGGGTAACTCTTGTGTTGGAGGGCACCTCTCTCGACCTAGTGGTTGATGGAAAGTTTGTAAGTTTTTATAGCAGGAGAAGGTAACTCTGGTCGGAGGGCACTTCTCCTGCGAGCTATCTAAATGATTGAATAATATGAAAAGTGAAATTTGATAAGTTGTTTTGTCTTCTCTTTTTGCGAGCTAATATGCTTTTCTGGGTTTTTAAGGTGGGATGGGGTAACTCTTGTGTTGGTGGGCACCCCTCTCGACCTCATGATTTGTTGAAAGTTTTGTGAGGGTATTATGGCGCGGAAAAGGGTAGCTTAGGTACCTTTTCTGGCCAAGCGAGCTATTGATAAAGGTGGATGTTTGTGAGAAGATAGTTAGTACATCTTTCTCAGTTAAATGGTTGGAGGTGATCATGGCAGGGAGATGGGTAACTCTGGACTGGAGGGCACCTCTCCCGACCTCATAATCGATCAAGAGTTGTAATTTTTATGTGATTTAAATTCGCAAACTGGGGAGAGGGTAACTCTTATGTTGGAGGGCACCTCTCTCGCAGTAAAAGTGAAAGTAGTGGTAAGTTGGTGCTTGTTTAGATTAATGATTGGAGTTTGTGATTGTGAAAGCGTCGTTGTGGTGGTGGGATAAGGTAACTCTGGACCGGAGGACACTTCTCCCGACCAGGCGAGCTGTTTAATTGCGTGAAGAATTTTGTTCTTTGTAAATGTGTTTTATGATATTTGTGATATTAAAGGAAAGGTGAACTGCGCTGAGGCGTACCCTTTCCAACTGATTGAGTGGATTGTGATCGCGTGAGGTACAGGAGAAGTTGAAATAGTATTTCTCCTGATCCAATGAGATGGAAATTATTTTGAGTGGTTGCATAATGAGTGACAAGTTGTTTGATTTTTTATGGTTATATGGTTATGGTGTTAATGATTTTTTGAATAAGTATTATCTTTGCGAGCTAAGATGATTATGTTTGCAATACGAGATCTTGTGATGAGCAGGACATAGTAGTGTCTTATGACAAGATCATACTTTTTGATACTGAAAGTGCATAAATTAAAAACAAAATAGTGGATAAATTATTTGTAGAATAATTGCGAATTGAGAGGTGATAAGAAGTCCTAGAGAGCTTTTTTGATTGCAAAAGTCTCAACCGGGGGTCTTGTATGAGCTGGCTCGGGCATAGGATTGATGGCAGGTTCTTGATCGGGCAATAGGTCGTCCAGGGGTGTCTTCAGCTCGGCGTAGACCCCCGCGGCCAGGGCTGCTCGACTTTGACAAGACAGCCACCACTTTTCATAGATGGGTTGTGTCCAGTCGCTCTTGAAGCAGCTGAACGGAGTTAACTTGTTGATGATGGCCTCTATGTCGGGGGTGTACAAGACGTTCAGCGCAGCGACCTCCTCCTTGATCATGTTGGCTGCATTGGAAACCCATTCAGTGGCCCCGCCAGCCATCAATCCGAAATAAATGGAAGATTTCTCATATGCCTTGATGAGCTCCTGACGGTACGCATCGATGAATCTTCTGCCGGTCTCACTAATGAGGAAGGTTTGACGACCTTCAGATATACCTTTTTCATAATTCATCTTGAGAAGATCTGGGAGCCTTTGTTGATGGAGGGCGAGCTCTGTTGCTGTTCGGCTAAGCTCTTCTGTCTTTTGGCTTAGTTCGCTTTTCACACGCGTGGTCTCGTCCTTCAGACTGTTGATTTGGCTTTTGGAAATGGCTACCTCCTCGTCACGGGCTTTCAACAATTGGAGTGTTCTATCTGACTCCCCTTGTGTCAGTGAGAGCTGCCGGGTTTGCTGTTCAGCTTGTGTGGTTAGCTCGTCAACAGTTTTCTGGAGGTCGCTCGCAGATGAACGAGCTACGAATTCCGCCGAAAATTTAGCGAACAGAGGCTTCAGCTGCTATCATTACATTGTGAGTACGGGTTTATGAATGAGTTATGGAATGGGTTATGGACAAGGATCTTTGGTTTATACCTGTTTAAGGGTGTGCTCGCTAAGAAGAGCTTCGACGTCATCAGCATCATCCAGCTTGGCTAGTACTTTGCTCAAGCTGGATGCACTAGTTGAAATCGGCGCTGGTCCCTTACGAAGGCGACGTTTTTTTTGCTCTGGCGGGCTGGGGCTTGGGTTCCTCACCGCCGGGCTCTTGGGAGCATCGTGGAGAGGACGTTTGCCTTTATTTTTGCTAGGTCGCCGGACTAGCTGGGCCTCTCCCTCTTCGCCACCAGCTGCCCCAGAGGCCTGTTGTGTGGCCTCGCTTGTGTTGGCTGGCGCTGGAACAGGGTGAGCTTTGGATTGTGTTGAGGGCTGTTTTTGCTCCTCTTCAGTACGGGTCGCCGCACAGTTCTTGATGAAGGCCACTGCATTACATAGAGAGATTGTTATTATTTGATTTATGTTGTAAATAATGAGGTGTAATTGTGAAACCTAAAAGCACCTACCAAATTCATCATCTGTGATGGCGAGGTGTGGTGCCACTGGGCGGGAGTCAATGCCCACGTAGCGGAACATGTCCAGTCGGTTGGTGAGGAGTGTTATGTCAAATGGGTGTTTGCTCCATTCCTTGAGCTGATCGGTATATTTTTTATATAGACGAAGGCACTCCTTGGAAGTGGTTGGTTTATATTTTTTGGGAGTGCAATTTTTTAGCTCGGTTATGAAAGGCCATTCTTCAGAGTTGTAGATAAAGAAAAAGTTCTTTCTCCACTCGGGGACTTTGTTAGGAGGATTTATGAGAAAGCGAGCTAAGCCTGACCGAGCGGAGAGATAGAAAGAATTTTGTTGATATTTTATCTGGAAACAGAAGTGGAAGAAGCCTGGTTCAGGATTGGTATTGTAGTATTCACACAATAAGAGGTATCCGGCCAGGTACTTCATGGAGTTGGGGGTTAGTTGTAAGGGCGAGATGTTGTACAGATTGGAGATTTCGATGTAGAAGGGGTGAGTTGGAAACCTAAACCCCGCTACCAGTAATGTGTCGTAAAGGGTAATATGGTTGGGCGCAGGTCACAAAGGGTCTACATGTGGCCCTTCGGGTAAGACCATCGTGGCGGTTTTAGGTAGATTGAGGATTCTCTTAAATTTTTCTAATTTGGAACTCTCGGGTAGTATCCAATAATTAAATTTGATTTCTTTAGTTGAGGGAGAAGAAAAAGGTAGGTCGCTAATGGATAGGGAAGAGGCTACAGTCACAGTATTCTCCCTAAAATGATCGCAGGGTGGAGGTTTGTTAGATATGGGTAAGGGGACACCCTCCAGGATAGGTGTGAGGGCTAATAATGAAGAAGATGGAATTTCATGGAGGTTGTCTCTCGAGGTTTGAGTTTCAGAAAGGGTTATGGTTTGGGCTCGAAGTCTCGACCAGGTTACGTCACCTTCTGGCTCGTCGCGGAGGCCGGAAGAAGGTAATATAGGCTGCTTTTATCTAGTTTCGATTATAAAAGGGTTTTCTGAGGGAACGGAATTAGGGGAGAGAGTTGAATTTTGCGAATTATCGGTGGGGGATGCTGATGCCATCGAAAATTAAAATACATTCACAGAATGAATAAGACATAGCACAAATATCTCAGTAAACGCAATTACAGATCTAATAGTATGATTAAAGTTGTTATTTGAGAAGGTTGAGGGACTTACACATTTCGGCGAGCTGCAGGTCGTTGGTGAACAGTGGGATGATTTGGGATTTTTGAATGATCGTGCGCCGTTAAGCTTTTTTGCAGAGTGAAAATGGTGAGTTTTTATTTTGAGATAGCGTAAAGTAACAAGTGAAGAAGATGAGAGGGTTTTATATCGGGAGGCGTAAAAGTGATGGGACAGATTGGAGCAGGTGATAATAGGGTTTAAATTGGGGAATGTTTTGGGCCATTAATTCCCAGGCCCACTAGATTTATTATACTCCGAGAATATAAGGGAGTGACGCGTGTCTGGTAAGGGGGCAGACTGCATTTAATGAAGCATAAAGAAGATGGGATGTGAGAAAAGAAGCGTGTCTTGACTTTTGTAGTTCGCTTGTGATTGCGATTCTGAATTATTGGGATTGGTTGTGGCTGCAGGTCATTGGAGGAGTGGTGTATTTCCAGGTCGCCCAGTGTAAAATTTTGAAATTTAATTTGGGGACTTGTGCGAATGAGGTCGTTCAATACGATAATAATAGTGTGATTGAAAAGGTGAGCTTGGTGCGTTGGCCTTTTGCAGGTCGTAGATATGATTAATGATCTATAATGAATTATTGATATTGTTTCTCAATGAGATCGAGCCGGGTAATTCTGAGATATGATTTTGTGAGGTAAAGCGATGGTTTGTGTACATATGTTGTGTTTGTTTGATTTTATGTTTACATGTCCTACCTGATTTCGTGCCTTAGTCAGCTAGAACATGGGGGACTAGCTGATGTGGACCAAAATATTCGTACGTAATATTATGTGATATACGTGGGTATTTGTGGAAGGGGACCTCATTTCTAGGAGAGGGTGTGCCTCCTGGAAGATGGGCGGCTGTATTATGTCTCTGAGAGGTGAACAAGTCGAAGGCTGTTCCTCAATATTGTGCCTTTGAGAGGTGAACGAGCCGAAGGTTGTTCCTCAAAAGTGGGCGAGCTGATGTGTCTGGAGTAGCGACCTGCAGTATGAGGATGAGTGCTCATATAGGGTTGTGATCTCTGATGGGTTGGGCTGAGTATTTGAGCCTGATTGAAAGTTTAATATGTATATGGGCCTGGTGGGCTATARGRCCAGGCTTATTTCGGTAATATATATTAAGAAGTTTCATGTTTATGGAAARTTATCATATGGGAAGAGTCCCAATTGAAAGTCGGTGAAAGAGTCAGGTATGTATGGAATTCTGGTTATGAAAGGTAACCCTAGATAGTGGAGGATTTCTCCTATCTCTATAAAAGGGGKTTTTGTCTCTTATTCATTATCATACTATTATTGTGATTTCACCGCATTATTGAGAGAGAGGAGTGTGTTTTTCGCTTATTAACTTAAGCGTCGGAGYGCCTTAACGGGCTRGAAATCRGGCCCGTTCTAGGCGTTGTTTTGCAYGATCGGTGAGGTCGCTGAGACGATTGCGGAAGATTTTGGAGGTCGCTGAGACATCTTTRATCACCAATTTAGGTCMCTGATCTCTATTWTGAMGTTAGTMCCCCTTTTATTTGGTAGTTCAACTTTTTGYACTTATSAAATTGGCGCRGTCTMTGGGAAAGAGGGARATCGAGTCCTTGAGCYAAAGGCGTGAGAAATTTCGTAGACAAAARATGAAGGATAACAACATAGTTCCAAGAACCTTACTATATGGTTCTCTATCGAATAACAAGAAGAACAYAAAGAATAGACTGGRGGACGTTAATGAGAAAGARGAAGCAAGGYATGGAAAAACGCCTCCTCAGGCGGATCCAGTTGTCCAGGGCGTCGGTAATACACCACCMCCTTCCCCCWGGAGGCGTGAGGGGAAGGGATTGGCGGAAGACGTAGAGATGAAAACGCCYGAGGCTGAAGCGCAAAAGGCGATCCATGTGGAGGGTAAAGAAGGAGAAGATTTACTGAAGGACAAACCCTGTCAGAATAAAAAAGGATTTTTGGATGGACTCATGGACTTCGTGCCTCTAGAGAGACAGGAGGAGTTACGCAGGTACTTAGCAAGCGAGCTGAGTACGGGGAAGGAAAAAGGCGGTAGATCTCGTAGCGAGAAGGAGGAGGAGTCAGCGGTTAAAAGGGTAGAGCGAAGCGAGAAATCTACGTCAAAAAGATTATCTCGTAAAAGGGTGCGGAGTACACGGAGAAAGGAAGATGTTTCGAGTTCCACCTCGTCTGTAGGCTCTCATGCTCGTAGACGCCGAGCGAAAGGACAGAAGGTAAGGAGAAGTCATTACAGGCGAAGTAGTCGACGATATAATAGATATAGTAGTAATAGCGAGACCCCAACCTCTGATACGGAATGTGAGTCTCAGGCGAGAACTAAGAAGAGCGGTAATGTGTCCAAAGAAGGAAAAGGATAGAGCGATATGGGACCACATAATAAAGCCTTTAGAGAGCTGTAGGAGGCCATGCTAAAGTTACAAAGGCGAGTGGATGGAGATAAGCTGGAAGGAGAAGAAGGAAATCCTTTCTCGGAGGATATGATGCATGCACCAATGCCTAAAAACTATAAGGCGTTGGATTTGCAGTATCGGGGGTTAACGGATCCAGTTGAGCACCTACAGCTCTTTGAAAATGCGAGAATGATACACAGCTACACGGATGCCGTAGCATGCCGGGCTTTTATATCCACCCTGAGGGGGATCGCGCAAAATTGGTTCTATCAACTCCCGCAGGGGAAAATTACCAGTTATTCAGTGTTGCGAGCTGCCTTTTTGAAGCAATTCTCCAGTGCTCGACAAGGAGCGAGGACGGCGCAGTCACTCTTTACCATGGTACAGCGACCTGACGAGACGCTCAAACAATATGTCAAAAGATTCACCAGTGCTACTTTGGGGGTACCCACTGCCACTGACGAGATGAAGGCTGGAGCTTTACGTCAAGGACTGAGGAGAGAGGACTTGCGCAAATCATTAGTGAAAAAAGAGGTGCGAACGTATGATGATGTCCTAGCAAGATGTCATAAATACATACAGGTGGAGGAGGCTGAAGAGGAACATAAAGTGCATTTTGGCAGGTCGGATACGGAGGCGCGAGAAGTTATCCCAAGGAGAAAAGTAAGAAGAGAATCAAGGAGGGGAGTGCGTAGGCTCCTGGCTTCGAGTGCAGGGGTTAGTGCGAGGCAGGAGGCGAGCGCGCGCGATTGGAAACAAGAAGACTTCACACCATTAATGTATCCGCGGGCTAAGGTGTTCAGTATTATGGAGCMTTCTGTGCCTGATGCCATACAGTGGCCAGAGGATCGCACACCTATCCCCACTCACCCCAAGACTGCCTCCTTCTGTCGATTTCACAATAATACGGGCATTACACCGAGAAGTGTAGGCACCTCAAAGAAGAGATAGAAAGATTGATAAAAGCAGGACATTTGAAGGAAGTAATCTATAAAGAAAGGGAGCCGCGTGAACAAGGGCAGGAGTTACCTCCACCACCGCCAAGGAGCCCGCCTCAGCAGAAGGTCGCGAGGCAAGGACGGCAAGGAAATCAGAGACAGGAAGGGCCGCGAAGAAATAGAGGAAGAATAAACATGATTTCCGGAGGGCCAACGGATGGTGATTCCAACAATGCGAGGAAACGGCATGTTAAGTCAGCTCGCTTGGGCATAAGTGAGGTCGCCAGTGTGAGCAGACAGCCTAAAGTAGCAGGGCCAATGATTTCCTTTGGCCCCGATGAGAGACGCGGGCTACAGGAAGATCATAATGATGCATTGGTGGTAGAGGCGGAGATTGAGGGATATGAGGTCAGCAGGATATTTGTAGATAATGGAAGCTCGGTGAATATTATATATACAGACTGCCTTGATCGGATGGGAATAGATAGAAGAGTGCGGTCGGTGAACACGCCCATATATACTTTTAATGGGGCGCAAGTGAACACGGAAGGCGAGCTGACGTTGCAAGTGGCGTTGGGAAGAGAAGAGTCGAGAGTCGAGAAGAGATTAAAGTTTCTAATCATCCAGGGGAGGTCGGCCTACAACGTGATACTGGGACGACCTGCCCTTAATGCGTTTCAGGCAGTAACATCGACTTATCACATGAGTATCAAGTACCCAGTAGGCAATGGAGTGGGCGAGGTTGTTGCAGAGCAACAAGTTGCCAGGTCGTGTTATCAGATGGCGGTCAGGAAAGGGTTGATGGAGAATAAGCGAGAGAGAAGCAGTGATCAACCGGAAGGGGTGCAAAATCCCAAGAAAATGAAAGAACAGGAGAACTCGGTTCAGCCGAACGAGGAATTAATGGAGATTTCCCTGGAAGAAGAACATCCGCAGTATACCACGAGGATAGGTACCCAAATACCTGAGGCGTTGAAGAGCGAGCTGATAGGGTTGTTGAGAGAATTTTGGGATACTTTTGCGTTCGGTGATGAAGAGTTGACGGGTGTTTCACCGGAGGTCGCGCAGCATCATTTGAATGCGGACCCGGAGGCAAGGTCGGTGAAACAAAAGAGAAGGCACTTTGGGCCGAACTGGACAAGGTGATTGAAGGAGAGGTACAGAAATTATTGAAAGCGGGCCATATAAGAGAGATTCGGTTCCCGGAGTACTTGTCCAACGTTGTGATGGTACCAAAACCAGCTCAGAAATGGAGGATGTGCGTGGATTTTCGTGACTTGAATAAGGCATGTCCTATGGATCATTATCCTTTGCCGCGGATTGATCAGTTGGTGGACTCTACCTCGGGGTGCGAGCTGTTGAGTATGATGGACGCTTCGCAGGGATATCACCAAATACCCTTGGTCTTTTTATTATTAATTGGGGGCTTCATTAGTATTAACTAGTATTATAATAACGATCTTATATATTAATATATAATTTTCCTAATTTATGTGTTTGCTTTCCACATTCTCTATGCTCAATAAAGAGTTTTAATGTATTAGTTGCTTATTCGAGCACAATATATATCTAATTTATTATTTTACTTTTATTATATTATCTAATTTAATATTTCTTATTTTTTTTAATATAAAATACAAAAAGTCTTCAAATTAAAAAATTATAAATTAATTTTCTTAATTAAAAAGAAAAATTACATAGTAAGAGAATTTAATTACAATAATAAACTTAACCATGAAAATAATCTAACTAAGTCGTAAATATAATAAAGTTCATAATAATTTTCTTTTTTAATTTTAAATATTCAAAATAAGCAAATTATGAGTTATTTGTAAGATAATCTATGTACATAACTTATATTATTAATGAAATTAATCTAAAAAAATATGAAATTATTAATAATAATTCATGACGGTGATTAGTCTCCAGTACATACGACGCAGGTCCAGAATACGACTATCTTTTATTTTTTTTCGGGATTATTCACGATTCTTAGATTTTAATTATCTAAAATGATTTTTATTCTTTAAACTTGTCTTTCGATAATCTCGCGTAACAAGTGTGTGCGAAACTAGTTTACGTATATAATAAGTCAACACTTGGAAATTTTCTTCGGGCAAATGAATTGGTTTTAGGTAAATTAATTAATATTCTAATTTTACATTTAATTATTTATCATTTATTAATGGTTATGGATAGAAATATTATAAATCTTTTTATTTATGGAAGGAAGAACTAAAAGAAAAAATAAAAAATATCTAAAAATACTTAAGAAATAGATTTTGTCTTAATTGAACTCTTCTTTCTTTTCTTAGTCTTTATTTTTAGTTCTTTGAAGACAATTTTATAAATATTGTCGAGAAAACTTACAATTTAAACTTATGAACTTATATGCATATGTTTGAAACTTAATTAAATAATATAATACATTAAAGTCATTTAATATCTATTTTACTTTGAAATCGATAGCAGTCGACCATAACTACTGTAAAATATTAATTCTTTAATATCTTGTGTTGAAAATATTATTATTATTAATTTAAATATTATTAAAAATATATAAACTATTCATAGTTAATTTCTCATTATTAATGTCTATATAAATAAGGGGAAAAAAGGCATGATTAAATGTCACACTAGGCTAAGCAATATTGTTCCTTAGGTGGGCGAAAATCGATTTTTCTATATAAAAAAAACTTATATATGTTTCTAAGGGTAATATGATAATAATTTTATTTTTATTATTTATTTAAATACTCTTTGATTTTAATTGATTATATCTACACTCTTAAACAATAACACATGAAAAGCTTTAGATAACAATTTAATAACATATTAAGAATTTGATGAATTAATATTTTATTAATATATTTTTGTTCATAAATTCATTCAGATATAATTGTAAATTACTCTTGTCATTGTTAATTTCTAGCAAACGAAGGATATGCATGATAAAAAAATAAAAATATGGATGAACGGTGAAGTATCTGTTAGACAAAAATTTGTTAATTCAACGATATAGAAGGTTATTCTGCTATATAATAACCTTATAATATATGACGTGTAAAATGCTATTTTAATAATATTTTATTAAATATATAAATATTAATAGTTTATTTTTTGTTTTTAAAGATTTTCATCGTAAACCCAATATATAGTAGTTTAAATGAATTTACATATATTTAGTATCTCTCTCTCTCACACACACACACACATATAATTCAAAAATAATTACATAAATATAAAGAATCTAAATAATAATTTAATAAGTTTGATAATAAATAAAAGGCAAACACTTGTGTTAGGCCATATTACGGATCATGACCCGTTAGGTCATTTGACCCGTTACTATAATGTATTAGTTTTTGTACTGTGATGTATTGGTTTTTGTCTGTAACGTATTAGTTTTTCATAAATCTCTGACCCATGCTATGATGTATTGGTTTCTGTACTGTAATATTTTTGTACTATGATGTATTGATTTTTTATTATAATGTATTAGTTTTTGCACTATAATGTATTGATATGAAATTTTGGCCTAACGGATAATCCGTTAGTGCGGTCTAACAAGAGGGTTGCCCTAAATAAAACTTATCATTAGTAAATTAAGTGTTAATGCAAATATAATTACATTATAAACTTGTTTGATAGAAAAAAATATAATCAAAATGATATGAGGGAACATCAAAAATAAATTATAAATCATCTGGTGTAATAGTTTTAGGGAACTTCTACAATGCCGTGAGTGCACAATTTTTCACTTAATCGCATCCATTGGATCAAAAGTTGGTTACAAATATTAGTAAATGGATGTATGTAAACGCAGAGGGCAGGGGGCAATGGTAATTTCACGACACCGTAGACATTTCTATAGTTTTAATAGATTAAAAAAAATACTATTGACTAAATAACTATTGATGAGCATTGTACGGATTTTAAAATCCATTCAAATGTAGTCTCAAATTTGAATTTTATGATTTCTATAAAATTATAGTATACTCAATTTCACAATTCTCACGGTTTCATTAAATGGTGTATTTCTATGAAATCTTATGAATTTGAAAGTTAAAATATATTTACATAGTATCCTACCAATTTTATTATAATCTATTATATTTTTATCTGATTTCTAAATATTTATATTATTTTATAATTCTTTCTATATTTTAGTTTTTTTTTTCATTTAGAATATATTGAATAGTTATTTATAATTAAAATGTATTTTTTATTTGAATGACTTCTTAATGTTTATATTTATTTTATAATATTTCTATGCCTTTGATTTATTAAATAAAATTGTAATAAGATGGTCAATATTCATAATTAACGTAGAAGTAAAATAAAATACTTAATTGTACTTGCTATTTTATATTTAGATTTGTTAAATAAATATTTGGATATTATAATATTATCATACATATTATAAATTTCTTAAAGAATATATGGTTGGATAGAAAAATAAGATTGTCTTACTATTAATTATTTAACTTATTTATTATAATAATATTATAATTATCGTTAGATATAATTACATTATGCAAACTTTAATGCTGCCGTCTACATGTTAGCACTACCCTTTTGCAACATTAATATATTCACATTCAACAATTAATATTGTATTTCAGTATTATATTCAACTATATCATCAGGTGGGATTTTTCAACATTATGTTAACGGTGTTAGTTGAGGAATAATTTTACTCCTGAAGTCCAGATTCGAGTCGGGTTTTATAATGTGAAGAAAACCAATTCAAACTCCGTACAGGTATAGTTGGCTCAGAATCTAGATAATAGATTGTCAAAAATGAAAATAAAAATCTAGATATGATCCGAAGTATATAATTTAATATTTTCTCATTTACCCAATTTGTCCCAATCAGGCAATCACTTCTAGATGGTTGGGTGTTGTTTCAATCTGCAAGTGGTGTATATGAGCATGTGACCCTCCCCCGATACTAACTAAGGCTACACATGTGGCCCATAAGTTTATTGTCTTTGTACATTTTGTTAAACCATAGCACAATTTATACCCTTTGATCACACTCAACGGACAATAGAAACATTTGCTTCATGAGTGGGATTGATCATCAAATGACAAATATCAATGCCTGTTGATACGACATCAAATATTTAGATCGGTAAATATGCAGGTTTGTAGGGATTTATGAGGCGATCTCTTCATTAGAAGAGACAATCTTTTTTATAAGGATGCAAGCTATTTTAGGAGTGGCGAGCTTTCGTATAGGAGTGACGAGCTCTTATATGAGGGTGTCGAACTCTTATCAGGTAAATAATATTATAACAGTTCGATACCGAGAGCTGTGCTTTATGGTTGATAAGATCTTGGGCCCTGGTAGACTGATATGGATCATGGTATGGGGTCCCAGCGGACTAAAGGCATGACATGGTTATTGGCCCATGGTTGTTATGATAACTTAGTATATAGGAGAAATCCTGATTTTAAGTGAGTGGTTATTTATGGTATTATGGTTTGAATACGAGACGGAAACCCTAAATTGAGAACACATCTCTTATCTATATAAAGAGAACACATGTCTCACTCTAAGTTGATTTATTATCCTACGTTTTGAGCTCTCGCATATCACTATTAAAAAAGAAAGTGACTTAAGTATCAGAGGGCCTACGCCGGGGCTGTCCACCTTGGGTTTTATTTTGTAGGTTGATCAGGTCGCCAGGAGTCTTCTGGAGGTCTATCAGGTCGCCGAGCACATATTTTAGGTCAGTTTCTACTTTATTTGTGAACCAATCTTTTTGGTCGCATCAAGTGACGCCGTTTATGGGAAAGGGGGACATCGAGTCCTTGAGAAAAATACATAAGAGTCTCAACAAAGCAAAACATGAAGGAAAGAACTATCACACCTCAAACTTTGGATTTTGATTCTAAGTCTAACAAGGCAAGAGAAGTAGACAAGGGGAAATAGGTCGAGGAAGAACAAACACCACTGCAAGGAGAACCAACGGATACAACGGTTACAAAAACACCACCACCGTCACCATGGAAAGAAAAGGCGGAAAATACAGGGGAGGAGAATAAGAAAAAGACTCCGGAAATAATAAAACAAAGGGCTATTCATATTGGTACTAAGGAGTGGAAGGAGTTATTAAGTGGAAGAACTTGTCACTTTGATAAGGGACTCCATGAGAGAATGATGGGATCAGTATCTCCGAGCAAATTAGAGAAGATCTTGGCGGGCGAAGAAGATAGCGAGGAGGATGAGGCTAGGGAAAAATATGAGGAATGTAGGCCAAAATCACTAACTCCAGGCTAAAAGAAGAGTAGAGAAAAGGAACCGTGGATGCCGGATCCTGAATTGACCCGAACAACAAAAAAGAGAAGGTATCAAATAGAATACTCACCATCATCTGACGATAAGTAGGATGAAGACAACGCACAGTTCTTAACTAACAGGTCGTGAAGGAAAGTCTATCAGCATCACGTAGACGAGGTACTACCTATATGTCATGCACTACGGGATATGAAAGAGGCAGTACGAGCACTACAGAGGCAAGTCGCGGGAGCAGGAGGAGAAGAGTCGAGAGGCCATCCATTCTCAGAAGGGATATTAAGAGCGGCTTTACCTCATGGATATAAAGGGTTGGACTTCTATAATGAGGGAATTTCGGGACCCCACACGTCATGTGAAGAGCTTAGAAAATGAGGCGGTATTGAGGTAGTATATTGACGCTGTAGCATGTAGGGCCTTCTTATCTACTTTGTGGGGATTAGTGCAGGACTGGTTCCATCAGCTAGCACCAGGGATAATTACCAATTTCTAGGTCATGAAGTCCGCCTTTTTGAAGCATTTCGCTAGCGCCAAGTTACACACGAAGACTGTTCAATCTCTTTTTTCAATGGTGCAACGACCTGGGGAAACTTTAAAGAGTTATGTGGCCAGGTTTACTAGGGCTACTTTGGGAGTACCTATTTCCACGGACGAGATGAAGATAGGAGCTTTACACCAAGGATTGAGGACGAAAGGTCTGCAAAAATCGATAGCTAAGCGATTTGCACGTACATTCGAGGAGATTTTGGATAGGTGCGTGAAATACATACATGTAGAAGAGGTTGACGCGGAGCATGGATTGCACTTCAGACAGGAGGTCGCAAAATCAGAGTGGGTAACGCATAGGAGGTCGGAGCCTAGGAGAGATGCAAGGCGAGCTGCTCAGACACTCTTAACTACTGGAACAGATGCTAGAGGGACGACAAAAAGTGGAGTAAGAGTATGGAGGGAGGACACAGATTCCACACTCTTAGCAATACCACAAGCAAGGGTGTTCATAAGCAAGGCCTCATTTCCTTTCAACCTATCATTTTACGAATGCCTAAAGGAAATTGTCGTAGGTAAAGGTGCTTACGCTGGGGATGCTTATGCTCGCATTGAGGTGAAAGTGGTGATCTCTATCCAAAATACAGAGTAATTTTCTTAATTGTTCCTTATTTGTTTTTTCATCATTTCTTTAATGTATGATTTCTTTTCCTTGTTTAGCAATTGTGGTGTATTCGTTGCATCTTATGCAGAATACTTCATTTCTAGAAGGGAAATGTTTGTGGAATAAATCAATGTGCAGAACCAACGTCTGCGGTATAGTCACCTTCTATACAAACATACTAGATTGAAGCAGCAAAATGGAAGAACTGATGAAGACAGTTATGTTGAAGTCAAGGATGCACTGAATAATGGAGAAAAGTCATTGATGTTAACCCGAGCTAAATAATTCTTTTTAGAATTTTGGTACACTATGCAATAGTTTTATAAACCAAGGCAATGATTTATAATGATGTGTTTTTGTGGGGTATTTTGCATGTTGGTAGGATATGAGATAAGTATGACACTTATTAGAAATAATTTGAAAATAATTTGTGTCTGGCATCATGGAGGTTTAAATTGTAGTATTTAATCTTTTTATTATTATTAGTTTCAGTGAACAATGGGTTCTTGTTTATTATTAATGGTATGATTCTGTTTTCATTTTCTATAATTTGTAAATTTTCTTTTGTATATTCTTATTTTCATCGTTCCATTTATGTCTGTAGTTGCTAAGTTGATGTATTGTTACAAAAAAATAACTTTCTTTACTTATGGTGTAGAAACAAATAAGAAACAAAATGGAAACATTGTACAGATAAAATACATGTATAAAAAAAAGTTCACTTTTCTAATCCTTGGGGTTTAGAAACAAGTACAAAATAAACAAAAAATAACGTGGAAACACAAAATAACATTAGAGTAGTATGCCTCGTATTTTTCAGTAAATAATATTTTTGTAAAAAATAATTTAGGGTAGGTGGAGTTTCGTAAAATTATATAAATAAATAAGATATGTATGAAAAATAAAATGATTGTAATATGCTTCGATTTTTATTGATTATGTTATTATAAAAACAATATATGCCTTGACAACTTTTTCAATTACTAAGGTATAGAAATGAGAAAGAAACCGATCAGAGACACGCAAGAAACAAATATAAATACCAAAGGAAATTCTATGGCTCTAAACCACTGGTTCTCGGTTCCCCTAATTGGGAAACTATAACCTGAACCATCGTCTTACGGTTCTGATTCCAAAATCGGGACTAGTGGTTCTAGTTACAGTCCTTACACTGTTTTGGTTTTAGTATTAACCAGAACCATCTATCTTTTTATTTGTTTTTATTTATTTTATATTATTATATCTTAAATAATATTTTTAAATATAAATATGATTTATAATATTATTTATAAATATAATATATTTTTAAAAAATGTAGAAACAACCAAGAACTGACTAGAAACACACATGAAACATATCATTTGTCTCGACATGGTTCACTTTTTCCAACTACTGGGGTATAGAAACAATCATAAAACCGACTATATATATGCAAGAAACATATAACTTTCCTTGACAAGATTCACTTTTCTCAACTATTGGAGTATAAAAACAACCAGTAAACTGACTGGAATCACACACGAAACATATCACTTGCAACAAGGTTCACTTTACCCAACTATTAGGGTATAGAAACAATCAGGAAACTGAATCGAACTTTTTACACATACTTTTTATTTAAAAATAAAAAGCTCGTCCGCAAGAGAACGGAGCAGCTGTAGGTGGTAAGTTGGACTCAAGTCGAATCACAAGGAAGACTAATCGGATGTTATTCCAGTGTTTGGTTTTACGAACGAGAAAATGAAAGAAAAGACTACACTAAACACGCGATCCAATTTGGTTTGAGATTTCTAACATCTAATGCGATGAATCAAATAAAACCAAAAGCCTTGAAACAATTAAGAAAGCAAGGGTTCTAGTGCGCTAGAATCGTCTCCACGATCACTCGGGAATTTCATCGAGCACCTTATCTACGAGCCAGGGTTGTCAATGACGACTTGTCGATCAAGCGTCGAATCATCCCGAGAGATGGTTCTAAATGACTCTAGGCACTAGAACGATAAATTCTAGCCGAAAAACATCAACATGATCAATAGCATAATTTCAACAATTTAAATCATAACTAAACTATTAAAGCAATTAAACATAAATTAAAAACGAGAAGAACGGTAAAAGGATTACAACTAAATTAACGAAACTAATGAACAAACATCAACATTCAAAGGTAGCCAAAGCTAAACTATAAAACAATTAAACAAAGTGCAGAAAAATTTATGATCTAGAAAAGCAGCAGCAATCCAACGTGTGTACAACAACGATGAGTGAAATCGAACAATGAACGAGCTTGAAATGACGAAACAACGAACTATTAAACTCGAATTATGCATGTGATCTAAATGGGGCAAGAACCGAGGGAATTCTATGATGTGGAACATTTCCCCCCAGTCAGGCCACACCTTTTCTGAAGAAACCAATGAGTTTATATAGATTTTTCTGAAAATAACCGCTCAAACTGTCGGAGCGTCGGCGTCGATGCGCGCCAGGGTGCTCGCGTCGACCAGGCATTGCTTCGATCGACGCGACTGCAAGTTGTGTCGACTTATGCATCGACGGACGGAGCAAAGGTCGACACTTCAGAGAGTTCACGTCGACCTGGCGTCGGTTAGCGCGGGCGGATCTCGGCGTCGACACAATGCAAAAACACACGAAAATCACATACAAAAATGTACAAATCAACTCCCCCACACTTAGCTTTTTGCTTGTCCTCAAGCAAAATCAAATCTAGACGTAGACAAGGAAAATCTAACTACCCGATGACCTAATCGCTAATGCATCCAGATGATTCAAGAAGTTAATGCATTAAATCGACTGAAAACTCAACTAAAAGGACGACACGATTACATTGAGATAAGAGATTTAGATTAGCTTACGAACACCTAAAAGAAATGAGTTGACCTCCATGTACATCACCCATCCTTGTCTCGACCAAAGTCTATCCCTGCTCAAACTGCCAAGTCGTCACCCAATTAGCCCAGTCATCTATACACCTCTTTAACAATACAATCTAAGAAATAAAAATGAAAATAAGAACTTAACTTGTACAAGGATTTTTCTTCTTGTACTTATCTTTTTTATTCTTTTTCTTTTTTTTTTTTAATTATGAGTACCATAGAGATGAGGTACTAAACGGGCATAATTTACATAAATAAAAAACAAGAGTTCATTGACTCCGATCTTACGTTGCTAGGTGAAACTGATATCATTCTTCAATTTCGCACATGGAGTTTTAACGTCTCCAAAAAATAAAAAGAAAATTTACATAAAGTCCTATAGAGGGTATTGGAAAATGGGGCTAGTAGAGAGTATTCGACTCTTTGGAACGAAACAAGAATAGAACAAAGGATAAGAAACTTCATAGATTCTTTACACTTCATTCCCCATAATTACACTATTGTTCGAACGGAAGTCTAAATATCTTAACCAAAGAATCTAACCACGTCACTTCGTCAAGGTTCTAGTCAATATAAATGCACATAACTCAAATCAGCCACAAGCAAGCATACGAACAATTACTAACCAAGGAAGACCCCCCCCCCCCCCCCCCCCCCCCACACACACACACACACACACACACTTCAACCATACAATGTCCACATTGTATAATATGAGAAATTAAGCTAAGTATGGTAAAAAGTAAGAGAAAGAGAGGGACGTCCCTAAAATCGCACTTGTGGTGATGAGTTGAGCGTCCAAAAATGTCCAACAGGCTTCAACATCGAAGGGAGCCTGAAACAAAAAGAACAAAAACACACAAAAACAAACAAAGTTAAAAAGGGCTTGGGTTGCCTCCCAAAAAGCGCTCGTTTAACGTCTCTAGCTTGACGACGTCTACGTTCGATGTCATCCTGGGTCTAAAAATAAATGACGATCGTGCCACGCTTTGATATTCTGTAAAAGCAAGAATTGGCGATGATAATCACCAAGGCGGGCATAAAAAACATGTTCCGAGATGCAAGGGGTGAAAACTCCAACTAGCTTCGGCGGTCGGAAACGCTAGTAATCAACCACCACGAAGATACCGAAGGGAAATTGTGTCATGGGCTTATCCTCGGTCTCGGAAAGAGCTAAGAAATCCGTCGAACAGACGACATAACCATTGACCAACCCAGGCTCCTTCTTTCTGATCACCACCTCAACGTTCTCATCCACCACCTCTATCTTAAGTCCGAACAGAAATCCAAAGGGCACGACATGCGGTTCAATAAATTCACTCTCCTGCAAAACCGGCACTACAACTCCACCATCGTCACAAAGATCAGGTAGGATCGAACCTCCAACATCCTCCGAGCACTCTAACGGCAACACCCCCACACTTTTATTCACAGCGTCATCAAAAGTCGCAAGGGGGGCGATCTCAACCAACTCTTCAATCTTCTTACGAGCCTCTTCCGAACAAACATTCAAGGTAGGCTCTACCACATCAAATATTGGCACCTCGTCAAAATGAGGTCGGTTTACCTCAACTCGAGTTTCATGAACAGTAATAGGTAACATGGGAATGGTGTGATGGTTTGGATTTGGATTGTTACACGAATGAGACAAAGGATAATAATAGTATCTCGAAGTATAAGAATATGATTCGCAAGGAGCACACGGATCATTATATCTCAAATCGTGATATATGGTTGGAGGAACATACTTCTCAAAACTCGGGTCATAAGAGTTTGATGTGAGAAGAGGAAATGGGGCGTAGCTCGAAGAATCAAATCTGGTGGAGCATACAAATTATTTCCCGTGTAAAAAGGTCCCAAACCCGGATTATAAAAATTTTCGTTCAAGGTCGGACAATATAAACTTTGTGATGGGGTGTGATCAAAGTGATGAAGTGAAGCATATGGATCATTAAAGCTCGAATTGTAAGAAATTGAAAGTGGGACCCATTCAGATGAGTAGAACGACCCCATGAACTGATCCACTACTTCACCCCATGTTTCCAAGGAATCAGGCTCTAGATTTGTCAACCATTCACTCGCCCGATGCTTTAACGTGAAAATGAAAAGCCGCATCTTCACTTGATCCCATGTAAATCCGAAAAGAGGGAATGTGCCTGTTATAGCCTCGTACTCTCGGATGAAGTTGAGCGGGTCCTCGCTCGGGAGCCCATGAAAAACTGGAAGTTGCTTGAAATAGAACTCGTCAGGATCGTACTCCCGCATCTCGGGTCTCAACGGAATAGCCGGTCGAAATCCACGCCAATCGGACATTGGGCAAAACATCTCTTTATTGAAAGGTGGAGCGTATAGGTCATAATATGGCAAACTAACTCGATAGTGTGCCATCTTCAGTCGAATTAATCTCGAATTTTTGAAAATTTGGCTACAAAGCACAACACTCAACAAATGAGATTAAGCGTGCCGGAAAGATCTAAAATAAATAAAAATAAAAATAATAACGAACACTAACACAAACAAACAAATAAGAACACGAACAAAAGTCACTAAGAGTTAACACCAAAAACCGACAACCTTTAGCCTTCCCCGGCAACGGCGCCAAATTTTGAATCGAACTTTTTTACTTTTTATTTAAAAATAAAAAGCTCGTACGCAAGAGAATGGAGCAGCTGTAGGTGGTAAGTTGGACTCGAGTTAAATCACAAGGAAGACTAATCGGAAGTTATTCCGGTGTTTGTTTTTACGAATGAGAAAACAAAAGAAAAGACTACACTAAACACGCGATCCAATTTGGTTTGAGATTTCTAACATCTAATGCGATGAATTAAATAAAATCAAAAGCCTTGAAACAATTAAGAAAGCAAGGGTTCTAGTGCGCTAGAATCGTCTCCACGATCACTCGGGAATTTCATCGAGCACCTTACCTACGAGCCAGGGTTGTCAATCCCAACTTGTCGATCAAGAATCGAATCATCCCGAGAGATGTTTCTAAATGACTCTAGGCACTAGAACGATAAATTCTAACCGAAATACATCAACATGATGAATAACATAATTTCAACAATTTAAATCATAACTAAACTACTAAAGAAATTAAACATAAATTAAAAATGAGAAGAACGGTAAAGGAATTACAACTAAATTAACGAAACTAAAGAACAAACACCAACATTCAAAGGTAGGCAAAGCTAAACTATAAAATAATTAAACAAAGTGCAGAAAAACTTATGATCTATAAAAGCAGCAGCAATCGAACGTGTGTACAGCAATGACGAACGAAATCGAACAACGAACGAACTTTAAATGACGAAACAACGAACTTTTAAACTCGAATTATGCATGTGATCTAAAGGGGGCAAGAACTGAGGGAATTCTATGATGTGTTAGGCCATACCTTTTCTGAAGAAACCAACGAGTTTATATAGATTTTTCCGAAAATAACCGCTTAAACTGCCGGAGCGTCGACCGACACGGTCCGAGCATCGACGTCGATGCGTGCCAGGGTGCTCGTGTCGACCAGGCATTGCGTCGATCAACGTGAGATCGGATCGATGCGATTGCAAGTTGTGTCGACTTATGCATCGACTGACGAAGCAAAGGTCAGCGCTTCAAAGAGTTAGTGTCGACCTAGCGTTGGTCGACACTTCAAAGAGTTAGCGTCGGTCAATGCGGGCGGCTCTCGGCGTCAACGTGGGTGCTGCATTGCGGCGCCAGCAGGGCTTCGGCACGTCGCTCGTCCCATCTTCTTCATTTTGAGCTGAAACACGAAAATAAAACAAAATTAGATTATTACTTATAAAATAAAGTAGAAAAATATTAAACACGATACGAAACGAAAAACATCAAAATGAAGAAAAACAAGAAAAAGATAAACCTAAGACACGTAAAAACAAACAAAACACACAAAAATCACATACACAAATGTACAAATCAGAAACCGACTGGAAACAAGCATGAAACAAAAGTAAATACAAACAAAGACAATGCCTTAAGAAGAAAAATTAATACATCAAACATGAGAAATCCAGAAAACAAAGGCAATATCCCAATACGAAAAATCAATTCATCAAACATGAAAAATCTAGAAACAAAGGCAATGCGCCAAGAAGAAAATTAATTAATCGAACTTCAAGCAACACATAAGATAAGTAAATTCATCAAACTTGAAAACCATCTAGAAATAAAGTGGTACGTGTTCGCAGGTGCAACATAAAGTGCAATAAATGTGAAAATAGTCAACAAATAACCATGTAGCTATGAAATACGTGCTTTTGGGTGGGCACTCCCGCATGTCTTCTTATTATGACCCAGCTCACCACACTTTCCACAATTCATTTTCAAAATATCTCTTTCTTGCTGACTTGTATCTACTTTTCTTCGTTTTTCCAGATTTTGATATGCCGGCTGGAGGAAGAACCACCATATTTTGAGTTTTATTTGGTAGAATCCAAGTTGCTTCATGCCCAATTGGATAAACCGTTTCAGAATAAGTTACAACCATTGTTTCTTTCATGTAGTAATCTGAACAATAGTTGTAAGGACCAGATTCATTTTTTTTAATACTGCTATGGCATATGGACAAGGGATCTCATCCATCAAAAACATGTTGCATGTGCAAGACCTTTTTTCCAAGTCAACAATGAACATCTTCATATCTTTATTGACTTTGAATATATGATCATTTGATCTCTTCACATGTCATACATATGCAGAGACATAGAAGAAATATAAATGAAACATAAAAGAAACATTAAAGAAACAAGTTAGTTAGAACCTTATGCTTAATGACAGAGAACTGGTGTAGTTCTTGGTTAGATATTCCTCTTCTATTTTTGCCATCTTTGTAAAATTTGATCTTACTTCATATCTGTTTTTGCAAGTCCAATCTTAAAGCAAAGATCTTAAGTACTCTAGCAGAGAATTTACCGGCAGTTCTCGTCCCACAACATTCACAACATATAATGATTTTGAAATGTTAGAGGTCATGGTGAAATATCTTTTGTTTGGGGGCAGTGGATTCGAGCCCATTTGTCGTACCAATGCTTGGAAGGTATGGTCTGATTTTGATACTAAGTGATCGAAGAGTTCTTAGCACTCTGAGAAATCTTCTCTACAATAGTACGGAGTCAATTGTAGAGCGGTAAGTTTTCCCGAATCGTGTCTCTCGGGGATTGATATAATCGGCGTTAGGTGTTTTTAATTAATTTCTTATTATTCTTAAATAAACTAATCTAATCTAAGAAAGCATTAATCATTGGCTTAGTTTTTGAGTTGTAATCACTAAACTTGAATTGAAAAGAGAGCTTCAAAAATATTGAGGCAAGGAGAAAGGAATTTAAAACTTGTTTGAGAATAACTAAACTTAATGACATAAATTTAACCTAATTAATAACCTTAATTAAATTAAAACTATTAACTAAGAAAGCTTGTAAATTTAAAAGCTAAAAAGGAGGGAAAGTCAAACTTAAATTCAAAAGAAGTAAAATGCATTTAATAGGTAAAACTCAAATGTTTTAAAAGGGAGAGCTACTAATAACTTTCCAAGCTCCCATGTTTGTTTGAACAAAAAGAGTAAAAAGCTTCAAAACCAAGCATCAATGGAGTTTTTACTACAAGAAGAAAACCAACCTAAAAGTTGAAGTGTGAATTTGAGAAGCATAGGGAAAACAACTCTACTAAATTTAATAACCAATACAAAGTAAATGCAAATAACACATGAAAAACACCAAATAAGGGAAAGTTTACTACCAATATTGCATTCCAACCAAAAGCTTCAAATGTAGAGTACAATCTTCAAAACACCAAGAGCAACTTCATAAAATAAAATCCACAAATGAGAGAGATGTAGCCTTCTCCAACACTTATGGATAACTACTAACTAGGCTAAATTAAACTAGCTAACTAAGGATTATATCTAGGGTTTGCAATGGAATAGTGAAAATGAGCTTGAAAGAGATTGAATGGGGTTCAAAATCAGCCAAGGAAGGATAAGGTAGGTGGGGGAAAGTGCTAGCTTTTTATATAAAAATGTAGGGGCAAAAACGTCAAAACGGGTCAAAAAATCTGCGTGTCAGTCGATCGACTACCAGTCGATCAACTGAAAGCTGTCGATCAACTGGTATGCCCAAAAATCGCAAAACACACTGCCTTCCAGTCGATTTCCACGAGGTTCAGTCGACCGACTGATCTCCAGTTGATCGACAGCAAGTCCAGTCGATCGACTGACAGGCAGCTCCGGCTCATTTTTCTCGTTTCCGCTCTAAACGTCCGCCGGCTGTCGCTCCTCGTTTTCGTTGTGTTCCCTTCCTTGCTTGTTCTAATTCGAGTCGAATGGGATGTCCTGAGCATGCACGGGACCGCTTCGGTCATCCTACGGCCATAAAGATAAAAACGAGTAGAAATAAACGAAAATCCGATGAAAACCGCACAAAAGTTACAAAAACCTAAAACTAATAAAATCGGCCAAAACGACTCCTAATACACATAAAAGCAAACAAAACGCATGCAAGCACGACACAAAATGGTAACAAAAATACGTACAAAAACATGCAAATCAACCACCCCACACTTAGAATGTTTGCTTATCCTCAAGCAAAACTAATACAAAATTACAAGACTACCCCCCGGACAATAAACTAATGCACCAAACCTAATTCGAGACGTCGTATACTACAATGCTTGTTAGCTTGGCTAAAAGGACGACAATGATGCGTTTCCTAAGAAAGTTTAGATCGACTTCCGGAACCTAAAAGTACTAGGTAACTGTTTCAGCCCAAAAAGTGGATTACCGGTATCAAGAGTAACACCTGAAAAACCCGAGAGCTTCCCAAACCTACACCACAAACAAGGGTTAGAAAGGACCACCGGTGGTTTTCCGGTGGAAACCTCTCCGATGCTTAAGTTAGTAAGCGTTGAGGTGTTTTCCAGAAAGAAAGCAAGAATGCTCAAGGGAATGACGTACCTCTCTCAGCCTTGGGGCTGAGATACTTATAGTTTCTCCTGATGGGGACCCCAGCCGGGATCCCAGGAACACATGCCGCGAATCAAGGGCCGTTACGCAACAAATTCTGACAAGTGGTCCCACTTGTCTCTTCGCTYGGAATCTGGGAAACAMGTCTCCCCCGTTCCAGATCTTCCTTATTTCCTTCTCCCATCTCATAATGCCTCGGCTCTTCTTTCCTTTTGTCCCCGCTGTTCAACAGGTCAGCTCTTGCTAATAATGAGGAAGAGCTCTATTCTTCAAGGGACTCAACCAGGTATTTTACCCAGTCCAGGTTAAGCTTCAATCCTTGGGACTTAAGCTTGGTATAGTCCCCAAAATTTTAGTGCCCGTCAAGATGGCTAAGTCAGGGATCTCAAGCGATAACCACCTCTCCCTAACATTCTGTTTTATCGGGAGGGCTAATTAGATCTTTCATAGAGACAGAGCTGTTCTAGCCCTCTCTTAAATTATCTAATTATTCTGAGTCAGAGCTACCCCAAACCAGGTTTGGCATATATGTTGCCCTATCAGTAACCCTCCAAGTCGGTCCCCTCGTCCTTGCCCCGGCTAAGGTCTATCCACGCTCGAACCGTTAATCGTCTCCCTACTAGCCTCGATTATCTACGACTCTCTTTACACACAAAATCTAAAATGGAAAGTAAAGAGTGCAAGAATTGCACATTTATTGCGTAAGCACTTCAAGAATTTATAATATATCCTTGTTTATTCATCATCATTTTTTTTGGTACCCAAGGATATATAAGGTACTTGAGAAATCAACGGCTCCGATCACTTGTTGCTACTATCAACTTACATTTATTTCCGATCGAGCACATAGAGCAATTGACGACTCCAATATACAAAGTAAAATCCTATAGAGAGTATTCGATAACAAGGCTAGTTGAGGCACTAGTTCAAAATTGAGCACAAGGATAGCACGAAGCTAAAGCCGAACAAAGTTTCCAACAAGTCAAATTCCCTAAGTACACTAAATCCGATCGACAATCTAAACTTTTTAACCAAATAATCAAAACCGCGTCACTTCGCCAAGGTTCCAAGCAAACATAGCACACACGCTACTCAAATCATCATAAGCAAGCATGCAAGAACTTAAAATCCTAAGAAGAACCCTAACCACCCCACACTTAAAACCTAGAAATATCCTCATTGCATATTAAGTTAATAAAAACGGTAAAAAATGTAGGGAAAAGAGAACGCCCCTATTTCCGAGCTTGTGTTGACGCATTGTGCATAAGTCCTCTCCGGTAGTCGAGGCAAGCTATCTACAATAATTGAAAAAATGGGGGGTTGCAAAAACAAGTGATATACAAAAAGCGAAAATCTTTTTGGGTTTTTCGAAATTTCTATTTTTTTATGTTCTTTTTTTATTATTATTATTTTTTTTATGTTTTTTTATACTATATACAAAAACACTAAAAATATGTTTTGTTTTGTTTTTTTTAATTTGTTTTGTATTTTTCAAGAGTTAGATAAGAAATAAAAGAACATAATCGAATCAAAATGAAACAAACGAAAATAACGTGCCAAGTTTAAAAAAACAAAAAAAAATAAAAAAAAATAAAAAGGATAATTGGAGATCAATGACGTCTCTTACGTCGGGGTTGGAGGTTTGCATCCTTGTCCTCTTCTTCCTCCTCGTCCTCCTCGTTTCCATCTCCTTCTCTGTCGTTCTCCTCGTCGCTCTCCTTGTCCCGAGGCAATCGGCTCTCGATCAACAAGAGGCGGCTATGGAGGGCACGGTGTGCGCGTTCATTTCTCACTTGCCCGACCCTCAACTCCTCCATGCCGGTGTCGAGCCAGTCGAATCGGGTGAACACTTGGCGTTGGAACTCGGGCCAACCCATATCGGGACCCAGGCCGGTACTCGGGCCTTCCTCGCCATGCGGGATTCCCGCGTGGCTTGTGCTCGCATCGAAATGTTGCCCCGAACCGGTGTTCGGGGCTTCCTCGGGCTCGACACCCTCCTCGTGCTGTCTCCCTAACTCGGCCTCTTCTTCGTTCGCCTCTTGCTCTTGCTCGTGGGTTCGGCAGCGGCGCGGGTCTGTCGGGACCTTGGGCATTTTCAACACAAGCTCTACCGGCTCTATCCTTTCAAGATTTGCCGCCTCGGGGTCGAAACCAAAGTATTGGGCGAGAAAGGTAATCATGGGCCCCATCCCGACCCGAGCGACACTCCCGGCCCTCGTCTTCCAAATCCCAAGAATCCCAGATCGGAGGAAGGGATAGGCGGCGAATCGATGGCCGTTGTGAAGGCACCAAAGCATGTAAACCTCATCCTGGGTGAGGTTGATGCTCTCGTGCTTGCCCATCAGGACGTGGGCGAAGAACTTGTAAATCCTGAGCAATACCAAGTCGGTGATTGCCGAGGCCTAGAAACGCGGAGTTCCACGTCCGCCCATGATAGTTGCCCAAAATTGATGCAGCGCAAACCCTCTTGGTCTCTCCTCCCACAAAACTTGACAATCTAACCTAAGCACCGCATGAAGCACGTCTCGGGTGATCCGGCATTCGACTACACGAAAACGAACAGCAAACTCCCGTCTCCCGTGACTCTGGAAGGTCGAGAAGAATTCGAGCATTAGCTCTGGGTACGCCGGTGCACGGAGGGATGCGAATTGACGTTCGCTCAAGGCATCGATGAAATGGATTGTCCGTGCCCCAAAGTGCTCGTGGTCCCCATTTGCTACCCACCCCTGTAGGCGTTCAATATTGAAAAAACATGGGCGGGCATATTGCCATTAGATGAGGCTTTGATACATCTCCCCTTCGGCCTCAGAATGAATCGGGAATGGAGCACCATAGACGTGGGCGAGATTAGGGTTATTGGCCTCATAAGACTCATCGTCGGAAAGATTAGCCATAAGAATTATATGAAGTGATTCACGAGGGGAATACGGAAATTTTGGTTAAGGAATCGTAAGGAATTGACAAGATGGGAAAACAAAAGAGTTTTAGCTAAGAGTGCTCATTGGGGCATTTTATCGAACACATGGTGGGCAGGATTTTCACTAAGGAATTTTGAGAAAATCAGAAAAAGATTCTACACACAACCCAACCAATTCAAAAATACGAACGACAAGAATTGAGTTTCAAGCGAATTACCTCAATGAATGGCTCGAAAATGAGACGAAACCCAGTTACACACCCTACCCTTGGGAATTGAGAATTTGGGAAAAATTTGGGGAAAACAAGAATTATAGGTGAGATTTCCCAACCTAGGTGAAGTTGGGATGGAGATTACCGGAAAAAGAAAAGAAGTTGAGTCGATCGACTAGCCCTTCGAAATTTTCGCGCCTCCCTCTTTTTCCTCTCTTTTTTTCTTTTTTTATGTTTCTGCGTCGAAAACCGTCTACTGCCTATTTAAAAGGACGCCGCGACACTGTAGCAGTCGATCGAATGCTTCCTCAGTCGATCGACAGAGCTTGCAAAAATCGGAAACCTACTGTCCTCCAGTCGATTTGGCACCCTCAGGCGACCGTTCAGTCGATCGACTGAGATGGCAAAACTCGAAAACCTACTATCCTCCAGTCGATTTCAGCCTCCTAGTCGATCTATCAGTCGATCGACTGGAGTGCAGTCGATCGACTGCTGGGCAGCAGCCAACTTTCCATTTTTGATTTCCTTCATTCTCAAACCGCCATGATTTCTCCTACAGAACCCAAAAAGAAAGAAAAACCTAAGTTAAAGATCAATTGACAAATAATATACACAAAAATCCAAAGAAAATGAGAAAGGGGGTTAAGAAGTCGTGGGTTGCCTCCCACGTAGCTCGTTTATTTAAAGTCGTTCGCTCGACTATCCTCCTTTGATCAAGGTCCCGTCGGAGGCACATCTCCTAAATCCTCCTCCTCCACGGTCACGAACTCGAGATCCTTGGCTTGCAACAATCCGTGTCGGTAAGGCTTGATTCGTGCACGGGACCGCTTCGGTCATCCTACGGCCATAAAGATAAAAACGAGTAGAAATAAACGAAAATCCGATGAAAATCGCACAAAAGTTACAAAAACCTAAAGCTAATAAAATCGGACAAAACGACTCCTAATACACATAAAATCAAACAAAACGCATGCAAGCACGACACAAAATGGTAATAAAAATACGTACAAAAACATGCAAATCACTAAGTTTTGAGCGCAGACATGCGTTTCTCAGATTCTTCATTCGTGTAGGCTTTCGCCGCGCCTGCAAAGGATTCTTCCAACTGTTTCCATTCCTTTTGAAGTGTTTTTTCAAGTTTTTTAAAAGGTGGTACATGCATGCCGCTTGAGCTGCTTCAGGATACACCTGTAAAAATCAAGTGCATTAGTGAAACAATTATGAAACATATAACTTCCACAATTGATGTTTTTTTAGGTGGACATTGATTTTATTAGTGTATAGAAATATGCACGAATAGATTGGAAACACGCAAGAAACATATCACAAACTGGAAACACACAGGAAATATCATAGAAACAGTGATGAAACAAGTACCTCTTTTATCGCTAAAACAATGTTTTTGCATCTGTCTGACACTATGCACAACCCCCTCCGTGTCCAACAACTTTCCTCAAGTTCTTGAAAAACCATATCCAGGGGTTTTGGTTCTCGCTATCCACAATTGAAAATGCCAAATGGAGAATTCTTTCATTCGCATCCTGCGTGCGTGCAGACAACAATGTTCCCCATTAATTCGCTCTCAAGAATGTGCCATCAACGACAATTACCAGATTGTAGTTTTTACATCCTTTAATTTATGCGTCTAGAGCTATGAACAAGAATAAGAAATCATTGTCTTCAGTTTTTAGTATGACTCCAACTGATGTAGGGTTAAGTCGGTAGCTTTTGATAAAATACATCTGGCTTCCCTCTCAACATCTCGAGTGCTTTCTCTTTTGGACTCCAGGTCATTTTGTATCTCAGGTTTAGTTTATGCTCGTCCCTCATGTCCATGATATCTGCTGGTGTGTACACAATTTTGATGTTGTTGAAGTATTTTAATTTTATAAGATCCACAAAAAATTTTGTAGTAACATTCTTGTTGCCACTCATCCTTTGATCTAGTGGAAAAGTGTGGAATTTTGTCCATTTTTCTGAAAATAAACCTCGTCGTCCAAATATTTGCGGATGCTCTCAAGTTCAAGTTGCAATCTTAGTCAATATATCGTATGTTATATTGCCTCTTGCACGACTTCACTTTGAAGTGGAAGTGATTCTTCAAAGTGTACAAGGCCATGTTTTACGCTAACACCTCTTTGTCTTCAAAAGATATGCCCAACTTGAACTTCATTCTTTTCATGTCTTGGTCTTTCAATCTGCAGAATTTTAGCTTCTTTTGTCGCATTTCTACGGACAATATTAGCAAGGTCGATGAAGTCAATGAATGTTTCATCCATGTTACCGACTGTCTATGCCTCTCTTCATATGTTGATGTTTGTTTCACCACTTTTTCCATCTTGTTGTCATGACTGTTTTGCATGTAATTGTGGTGTTTTTCTTGTATTTTTAATTAGGGTTTTATATTGATTTTAGTAGTTTTTAGTCGAGTTTCGTTAGGTTTTTCATTTTTTTCTTGTTTTGTTGTTTTTCACTTGTCTTGTTAATTTTATATTTAATTGTGTTAATTGGCTTCAATTAATTGGAGGTTTGGTGTAATTCTTGGGTTTTTGATATTTAAAATTCTCATTTAATAGGAGGCTTAATGATTAGAATTCAAGCTAAGGCATGGAGGCCAAAAATCCAAGCCTAGCCTTGCCTATTTGCATGCCCAAATTGGTGTCAAGAGCAAGCTTCAAATTGGCTAACATTCTGGATGGTGGCCTAGCCAAGCCCAGCCTCGCCTAAACTCACGCCTAAGGCATCCGCGCCCATTCAGGCACCCAAACTCTTGCCCAGGTAGCTATCAGCATCGCCGACACTGGGTACGTTGCCGACACTGGGTTACCCAGTGTCCGAGCGCAGTGCCCGACAGCTCCCGCATGCCTGCCTGCCAGCGCCCGTGCAGCCCTGCCGAGATCTGCCGACACTGGGTGCGTTTCCGACACTGGGTTACCCAGTGTCCGAGCCATCTCGCCCATTTCCACGCCCAAGCTCGCCCAAAGTCGTTCCAAACCTCAAGCCAAGGTGCAATTTTCGGTCAAACTTGGTCAAGCCCGGGAATTTAAGTATTTGAAACCCAAATTGACCCATTTAAATCCAATAAAACCTAGTATAAATAGCAGACTTCTCTCATTTTGTAAGCATCTCTTATTTTTCCTAACTCTTGCATGGGTTTGGATAAAAATTCTCTCTCTAGTTCTTAGATTTTAATTTTAAGCAATTCCTTAGGTTTGTAAGTCTAAGAAGAATTCAAATACCCCTTATATTTTTACTTTGTTGCAATTTAATTCAAGTTTGTTACTCTCTTTAATTTAAGTAAGCTTTCTTTTATTTTCATGCTTTGTTCTTCAATTTCATGCATGTTCTTCAATTTTATGCTTTTTGCCTTAACTCTTTGATTTCTTGTTAGATCTTATGAATCATCCATGAAATCTAGATGAGTGATACATCTAGATCATAGATCGAGTCTTGGATCATTTTTATTTTGATCATTTCATATGTTGTATTTAGGTTTTCATTTTCATGCATTGTTTCATGCTTAATTCTAGATCTATGCTTTGTTGCTTGTTAATTCTCGTAAAGTTTTAAACTTTAACGTCAATTTTCATTGCATTATTTCAAGTTTTTATGTTCATGCAAGCATGGTTGTACCTTGAGTTTTAATGCTTGTACTTGTTAAAACATTGCTTGTTCTTACTTATTTTCATTATTACTTTGTATTTTCAATTAAGGCATCCGACTAACTTGCATTTTACATTTCCTAGTGTAGTTTAGTGAGTTTAATTGCTTTATTTTCAATTTCCTTTTATTTCTTCAAGCTACAAACACATTGATTCTTACGATCGAATCGATTTCCGATAATATTAAGCCAAATGAACCTATATTTTCAAAACCACTAAAAACTACAAAACAATGACTCATGAGTAGGTATTTCCTGAAGAGCTTCTTTCAGAAATATTTCGTATCTATTGCACGTTTGTTTCTCTTGATTTGCGAGGAAGAAATTCTCTTTATTGATGATGACGTCCATGCACAGACAAGATTTCATCCAATCTTCTCCTTGGTCTTTATTTGCATGTAGAAATTGACACTGAAGTCAGTTTCAATCTTCATTGGTGGCAGCCTTTCATTTAATTGGTACTTAATATGCATTGTTTCTTACTAATTATTGATTTGTATCTGTTGTTCCAAAAGTTCTCTTAGATTTGTGAATGTGTAGTCATTTGGAACAAGTATTTATGTTGTTTCAAAGTTGGTGTAAAACTTATTTTATTACCATCGCCCATTGTGGGACACTAATACTGAAATGGGTGACATCTGCATACATTTATATCATAGATGAAACCCAATCGAAAACATAAATGAAACAATAAATTCCAAAACACACCAAAATATTTTACACTAACAAAATATATTAGATGCAAGAAGTAATTAGAAATATATTCTGAAATATCTTATGGAAACATCAATAAATTCTGGATATTTGAAACACCAGTTTTGTTTAGAATTATTAAAGAAACAGTATAAAAACAATTATGAGAAAATCTTTTTTAAAAAAAAAGCATCTACAAACTATAATAACCAACAACAACAAGTACTGATTCACAAACTACATCTAAAATCATCAATTAATAGGAAATATACAGTAAAGAAACAATAATGAAACAATCACGATAATTTTTTTTAATATAATGACATGCAAAAAAATATCACCAACATCAATATAAGCTTAATTACACAAATTTAATCTAATATCATCGATTTAATGCGGAATATGCATAAAATAATGCAATTTAAATTTCAAAACAAAGATAACAAATCAAAACATGTTTTAATGTTAAATTTATAAAATTGATTAATTATTCTCGGAACAACTAATCTTTATCATAACAATGAAGTTCAAATAGAAATAATTATCTTATATGTTTGGATATTTGTCGAAACTTCTTCGTTTTCTCACGATTCTCTTTCGCTCTCCGATCACCTTCGCCGCTGTGATTTCTGCTTGATTCTGAATTTGAAGTTCTATAATTTTATTTAGGTTTTACGGATTTGAATTATTTGCGATTGATTTTGAATTGCTGCAATTTTTCGAGGTTTGTGAATTCGAGTTCCTTTGTGATTCTTGGTTTTGTTTTCTATAATTTCTCGAGGTTTCTCGCTTCGATTCCAGCTTCGAATTGCTGCAAGATTGTGCTTAAATCCAGGCTTTGAATTAAAAAAGAAAAAAGGCAAACACATGTGTTAGGACAGATTGACGGGTCATGACCCGTTAGGTCATTTGACCCGACACTATAATGTATTGGTTTTTATACTATGATATATTGGTTTTTTTAGTCGAAAGTATTGATTTTTGATAAATCTCTGACCCGTGATATGATGTATTGGTTTTTATATTATAATGAGTTTGTACTATAATGTATTGGTTTTTCATTATAATGTATTGATATGAAATCTTGGCCTAACGGATGATTCGTTAGTCCGGCCTAATAAGAGTGCTGCCCAAAAAAAATTGCATCATGGAATATATGAGGTCGTATAATTTTTATTCTTTTATTTTAGTTGATTTTCTGTATTTAAGAGGGGAGTAAAACGGGGAATTTTTGAAGTCATTTTGGAAAGAAAATGAGTAATTATATATAATTAGGATTGTGAAGTATTTTGGTAGTTTTTTTTGTACAAAATTGTCTTTTCCCTTTATTATTTCTTGGATTTGATATTGCCGAGATTTTAATAAAACAGTTACGTTTGGCTAGTATTTATCTTTGCCGAAAAAAGTAAAATTTTAACTTATGTTCATGTTTATAAAGTTATGTGGATTTAGATTTGTTTTTTAAGTTATATATCTAGTAGTGCAGTAGAAGCATGATGATAATTTATAAAAGTCGTAACTTTTATTTATTTTTATTCAAATTAATAGGTGTTTTGGTTGGGATACTTATTTAAAGAGCTTCTCCGTTCATGTTATAAATATTAGCAAATCAGATAATATAAATAGAGAGGATGGGAACATCTAGTAGCCCACTGATGATTTGGACGTTGCACCCCAATTTTTTTTTTTTTTTCCAGCATCTAGAATCAGAAATAGTAGGATTAAGTCTCATAATAATAATAAATAAATAAATATATCGAAATTCTTTTGTATTCAAGGCATCCATATTTATTTCTCATATTAAATATTATTACTATTTGATTATTATTTGGCAAAAACATGTGATGGATCTTTGGATCGCAAATAATGGGGCCAAGTAAGTGAATTGTTTTTGTTCATTACTATTACTATTACTATTATTAGAGGAGTGACTTTTTTTCCTTTTTATGCAATAGGAATTTCTTTTTATCACAAGTTAATAACACACACACACACACAAACATATATATATATATATATATAATATATATATTATATATATGTGTGTGTGTGTGTGTGTATATATATTATCCATATGTCGAACTGAACCGTACAAGAAACAAAAAAAATTGTTGTCTTTAACATTTTTTAGAAACTGTAACAAAAAATAATGATACAATTATGGAGTTTTCCAAATCTTTGAATAGAACCAGAATGTGCTCTTACTAATTACTAGTAATCATCAACAACCATCTAGACCCCAGGACTTTTCATGGTTTATAAAAACCAATTTTCTACTGTTTAGTAAAACCTTATTTGTTTAGAGGTTTTGAATTTGTATTGTACCATGTAAAATCATATTTGATTACTAAGGTTGTTTATATTACTTTATTATATTGTTATGGATAAAATATTAATTTATAATATATATATATATATATATTTTGCATTATGAAAAGACTAAAATAAGTTTAAAGTATTGTACACTGGTCACCCCAAAACATTTACAACCACTAGAACCATAATTAAGACTAAAAGTTATTTTGACACATCTCACTCCAAACAACATTATTCGCCCCAAACAGTACAACCGCTCGGTCCAAATCTAAAAATACCAACATAGATTAGGGCGAGCCGCGTACAAAAGTTTGGGACGCGAAGTAAAGTGTCATTTGGAGCGAGAAGTGTCGTTTGGAGCGAGAGGTGTTAATAAATTTTGAGAAAATCTCGATTATACAGAAAAAAAAGAAAATAAAAAATGGGAACATATTCATAAATGTCGAACAATTTAACAAATTAATCACAAAATAATCATACCAAACACATTATTTAACCATAATTCATGAAAAAAGGCGAACCTTCTTAAAAAATAGTCCAAAATAGGCAAAAATAAATATGTGCGGGACTCGCGTGATTCTTAACCAATTTTTCCATTGATTCTTTTATAACTCGTAAGGTTCTTATACCCCAATTTCAGTGTATAGTGTATTGAATTCTTAATGCATAAATAATTCCTATTATATGGGCCCGCTTATCTCAGAGGTTAGAGCATCGCATTTGTAATGRGATGGTCATCGGTTCGATTCCTATAGCTGGGTTTTTTTTCCTATTTTTTCATTATTTTCTTTAATTTTTCAAAAATCGATAATCTCCTTTTGAAATCAAAGAATATTGAAAAAGTGTTTTCCCCCCTTTTCCAAAATCCACAAATTGATTAAGTTTATAGGAACTCTCAATTATGTATGAAACCCGTGGCAATTCACCAGAGTTGGCAGGGGCAGCCTTAGGTTTTGCGTTTCTCACTTTAGCTTGTGGTTTCCACGGTTTACCTTTGCTATTTTTCCTTCCACCAACATCCATTTTCTGTTGAGAATTGACGACACTTTTTTTTTTAGAATGAGGTTTATTGTTCGGTCTGAGAGTAATTGTAGATTTATTTGGTCTGATTCTTATATATATATATATATATATATATATATATATAGGATTGGGTTCAAATGAGAATCCCGTCATTATATGTGAACCTAGGGACTAATCCTGGCCTTAAATCTAATATTGCACAGTACAATTATATGTCCAGGTTCATTGTGCTTTTTACACAATACTGTAGTGATAAAATCAGTCCAATTTTTTTAATTTAATTATATATATATATATATTACGTTTTAAAACATGCAATATGTATCTTAAATTGTAAATCTTGAGAATGTGATTAATTTGATATATATTTCATTCAAAACGAATAAAATTTGAAAAAGTTATGGTTGTTGAAGATTTGAGTTTCATTTCAAATTTTTGAATTTGCAGTTTATATACGAAATTTGCGATACTTTTTGTATACAATCATAGTGTTTTTTTTCTTAATCTATTGTACTTTTTAAAGAACAATGTAGTGCTCTTTGTAAACGTTGATATATGTCCAAAATACCTTTTTTAATTAATTAATTTATTTTTTTACATTATTACCATGCTGCTGACATGTCATGATCTCAACCATCAAGATTATCCAATCTAATGGTCAAGATGAGTCCCTATGTTCACATATAATTACGGGTTCTCATTTGAACTCAACCCTATATATATATATATATAAATGTTATTTTGAACTTTTCTCACTATAAAATTGGGGAGTTTTGGTATCATGAAAACATCCATTCTCATTTAGTAAAAACTATTAAATCAACTTCAGATTATAAATATTAGTAAATCAATAAATGTAAATGCAGGGAGTGAGAGCATGATACGTTCAGTTATAAAATTGATAGATTATGTTTTATTAATTGATAGGTATAAAAGACTTCTTACCCGTAAATAGCCATTTTCTATCATTTCCTATTATTATTAGGATAATACTCTTGTTAGGCCGAATTTCATACCAATACATTATAATACAAGAACTAATAAATTATAGTAAAAAATCAATACATCATAATATAAAAACTAATATATCATAGCACAAGTCAGAGATTTATGAAAAATCAATACTTTCAAGCATAAAAAACAATACAATATAGTACAAAAATCAATATATTATAGTATCAAGTCAGATGACCAAACGATCATAACCTGTCAATCTGACCTTGTCATTTATAATTGTAATCAAATAAGATATAATGCTCATTTTCAAAAATAGAAAACGCTTTATTGTTTAAGTTAATTGTTATAAGATCAACACGATTTTAAACTCAAACATTTTAAAATAAAGATGTTTAACTAATAATAAAAAATAAAAAAAAAATAAAAAAGTAAACACTCGTGTTAGACCAGATTGACGGTTATGACCCATTAAGCCATCTAATCCGATACTATAATGTATTAATTTCTAATACTGAAACAACGAGCTACAGGTGAGTGAGTGGGCTAGGTGCCAAGTCTGGAGGGGAAGGGTGTGTGTGTGTGTGGTGGTGGTGGTTGGGGGTTTGTGATTTTGAGCCTATAAACTACCAAAACAAAAAGGCACACCTCTATGCTAAATCCAGTCATAATGATTCACCACAGCACCTAACAAATATAACGGGACACATCTAACTTTTACATTCCTTATATAGGGTCGATTGGGTCTCTTTCAACGTCCTAGAATCAGTATAAAGCCACTTCATCCCAAGGACACATCGCATAACTAAATCCCCAGATATGTACAAAGTCACTTCAGAATAGCGAAAATTGTTGGCATATTTTTCACTACAAATTCATTAAACTGTCTCCTGTGAATTATTCTCAAGGCTCCTCAGCGTCTTCAATTTTATTCTTCGAAAACTGTGTCGCCGCTGCTCTGGCGCCAGCAATTGCCGCCACAAGACTAGGCGATTTCTCCTCTTCGTAGTTAATTGAGCAAGCCGAATGAGAAGCAAGCGAACCAGGTTTCAAAGAGAAAGGATCTTGTGGATTTGGAAGTGGGAAATTAACCGGTTGCAGAGCTTTAACGGGAGAGAGACCTCTAGCGGCAGCTTCGTATATCTTAAGGCATATTTTGAAGAAAACAAATAAATGAAAGAGATCATAGGAAGGTATAGGAATTTGAAATATAGATATTGGTTTTTGTCGTTACCTTTCGTTCCAAGTTATAAACTCCTCTGTATCCTCGCATCTCAAAGGGTACTATTAGCTTCTGCATGAATTTATAGACATGTCATTATCTGGGAATTTAAAAATTAATGTTTAGTTTGTGGAACAAAATAAATAAAAAATTCATCGGCTAAGTAATCTTCAAAAGGGATAATATTAAACAAAGTGAGATCATCAAGAAACCTGAGGTTGCTCACAAAGCCAGCAAAAAGCTGTTTGCCCTTCTACTCTCACCTGCAGAAGAAAGATTTAGATTATGAGCATAAAATATATTGAAAAATTATGAGCAAATTATACCAATTTTTTAATCATCAAATATAATGTTCTAGGTGTTCACCGATGCAGGTATAGCTTCCCAGCTTACGAGCTCTTCACAAGTAACACAGCCGACGATGTTGACACAACCTGTTAAGAACCGAAGTTTAAGGTTAGGTGGAAATTCATGAAAGGCTGAACTTTGTTGCAGTTTTAAAGCAGCTAGATCCCAAAAACAATATCAAATTTTAATTTTACCAGCAATTAGAATAAAAACGTGCCATATGTCTATCATTTGAATAATTTTGTGTGCGACGTGCCATTTCCAAATGGGAGAAAGATCATAACATGTGGTTTGATTCTCACAAAACTAACATGTTTAATACTTCAAGGTTTATACTAAAATCACCATATAACACAATGTTAGGTTTGAATAAATTCAGACAGTAACGTATCAATACGACATATAAGTTGATACCTAGAAGTCTGGAGATTGGATAATGCTCGGGGAACTTGATATCTGTCACTCCATTCATTGCATATATTTCCCTGTAAAAATCCTCCATAATTTTGATCGTCTCTGGTTCTGGGACCTTACCAGCAGCATGAATCCATAGACGTCCTTCACATGGATAAAAAAAAAAGTCAAACTCATTGAAGTTAATATAAGGCCAAGCCAGTCTGAATTACTCAATTAAGTTCTCTCGAGCTTAATGATTTGATTATCTGAGGACGTCATTTCATGGCAGATTGATAAGGAAAAGTTGGATATAAAATATAGAAATCTAAAAATATTAACGTAAATATGACGCCCTAACTAGAGCTACGAAACTGCTCTAGCGATTTCACACCTCAAGATGTTACTAGCAATGCTTGCAGCAATTCCAAGTCTAAATTCAACCCAAAAACATAAATAATAATTTTGTAAAGTATTTTAGACCTTACAGAATAATCATCAATTTCCAGAATAGAACATCTTTTGTTAGATATGCCTTATAAATATTGGCAAGCCATTACTACTTGTAAAGAAGAGACGAAGAGTCGTTTCCACATTTTATGTCAAATTATTTGCTAATAAACGTCTGTCGGCTGTAATGATGACTCCATCCTTTAGACAAGCAGTTCTAACAAATTCCGAATGTGGTAAAAGGAATATATTTTGTTATTGTAGAATCGGACCATACTACCTACAATAAACAGTTTAAACACATCAACTAATCTTAGTTGGACATTCAAAGTGTTGGGGTAGTGATCTCCAATGCCCAAACTCGTAGTGCATCGTCAGAAAAAATAAATAAAAAGGATGTACATTGAAATCCAGGTTATAAATTCCTCTGTTAAAAAGCCAACACAAAATTCAACTTCTTCTGATAATTAATGTCACTATCCTTTTTCCATTACTAACTCTGTAGATCGTTTCTCGATTTATTTCAGATCAATCGGTTCAAGCACACAGCATACAACACCATATGTGAGAGAGGGTAGAAAATTCGAAGCCCTCATACGCGTGAGACTCAAAAAGCAGTAATCAGCAACGAACAAATTAAAAGGCAAACGGGTGTAGGGAAAAAATTAAAAGAAAATCTTAAATTAAATATAATTTTACCTCTAATAGGGGCCGGCCAAGATCTGCCTTCAATTCGTTTGATACCGTAAATTAGTAAAGAAGCCCATGGCTGATGCATTGTTAAACATGGATTTCTATAGTTCGACGACTCTATTTTTCTCATGCTACCCATCTCCTGCTGCTTAAAACCTTTCTGATTACTATCTCTAATTTAAGAAATTTTCTAAACTGATTTCTTTCAGAACCAGATGGCAGGGGATACTCGAGGAAGACGAGTGAGTTAATGCGTTGTGAAAACGAGTTGCTGGTGGTCGATGAACAACTTGTGTTAAAATTGAGAATAATCGTAAAGAATGTTACTCAAATGTTACTCCCTTTCTCACAATATACAATGCACGAAACTCGATAGTCCAACGGTTGATTCGACAGAAATTAAGAAATGAATAATTTATATAGTTGAGTGATCAATTTAATTAGTACTTTTTAATTATATTTTTATTGAATTTAGAGATAGTCTTGATGGTTATATATATTCTCTACCATGTATTGAAGTCTAAATTTACATCGAACTCGAATCCATCAAGACATATATAAGTTCAAAAATAAGTCCCCCGTCTCCAAAATTTTCGCTCTTCACTCCCGTCTCACCTGTATGCAAAGTCTCCATTTCCCCTCTCCGTCTGCAAATACTCTTGCACCGTCGCCATAGGAGAAGGACTGATTGCGCCTTTGCCCCGTACGCCATGGTTTCTTTTAATTGTTTCTCTCTCCACGACCTACCCCTAACTCTAAAAAGAAAAAAGACATCGATAATCCTTGCGCCTCGGCCGCACCTCCGACGTGTCTCCCCCATGGATGTATCGCCGATTGAGGCGAATTTAACGCAGCAAATCTCATCATAATTTTTTTAGTTCGGATTCTAATATTGTCAATTTTGATTTGTCCGCACCTCCGCCGTGACTCCATCGGGACCTCGCTATGGATCTACAACTGATTGACGTGGATTTCACACCTGTAATGAAGCATGAAAGCTTCAATTCAGAAATTAAGGTTTGTTTCGATGGAGATGATGCAGAAATTCCTAATTTCGAACCTATAAATGAGCACAAACAACCGGATATAATTGAAAAGGATAATTCTCTACATTATTTGTTATCATTTTCGAAATTGTAGTTGTTTTCTGTAGGATAATTTTCAGCAGTAATTTATTATTTGAAAACTATCACTTTCTATGCAAAACACTGTCACTTTTTCATATATACCCTTGTCATTTATTAGTAGAGCCGGCAATTTCAGGCCCGGCCCGATTTTAGACGGGCTTGGGCCTTAGAATACCAGGTCCAAAAAAATCGGGTCGTTTTTGGCCCGGCCCAACAGGCCCGATTTGGCGGGCTGGCCCGACCCGGCCCGACTTGGCCCGCAGAAATACACTAAAAAACATATGATGGGCCGGGCTTGGGCCAACGAAATCACGGCCCGATGGAATTTCGGCCCGACCCGACCCGATTTTTGACATTGGCCCGGCCCAGCCCATTGCCAGCTCTATTTATTAGAGATGAAATCCGTTGCAGTAAATTAACTGTCACTATTCGATTCTTAAATATGTTTGTCACCATCGACAAGGTTGAGTTTTGTGGAAGAAGGATTGCTAGACGAGGATGATAGCAATGATGATGATTATGTTCCTCATGTTGGGTCACTGGATGAGGACATTTACGCAGATATACAATTGAAGCCATTCTTCTATGACTCGGAGAATGATGATGTTTCTCAATTCTAAGTTCAATGTCGTGTTCTTACTCCTCGAAATATGGTTCAGCCTGATAATGAACCTATTGTGGTTGATGGAAAAGAAGGATCATTTGATGATGAGGCGACTTTAGCCTCTTTTATGATCAAACACAAGCAAGTTTCGGCACCAAGTGCTCCTCCTCGTGTTAGTTCACCAGATCCAACGCCTCCAGTTTCTAGTCCATCATCTAAGAGCTTATCAGAGTTTGACAAGTCTAGTGATGAAGATCTCGAGGGTAGTCTCGTTGATTATGATGAGCCTTTGGAGGGTTCATCTGATACTCCACCGACAATGTTGAAGACGTTGATGATGTTGCTTCCCCAACATATGACTCTGAATCTGACATTGAGCTAACTTTTACCCTTTCTTAACAGTTTTATTCTCAATTGGTTGCCTAATGACATTGTGTTATTATCGATGAAAGAAGCATGGATCATGCTCTATTTGAGAAAAAAAATTGAATAATTATTTTAGGAGAAAGGATTTAAGTCTATACCACCGCCAGGACTCATTTGAGTGATGTTGTACTTGAAGTTTATGCAAATTTGCTCCATTCGGTTTTAAATAGGCTTTGTTGTAATTTATGAACGTGTGTGTGTGAGTGGGAGGGTGCATGTTGTCACTCTGTCTGAAATTAATGAGTGGTTTGTTATGGATGGTATTGATGCAGGTGTCACGATGGATGATATGGATATGATTGCACTGCTTGCAACTTATAATAGGGAGAGTCATTGGCTTAAGCATTTTTCTAGTTCGAAGATGACAACTCGGTCTTGCATAAAGTAGATTTAGAAATTGAGTTCCTGCTATAAACACCACTATTGTCACTCAACCACAGGTTTTGTACAATATTAGCACATGAATGATGTTCAATTTTGGTTAAATTTGTTTGATTATGTCACACAATTTCCTACTTTCACGACCAATAATTGGATTTTCCCATTTCCATCGTTTATTTACTCTAATATGGTCAAACAGAGTTTAACGTCTTTGAACGATGAGCATTTCAGTGTTGATCCTGAACTCTTTGGGCTTAGCCATAAACACTTTGTTGGCTACAACATTACCTTTGACCTACCCCTTGTCTTTTCTGATGATGAAACATTGTCTGATGAGAATATTTATGCTCCTTCTTCTACTCCTGCACAGTCTACTTCGGATGTTTACCATAGTGTCAGTGATAATTCTCAGTACATTCATCCTTATGTGGCTTCTATTGATGCCCCTTACGTTCCTATTACTTATTCTGGTTTGCACATACATCTTGCCCTAATTGAGCAGCAGATTGAGGGTGAGCAGGCTTAGCTTCTAGTATTCTTATCTTGTGTGTTTTTACAAGGCTACTCTCCTTCCGCCTTTTATTTATAAAGGGGAGAATAGATTACTACTACTAAAAATGATGCTACAAAGGATAATAAAGAGGTTGTGCCAGTTATTAGCAAAGGAAGTGATAAAGATATTGAGGATGATGTTGTAGATGGTGATTCTACTGCTCTTAGCAGGTTTGATGGTGCTGGTTTGAGCGGCACCATTGATTGTTGATATGTTGGGGGATTTATTTTCCCCGAATAAACTAAGTCATTATTAAATTTATTGCTATTCTCCAAATTTTTCTACTAACATCTACATCAAGGATTCTTATATTCGAGGGGAGTTCGTTTATCAACTCAGGGAGATTAGTAGTTTGTTGTTGTTGTTTAGTTCAAAAAGGCAAAAGGGGTAGATTGTTCAAAAAAACTTCTTCCACAGTTTCTTTCCAAATTATTAGTAATTATTTATTATTTGTCTTTCTAAACTTATCTATAGCATATGATTCTTTGTTTATGTATATTGATTAATATTTTAGTCTAAAGTATGAGTCATTTAGTAGTAGGAAAGTATTGTTTTTATAGTTATCTTTTCCTAAAATTCAAGATATTGATTAAAACTACTCTTGATATTTTAAAACTCTTCTATTTGTTGGAGATATGCATTTTGTGAATAAAATCGAAGCCTTGAGGATTCATTTTTACACTTTGAAGGATACGGAAGCTTATCAGCACGATAGAAAGAACTAAAGACTTAATAAGTTTATTTCAATCGCTATTTTCATACTTCAAGAGTAGACGTTGTCTCCTTGAAGGTTTTGGATGTCTCAAGGCTCTCAAAGACCTGCTTATGAAGGAGTTTTCATATATTATTAGATGTTTTAATTTCTTGATTCCTTATGTAAAACAAACATATATACTGTCGAGTCTGGGGAACAAGCACCTGGTAATTAGACTTCCAATGGCGTAACACTCAAAATTCTGGAAAGGAACTATAATATCCTTTTTGGTTGAAGACAACGTCATATGAGTTGGAAAATTTTATTTTTTTTTGTTCTTCTTATTTCCATTGAATGTTAGTACCGGTGTTACCAACATCTCGATTAACAATCAGTCTATGGTTCTTTTTACGATGTTTCTGTGGACTACGAAACGTTCATCTTCTATATCGTTGATTAAATCCATGTGTTGAATTACAAGGAACGCGCTAGTATAATATTTTAAAAAATTGAAGTTTCGTTCTTGAAATGTATTTTACAAGAAAATTTACCTTTTTAGTCCATATATTGTCTATCTTCCAAAAAAAATCAATAATAATGTGAACTATCAAGACACATATATCCATTAAGTTGGACAAATTAACAAAAAATGAGATATTACCATGTTCAGACTCAAATGGTGATTCGACAGGATTACTTATTCTTTCTATCAAGCTTTTTTTAAATAATAAATAGAAAATAGTAATAATGTATCCTACCTATTTTGCCTTTCCATTTCCCAATTATTTTCTCTCTTTTCTCTTTCCATTTCTTGATTTTCTTTTTTTTTCTTTTCTCTTTTTTAATTTTATTTTCTTTCTTCCTCAATGAATGAGAAAATCTTCGTTTCTCATTTGTTTCGTCATTAATCACTTTCCTTTTTTCACCGCCATTAACTTGGTTCGAGTTTGCAGGGATAATATTATCATTGAATTGACAGGATCCATCTTCTCTGGCGGTAGTGAGGGAGATGAGGATGGAGGTTTTGAGGGACTATAGGGCACGTTCGATTAGGACTCTCTACGTTATTGTTGTTGTTGTTGTTGTAAGACCACGGCGACGTTGGGTTCTTAAGCTCACGATGATGCTGAAAAAGGGTTTTAGTTGTTAATTTAAGCTGACACGACACTAAATATTCATGCAAGTTATATACCGGTATTTATGGTAAGCGACCTCATTTCTCGGAAGGAGCATTCTTTCTAAGAGATGGTTGAGGTGTTTTATAGAGTAGCGACCTGGAGTATAGGAGTGGCAAGCTCTCATATAGGGTAGCGAGCTCTTATGGTTTTAACCAGCTCGACGCTGGGTGTTGGGCTTTATAATTGTTAGGGCGGAACGGGCTAACATGGATGGTATTGTGGGGTCCCGATGAACTATATTAAAAAAATCACAGGCCCAGGCCTATTCTGGTAATTTTAGCGAGAGATCTATTATAGTGGGAGAAGGTAACCCTAGTTTGGGGAATACTTCTCTTGTCTATATAAAGGGGTTCAGGCCTCACTTTTAAGTTAAGTTGTTTTTATCACGGTTTGAGATCTCGAAATATCTCTCGCACTATCTGACTTAAGCATCGGAGGACCTTCGTCGGGGCCGTCCACTGCCTTGGCTGAGGTGTTGTTTTGCAGGATCGATCAGGTCAACAGGAGGCTCTTAGAGATCAATCAAGTCGCTGCTACGTAGTTTGAAGTTATTCAGGTTGTTGATCTCAGATTTGAGGTTAGTATCCCATATTCTTGTCTGAAGGCAGGGGCATTACATCAGGGACTAAGGAGGGAAGATTTACGCAAGTCTCTGGTTAAAAAAGATGCGCGGACTTATGATGAGATTTCGGAGCGATGTAATAAATATATACAGGTGGAGGAAGCTGAGGAAGAGCATCGTTTACGGTTTGGTGTGGAGGTCGCGGAGACCGGGGGCAGCATGTCGAAGAGGTCGGAAATCAGAAGGGAACCCAGACGGGTAGTACGCGGGCTCCTAACTCTGGGTTCCAGGGGGAGAGTAGAGCCTAAGTTAGATATGCAAAACTGGAGAGATGAGGATTTCACACCTTTGGTCTATCCCCCGGCTAAGGTGTTCACCATCGTGGAACGTTTAATACCTAATGACATAAAGTGGCCAGAAACTCGCGCGCAGTTCCCTACTAATCCCAAGTCGGATTTCTTTTGCTTGTTTCATAATAATTATGGTAATTCCACGGAGAAGTGCAGGCATCTTAAGGAGGAAATTGAGAGGCTTATAAAGATAGGGCATTTAAAGGAGGTCATATACAAAGATAGAGAACCACGAGAACCAAGGCAGCCATTGCCCCCACCACCTCCAAGGGATCCACCTCAAAATCAGGCTGAGAGACAGCCACAACAAGGAAAATCAGAGACAAGATGGGCCAAGAAGGAACAAAGGGAGAATAAGCATGATCTTCGAAGGGCCAACGGATGGTGATACTAATAACGCACGAAAGAAACACGTCATCAGCTCGGCCGGGATCATGGGAGGTCGCTAGTTTAAGTAGGCGACCACAAAAGACAGGACTTATCATCTCTTTCGGTACTAATGAACGACGCGGGCTGCAGGAGGATCACAATAATGCGTTGGTAATTGAAGTTGAGATAGCAGGATATGAGGTCGGGAGGATTTTTGTAGACAACGGGAGTTCCGTTAATATAAGATACATGGATTTCCTGGAGCAGAAGAAATTGGAGGCAAGGATGCGACCTATGAATACACCGATATACGCATTCAATGAAGCACAAGTGATTACGAAGGGTGAGCTAACACTTTCACTGGTGTTAGGAAGGGGCGAGTTACAAGCAAAGAAGGATTTGAGGCTTTTAATTGTTCATGGGAGGTCGGCATATAATGCAATATTAGGGCGACCTGCTCTTAATGCATTCCAGGCGGTAACGTCTAAGTATCATATGAGCATAAAGTATCATGTGGGAGATAAAGTAGGGGAGGTCGTATCTGAGCAGAAGGTCGCTAGGTCATGTTATCAGAGGACAGTTAGAAAGGCTTGAGCGACAACAAACGAGAGAGGAGGGAAGAGGTGCAGGAAGGTGTACTTAGTGTAAAAAAGATGAAAGAACAAGAGAACTCTGTTCGTTTATTGAAGAATTAATGGAGATTTCATTGGAGGAAGGCTGCCCAGAGTATACTATGAAGATTGGAACCCTAATGAAAAAAACATTAAGGGAAGAGAGCTGATAAAATTACTGAGGGAATTCTGAGACGTTTTCGCCTTTAGGGATAGAGAACTTATAGGGGTATCCCCGAAGGTCGCGCAACACCATTTGAATGCAGACCCAGAGGCGAGGTCGGTCAAACAAAAAAGAAGGCATTTTGGGCCTGAACTGGATAAAGTAATTGAGGAAGAGGTGCAGAAGCTGTTGAAGGCAGGCCATATTCGGGAAATCTAATTCCTAGAATACTTATCTAATGTTGTAATGGTACCTAAACCAGGGAAGAAGTGGAGGATGTGTGTGGATTTTCGCGACTTAAATAAGGCATGCCCGAAGGATCACTATTCGCTGCCACGAATTAATCAACTAGTGGATTCAACCTCGGGGTGCAAGCTGTTAAGCATGATGGGAACTTCACAAGGGTATCACCAAATACCATTGGAAAAGGAGGATCAACCTAAGGAAGTTAAGCTGTGGCTGGAGAAAGCGGGTGGACTTTGGGAGGAAGAGCTCACGTCGGTCTTATGGGCTTATCAAACGACTCCCTGAACCTCTACAGGGGAATCGCCGTTTAGCTTTGTTTATGGAATGTAAGCTGTCATCCCCGCTAAAATAGTGGGGGATGTGGAAGAGAATGAAAGGCTATCGAGAGGAGCAATTGAGTCAATCGATGAAATACGAGATAAGGCTGCGGCCCGGTAGAACATTACAAACAAAGAATCCAAGCAACTTTAAATAAACGTGTCAAACGTCGATATTTTGAGGTTGGAGACCTAGTATGGAAGCGAGCTGATGCAATACATAATACAAGGAAGCTGGATCTGAATTGGATCGGGCCATTCAAGGTGATCAAGGTGTTACGTTGGGGAACATACGTACTCAAAAATGCTCAAGGGAAAGCTCTACACTACTACAAAAACAGCTTTCTAAGGTTGTTAATTAAAGGCGGTTCACTGAAAACTGCCTTAAAAATACTTTTAACGGCGATTGTGGCTAAAACCGCCGTTAAAAAGGTCATTTTACGGCGGTTTTCACAAAACCGACGTAAAAAACTGGAGGCCAGCTAAATTTAACGGCGGTTTATAAAAAATTGCCGTAAGATCTCAAACATTCTACGGCGATTTTTACTAAACCGCCGTTAAATTCAGGTGCCTCCAGTTTTACGTCGCTTTTATGAAAATCGCCGTAAAATGTTTAAGTTTTTACGGAGGTTATCAAATAACCGCCGTAGAATGTATATATAAATTAAAAATACGAAAAACAAAAAAAAAATCCAATGCCGCTTTATTTTCCCGTTTAAAGCATGAAAAAGTCACGCTTTATTTTCCCATTTCTTCGATTTGCTCCTGAAGAACGACGGAGCTTTTTCGGTCAAATTCAACCCTGCCTCAGCGTCCTCTCTTGATGGCGAGCCTATCCCCAACACCGCTGGCAACAATTCTTCCCCCACTCTCACCAATTCGAAAAAATTTCAGAAAACGGTCCAAGATCCCCTTTTGCTTCCGCAGAACGCCGGCGCTACTCCGGCCAAATTCAACCCCATCTCAGCCTCCTCCCGTGAAGGCAAGACATCTCACAACAAATCTGGCAGCAATTCATCACCTATTCCCCCCAATTCAAAAAAATCACAGAAATTGGCCCAAGATCCCCTTTTCATCATTTCCGGCGAAAAACACAACGGAGCTGATCCGACCAATTTCACCTCAGTCACGACATCCCCAAGCGACGCTGATAATAGCCCAAACGTTTCGGAAGCCAATTTGAACATGTCAGGTACTAATTCGATTTTCCCCCAACTCTGCAATCGCGATCCCCTTTTGGCACCTTGAGGCTTTGTTTCAATTGAGGCTCTTAAGGAAAATTTGAACTCTCTCTTATCCTCACCTGACTTTTTGGATTTGTTTGGAAAAAACACTTATGCCAATTGTTATCCGATGAACAATTTCTGAAACTTCAAAAAATACTGTTCAAGAACGCAATCTGCTTGTTGATGGTGATACTGGGCTTAATTCCTTTTCGAAAAATTCTGAAGTTCCCACTCAGGCACTGTTACAGTTATTGCACAAAATTGTATTTTCCCCGACGAACGCAATCTAAAGTTTTAGCGAATAGCCAAGGAGAACAGTGATAATTGATTGAAATCCCGTTTTATTTATTTGTATTCTTGTACATGGTGCTTACATTAGCGTAATGCATCATAAATGTGCAAGCAATGAATTGGTCAGCATTCTGGTTCCTTTGACATATCAATATTGAGATGTTCAGTTACCTTAGGCTATTCAATATTATCAAAAACTTAAATGGCCTTGATTATTAGATTCTCTTTTGTTTGTTACAATATTTTTCGGATTGGAATTTTATCATTTCTTGTAATGCATACTTTCTATGCTATTAGGCAGCACTGATCTTTCTGGCACATGAAAAAAAAGCTCTAATGCAGATTGCTTTATTTCTGAATGAAGGATATTGCAACCGGGAATCATTACTTTTTGCTCCGAGATTACTTGGTGATTACACAGTTTGGTTGGGGAAAATTAAGCCTTTGTCCCACTTCAAGGTGATTATAATGTAGTTTAATTAGAAAAAAAATCAAGTTTTATTTTGTTAGTTTGATGGACAGTTTGGCCAATTGCAACTGCTTCAAGATGAAAGCAACCCTGATTTTGTGTTTGAAGTTGTGACCCTTTTCTTTGAGGATTCTGAAAGAATTCTCAATGATCTCACCATAGCTTTGTAAGGTTTTTTATTTTATTTTATTTTCTCTTTTCACTGTTTTGTTTTTGTTTCATTGCATGAAGTTGTGGAACATTTTTTTTAATTATTTTATTTTTATATTTGCAGAGATCAACAGAATGTGGACTTTAAGAAGATTGATGCTAATGTTCACCAATGGAAAGGTAGCAGTTCCAGGTAAGTAACAACTTTTATTTATTATTATTATTTTATTTTTATTTTTTTTAGATTTATCTAACAAACAAAAGAACTTGTATGGATTTTGTTTTGTTTGGAGGGCATATCAGACAACAGAAAACATTTTAATCCACTTAGTCAAATTATGTAGTGTGTTCAAAGATTGGGTGACATTTATTTATTTATGTATGCTGAACATATCTATTTAAATCCATCATTTCGTTGTACAATTGAATAAGTGTACCTGTCGTAAAGCTAATTTGACTCAAACAACACACAAATAATATCCCCAACTTTTTGTTTGGCTACTTGTAACATTTATAACAGTTGAGGGATATGAAAGTAAATTATAAGACGGAAAGTTTGGGCTATTTGTAATATTTAAAAATTTTGAGGATGAAATAGTAAAATATTTGATGAATTTAGCGAATTCCTTCAGTTCGACCAACGTTAAGATAAAAATGTAAGACTAAAGCAAACCTCATCTCTGCAGTTTTAAAACTTATCCGGTTCTTTTTGTTGCTACCTCAGACTTCAAGAGTATTCTTGTAACTATCCCTAAAAGAATAATAAGAAAAAACTAATACTTGTCGAAATTCTTTAGGAAAATGTTTGATATTTATTTTCTTGATTTTTTTTTTTTGACAGCATTGGGGCTCAGAGAGTTAGAAATGCATGTGTAGCTTTCCGCAATTTCTGTGAAGAGCAAAATGTCGAAGCGTAAGAATTTTTTTCGAATTTTCTTTTCGACCCCTTTTCTTTCGCGTTGCTTACAAATTAAACATGTGCGAATCAAGAATTTAAGTGAAACCATCTTTAGATCACATTTTCTAACATGTTGCAGTTTTTCGACTTTTAGGTGTCGTAGTTGCTTGCAACAAGTTAAGCAAGAGTACTTGCTCGTCAAGACCAAGCTCGAGGCACTATTACGCGTATGTATTTCATATCTGTTTCCTCGCGATAATAATATTTTTAATGTTGAATAATTACAAAATCTATCGTTAAGGGCGCATCTGTAATTTTGAAAAATAGTTAACATTTTCTTTGGCCAATAGACTAAATCTCAAGGTGTTTATTTTTAATTAAACTAACTATTTTCAAAGATTATATCTAGAAGTTGCATTTTTGAGATTTTTTAATGCTTATAATTAGTAATAAGATAAATGTTCGACATAATATGTAATGTTGCGTTGTTTGTTTCAGCTGGAGCAGCAGATTGTAGCTGCCGGTGGAGTGATTCCCATGTTGGACGACTTATCCTGAAAACGAACGTAATCATGAATTGGTTGTTTTGTTTTTCAATTTTTGTATCATGACAGTGCTTCTCCTGTTCGACGAAGCCCTAGCCCACGGAGGAGTCCATCTCTGGTCAAAACACCTCCATCTAGGGGTGTGAGCCCAGATGCTCGTATTCAGAAAGAACGATCAGTAACCCCTGGGAACGTCTCTCCTCGTGCTCGTCATGTTTCTCGAAGCCCATCTCCACGTTCCGAGGCTGATGTAAAAACTGAATCCCTCGTTTTATTTGATTTGGTTACAATGGCATGTTAGATGTTTTTCATTTTTCTTTTTCAATTTTTTTTTCAGGAATGAAAGAGCGGAGGAGTGCTGCCTGATGGGTCTTGTACGTAGCATATGAATGGTTGAGTGACTTGATCCATCTTGTGATTGATCTTCTGTATGGTTATTGCTAAGAATGATTTCCTGGGATTATTGCCAAGGTTGAACTCCTTTCTGTTGTATTGGATCATTTGTTCTTCTTTTATTAGGATTAGTTGCGGGTTGCAAGATGAATGATGCAGCAGCTGCTATATTGATGTTGTTTATAGATGATGCAGTGTAGGTGATTATAAATTGAGTAACATCAGTATCTCATGTGAATTTAATTCATCAATTTCCTACTTTTATTTAATTTTGGTGCACCTACTTTCATTTCTTTTTTTTTTTTTTTAATTTTTTACTACTTTTTAGAAGGTATTTTTTAAAAACCGACGTAAAAAGTACACGAAAATAACAGCGGTTCTAGAAACCGATATAAAAAAGTGCTCCAATTAATGGCGTTTCTAAAACCGCCGTAAACTTAACATTTTACTGCGGTTTTAGAACCGCCGTTAAAACTCACTTAGAACCGCCGTTAAATCCTGCTTTTTTACGGCGGTTTTTGGGAACCGCCATAAAAATTTACGGCGGTGGATTCTACGGCGGTTCAAAAACCGCCGTTAAAAGCCTAAAAAAAACCGCCTTAAATGCCTTGTTCTGTAATAGTGCTACCTACAAGTTGGAATATTTGTCATTTGAAGAAATACTACGCCTAAAAGGCGGGCCTATGAGGTGGGCGTAGGTTTTGTAATAATATTTTTATTTCTATTAATAAACCGATACTTGCGTAGGTCGGCTGCTAATTTATGTACCCTTAGGGGCGGGGATTTGTTTTATGTACCCTCAGGGGCGGAGGTTTATTTGATTATGTACCCTTAGAGGTGGATAGTTATTTTATCACCCTTCGGGGCGGATAGCTGTTTCATTTACCCTCCGGGGCGGGCACCTAATTATTACCCTCAGGGGCGGAAATCCACTATTGTACCCTCCAGGGCGAACACCTATTTACGATAAATAATGGAAATTTTGGGAATACTTTACAGCTTTTATGGTTTTTGTGAATGGTTGAGTAAGGAACATGTTCTTTGTGATTTTAAGTATGTTTGATTTACATACTTGAGGTTGCTTCCGGGAAGGATATGTTTGACTTACATATTTTTCCCAATCATTGTAATTTTGTGTGTCTTACTAGAAGAACATATTTGACTTATATGTTCTTTTATGAGGATTTGATCTTGATTTTCAGTGATTTGATTGATTATATTGTGGCTTATATATGATTTGCGGGGTTTTCGATATAAACATGTTTGATTTTCATGCTATATGCGATCTATATTGAAGTTGTGGTTTTACATATGGAGGTTCTGATCACAGGTCATGGTTGTTGGAAATTATAAAGTTTTTGGGTTTTGGATGTTCATTATTTTTGAAGTTGACTTACATGATTAAAACAGAGATCGTTGGTACTTTGAGATGGTTTGATATGGCAGGTTGATATAAATTAAACGTAAAGCTGCAAATTATTTATACGAAAAATACAGGGGAAAATGAGTTTGAGTTTACAAAGTCAATCAGTATTGCGGTCAGGCACAAGATCCTCGAGAGGTGTCTCTAGCTCGGCTCGCAACACAGCTCGGCCCTGGCAGGATAGCCACCACTTGGCCTGTAGGGACTGCTTCATGTTGCCCTTCCAGAAGGAGAACGGAGGAAGATTATCCACAATGGCTTTGACATCCGGATCGAAAGAGAGGTTCATGGCTGCGAGCTGGATCATGATTTGTTCCATGGCTTGATGGACCCATTCTCTGCTCCTTCTTGCCATCTTGCCAAAGTAGATGGAGAAACTCTTGAAGGCCAACAACAGCTCCTCTCGGTAGGCGTCTATAAACCTCTTGCCTACCTCGCTCCTCAGAAAGGTACAACGATCTTCAGCAACGCCCTGCTCACGAGCTATGCGACTGACGTCATGAATCTTCCTATCCTTTGTCTGCACCACCTCTTTGAGATTTTGGATTTGACCTTTGAACTCGCTGGTCACGTGGGCTGCTTCGTCCTTTAAGTTGTCCACCTGGATCTTCAGAATATTCACTTCTTCTTCGCGAGCAGATAGCTATTGACGAGCTTTGTCCAGCTCCCCTTGAGTCAGAGATAACTGCTGGGTTTTGTTGTTCCAATTGCGCTACTAGCTCATCACACATCTTTTGGAGATCGCAGTCAGTGGTCGGGCCAGCAGTTGGGTGGACAGGTTGGAGAACAGAGGCTTCAGCTGTATTTGAAGACGGTGTAAGTGAAGGGTTGATTTATACTAAGAGAAGGTTGAATTTGAGTAAGATTACCTGGTTCATGGCGCGCTCTTGGAGAAGAGATGCAATCTTCTCCGCATCATCACACTGGGCCAGCTCTTTTTCCAAGTCTGGAGAGCTCGATGAGGGGGATCCATGAGTCTTGCGGAGACGTCGACGTTTTGGAGCCGAAGGTGTTTGCTTTGGAGAGGTGCGACCTCTACTGGTCGTCTTCCCTTTGAAAAGGATGGATGTGAGTGGTAGGCGTTCTTTAGCATCGGCGACCTCCTCAAGGTCATCCTTCACAGCCAGGGCGATCTCCACCTCTTCATCCACGTTAACGACAGGAGGTCGCGGCGCTGATGTGGTTGTGGGGCTCGGGTCAGTGATCACAGTGGCACCCTCCGAGCTCAATAAGATGGAAGTGCTGATAAAGTCATATGCAATAATGAAATATTGGGCATTTACTCCATTCAACAAGCTGATCAGTGTATTGCTGATAGAGCAGGGTCGTGTTTTTAAGGTAGGGGGATTATCTTGTTTTGGTGTATGGTATTGCAGGTCGATGTTGAAGGGCCAGGGTGTAGTGTTATGAATAAAAATGAAAAATTTTCGCCAATCGGGCACTTTTGATGACGGATTCACCAAGAAGTGAGGTTTCCCGAGGCAGGTTGAAAAACAAAAGGAATTCTTTTGATATTTTACTTGAAAACAAAAATGGGAAAAACTTGGGTCGAGTTGGATATGGTAGTATTCACACAAGATTACATATCCCGCATGAACCTTATTGAATTTGGGGTAAGTTGAAGGAGAGAAATTTTAAATTTATTTGCAGTAGAGATAAAGAACCAATGGGCAGGAAACCTAAAACCTGCTTTTAGGAGTTCATCGAAAAATACAGTGTGGTCAGGTGGAGGATGGTTTGGTTCAGTTTGTAAGATAGTTGTTTTGACTATTTGTTTCGGGATAAAAAAGGTTAGATCAGATCAGTCCTATACCTCCAGCTCGAGGTTAATTCTCAGCTCGGGACTGTGCATACAGCTCGAGGTCTTATGGACCAGGTCGGGGTCATCCGAAAGAACTCGGGGCTCCAGCTCAGGGCAGAGCAAGGAAGAGAAAAGTTTAGAAGGATGATGTGGCATAAACGGTCCTGATTTCGCGGAAACCCTAGAAAAGTACACCTATAAATAGATAGTCAGAAAAGTACAGAAAGGTAACTCATTCTCTAATCAAGTCCTTACTCTGCCAAATCTCCTCTATACGCTAACTTAAGTATCAGAGGGGGTTCACCGGAAAACCCTTCCGGTCCCCATTTGACATTATTTTGTGGGAGCAGGTTTCATTCATTTTAGAGATTGGGTACCATTTTTTGAAGACCAGAAATCGTTCGTTTGAATCTCATTTTCAGGTAACGAACAATTGGCGCCTTCTATGGGAATACTAAGATCTAAGACGTGAGTATCTGGTTGAAGTTATGGAGGAGATGCGATGAAATATTGCTGAGGACTTGAATAAAACACCAAAAACACGAATGACGGGGAAAACCGTGGAAGGAGAGAGGGCTCCGCGAGACACACCCCCAGACCCCATTGAGCCAACACCTAATTCGATGCCTGGAACAGGATTCTCGCCAGGTCCAAGAGTTAACCCGTTGGGATCACTGTTTTTCGAACAATTATCCAGTGCTATTGCACGAGCAGTAGATGAAGCGGTGGGCAAAAGATTGGATAGCACGGGCACGCCACCGTCAGCACCAGCTCGGGGAAAGAATCTAGCGAGAGGAACTACGGGTAAGATGGTCCATGGCTCGGGAGCAAGAGATGATGAGAGCACAACAATGTCAACTGACGACACTTTCAGTAAGAATGCATCCGACTTACCAGAAATGGTAGAAGGCCTGAACAAGGAGGTGAGGGAGCTAAAGAGGAAGTTAGCGAGCAGTGCCCCCTTCGTACTAGTTTGTTGGGCGACCCCATTCGTGGAAGACGTCTTGAGAGATGACTTACCTGTTGGCTACCAATCGATGGGATTCGAATACGATGGTACTGTAGATCCGGTAGATCATCTGTGCAGGTTTGAGAATTCAGCAATGGTATACTGACTTCAGACGTAGTAATGTGTGGGGTCTTTCCTACTACCTTTAACAAGTCAGCACAGCTCTGGATTTGTCAGCTACCATCAGAGTCGATACACAATTTTGAGGAGTTCAGCACGGCGTTCTTACACCAGTTCGCTAGTGGTTGGAAATACCAAAAAATGGCGTTAGAATTATTCAGCATCCAGCAGAAGGAGCGAGAAAGCTTAAGAGCTTACATAAAGAGGTTTACTACGACCAAGTTGGAGGTCCTGTCAGTCTCAGAGGAAACACTAATGAACGCACTAGCTCAGGGTCTGAAAAAGGGTAATTTCGTCCATTCTTTGGTGGTGGAACCCCCGAGGAGATTTGAGACCTCTTGGCCTGAGCTTAGAGACTCATCCACTTGGAAGAAGCTTTGAAAGTAAAAGGAGGAGGTTGAAAGGCGTAAAGAGAAAGGGGAGGAGGTCGATAGGAGAAGGGAGAAGGGAGAAGAGCGGGGATCAGGTAAGAAAGCCAGACCCGAACCGATAATTAGTACAAACTTGTGAATTTCTGGACGACTGAGACCTTATTTCTCTGCCCACAAAATATTCGTTAGAACCAATCTCCCACTAAAGTCAGTCCTCAGTAAGCCAGAGATGTCGGGGTGACTCGTCAAGTGGGTGATTGAGATGGGCGAATTTGAAATTGAACTTTAGAACCGCGTGGCTGTCAAAGCACAAGCTCTGGCGGATTTTTTGCAAGAAATGATGTGACCCCAGGATATAGAGGGTCAGTGGACGATTTTTGTTGATGGATCGGCAAGAAAGGCTGGATGTGGGGCAGGGATAGTGCTGATCAGCCCGGGTATATGGCATGAATGTCGTTATACCAGCGAGGTCTGCGCTACGACTCATAGAATTTTAACATCCAACGAGGAACAGAACGAGATGATGGTGCGAGACTCCTTGGATTTGATAGCCGAAAAGAGAGAAAAGGCATTCCCCCGGATAGAAGAAATGAGAAGAAGGATGAAAGCGGCCTACAATAATAGAGTGTTTAAAAGGAATTCTCAGGTCGGAGACCTGGTGTTGAGAAGAGCAGGTTTGGCTAGGAACCTGAGAAAGCTCGGGGCCAACTGGGAAGGACCCCTTAGGGTAACTAAAGCATTAGAAGGAGGTGGCTATTAGCTCGCATACATGAACGGAAGAGAAATAACCTGAGCCTGGAATGTAGTGAATATGAAGACTTATTTCGTTTAAGGAGTAAAGAGCGATACAGTGGGTCTATTTCTGCAGGTCTTTTGTTGATTGCACCAAGAATAGCTAAATGTACTTGATCATGTAAGGTAAAAAAGTTTGTTCTATAATGAGATTTGCTGCAGATTTGGGATTTTTATTGCATAAATAGTTACATGATTCTAGCACAACCTTGAAATCATGAAAATCATCGAGCGGATGCTCAAGGTTAATAAGTTGGCAAATGTCAACCTAAAAAGCCCAGCTGCGGTGGTAGGTCGAGCGGATGCTCGAGGATAATAAGTTGGCAAATGTCAACCTAAAAAGCTTACCTACGACTGTAGGTCGAGCGAATGCTCGAGGATAATAAGTTGGCAAATGTCAACCTAAAAAGCCCACCTGAGGCGGTAGATCGAGCGGATTCTCAAGGATAATAAGTTGGCAAATGTCAACCTAAAAAGCCCACCTGCGGCGGTAGGTCGAGTGGATGCTCGAGGATAATAAGTTGGCAAATGTCAACCTAAAAGGCTCACCTGCGGCGGTAGGTCTAGCGGGGTGCTCGAGGTTAATAAGTTGGCAAATGCGAAATAAGTCTTCATATTCACTACATTCCAGGCTCAGGTTATTTCTCTTCCGTTCATGTATGCGAGCTAATAGCCACCTCCTTCTAATGCTTTAGTTACCCTAAAGGGTCCTTCCCAGTTGGCCCGAGCTTTCTCAGGTTCCTAAGCCAAACCTGCTCTTCTCAACACCAGGTCTCCGACCTGAGAATTCCTTTTAAACACTCTATTATTGTAGGCCGCTTTCATCCTTCTTCTCATTTCTTCTATCCGGGGGAATGCCTTTTCTCTCTTTTCGGCTATCAAATCCAAGGAGTCTCGCACCATCATCTCGTTCTGTTCCTCGTTGGATGTTAAAATTCTATGAGTCGTAGCGCAGACCTCGCTGGTATAACGACATTCATGCCATATACCCGGGCTGATCAGCACTATCCCTGCCCCACATCCAGCCTTTCTTGCCGAATCCATCAACAAAAATCATCCACTGACCCTCTATATCCTGGGGTCACATCATTTCTTGCAAAAAAATCCGCCAGGGCTTGTGCTTTGACAGCCACGCGGTTCTGAAATTCAATTTCAAATTCGCCCATCTCAATCACCCACTTGACGAGTCACCCCGACATCTCTGGCTTACTGAGGACTGACTTTAGTGGGAGATTGGTTCTAACGAATATTTTGTGGGCAGAGAAATAAGGTCTCAGTCGTCCAGAAATTCACAAGTTTGCTTACTAATTATCGGTTCGGGTCTGGCTTTCTTACCCGATCCCCGCTCTTCTCCCTTCTCCCTTCTCCTATCGACCTCCTCCCCTTTCTCTCTACGCCTGTCAACCTCCTCCTTTACTTGCAAAGCTTCTTCCAAGTGGATGAATCTCTCAGCTCGAGCCAAGAGGTCTTCAAAGCTCCTCGGGGGTTCCACCACCAAGAAATGGAAGAAATCACCCTTTTTCAGACCCTGAGCTAGTGCGTTCATTAGCGTTTCCTCTGAGACTGGACAGGACCTCCAACTTGGCCGTAGTAAACCTCTTTATGTAAGCTCTTAAGCTTTCTCGCTCCTTCTGCTGGATGCTGAATAATTCTAACGCCATTTTTTTGTATTTCCTACAACTAGCGAACTGGTGTAAGAACGCCGTGCTGAACTCCTCAAAATTGTGTATCGACTCTGGTGGTAGCTGACTAAACCAGAGCTGTGCTGACTTGGTAAAGGTAGTAGGAAAGACCCTACACATTACTGCGTCTGAAAATCAGTATACCATTGCTGAATTCTCAAACCTGCACAGATGATCTAGCGGATCTGCAGTACCATCGTATTCGAATCCCATCGATTGGTAGCCAACAGGTAAGTCATCTCTCAAGACGTCTTCCACGAATGGGGTCGCCCAACAAACTAGTACGAAGGGGGCACTGCTCGCTAACTTCCTCTTTAGCTCCCTCACCTCCTTGTTCAGGCCTTCTACCACTTCTGGTAAGTCGGATGCATTCTTACTGAAAGTGTCGTCAGTTGACATTGTTGTGCTCTCATCATCTCGTGCTCCCGAGCCGATGGACCATTCTTACCCGTAGTTCCTCTCGCTAGATTCTTTCCCCGAGCTGGTGCTGACGGTGGCGTGCCCGTGCTATCCAATCTTTTGCCCACCGCTTCATCTACTGCTCGTGCAATAGCACTGGATAATTGTTCGAAAAACAGTGATCCCAACGGGTTAACTCTTGGACCTGGCGAGAAATCCTGTTCCAGGCATCGAATTAGGTGTTGGCTCAATGGGTCTGGGGGTGTGTCTCGCGGAGCCCTCTCTCCTTCCACGGTTTTCCCCGTCATTCGTGTTTTTGGTGTTTTATTCAAGTCCTCAGCAATATTTCATCGCATCTCCTCCATAACTTCAACCAGATACTCACGTCTTAGATCTTAGTATTCCCATAGAAGGCGCCAATTGTTCGTTACCTGAAAATGAGATTCAAACGAACGATTTCTGGTCTTCAAAAAATGGTACCCAATCTCTAAAATGAATGAAACCTGCTCCCACAAAATAATGTCAAATGGGGACCGGAAGGGTTTTCCGGTGAACCCCCTCTGATACTTAAGTTAGCGTATAGAGGAAATTTGGCAGAGTAAGGACTTGATTAGAGAATGAGTTACCTTTCTGTACTTTTCGTGACTATCTATTTATAGGTGTACTTTTCTAGGGTTTCCGCGAAATCAGGACTGTTTATGCCACATCATCCTTCTAAACTTTTCTCTTCCTTGCTCTGCCCTGAGCTGGAGCCCCGAGTTCTTTCGGATGACCCCGACCTGGTCCATAAGACCTCGAGCTGTATGCACAGTCCCGAGCTGAGAATTAACCTCGAGCTGGAGGTATAGGACTGATCTGATCTAACCTTTTTTATCCCGAAACAAATAGTCAAAAACAACTATCTTACAAACTGAACCAAACCATCCTCCACCTGACCACACTGTATTTTTCGATGAACTCCTAAAAGCAGGTTTTTAGGTTTCCTGCCCATTGGTTCTTTATCTCTACTGCAAATAAATTTAAAATTTCTCTCCTTCAACTTACCCCAAATTCAATAAGGTTCATGCGGGATATGTAATCTTGTGTGAATACTACCATATCCAACTCGACCCAAGTTTTTCCCATTTTTGTTTTCAAGTAAAATATCAAAAGAATTCCTTTTGTTTTTCAACCTGCCTCGGGAAACCTCACTTCTTGGTGAATCCGTCATCAAAAGTGCCCGATTGGCGAAAATTTTTCATTTTTATTCATAACACTACACCCTGGCCCTTCAACATCGACCTGCAATACCATACACCAAAACAAGATAATCCCCCTACCTTAAAAACACGACCCTGCTCTATCAGCAATACACTGATCAGCTTGTTGAATGGAGTAAATGCCCAATATTTTCATTATTGCATATGACTTTATCAGCACTTCCATCTTATTGAGCTCGGAGGGTGCCACTGTGATCACTGACCCGAGCCCCACAACCACATCAGCGCCGCG
>BMAC01000112.1:193983-264233 GCA_014905375.1 Phtheirospermum japonicum
TTTTTTGGCAAGAAATGACGCGACCCCAAGATATAGAGGGTCAGTGGATGATTTTTGTTGATGGATTGACAGGAAAGGCTGGATGTGGGGCAGGGATAGTGCTGATCAGCCCGGGTATATGGCATGAATGTCGTTATACCAGCGAGGTCTGTGCTACGACTCACAAAATTTTAACATCCAACGAGGAACAGAACGAGATGATGGTACGAGACTCCTTGGATTTGATAGCCGAGAAGAGAGAAAAGGCATTCCTCCGGATGGAAGAAATGAGAAGAAGGATGAAAGCGACCTACAATAATAAAGTGGTTAAAAGGAATTTTCAGGTCGGAGACCTTGTGTTGAGAAGAGAAGGTTTGGCTAGGAACCTAAGAAAGCTCAGGGCCAACTTGGAAGGACCCTTTAGGGTAACCAGAGCATTAGCAGGAGGTGGCTATGAGCTCGTAGACATGAACGGAAGAGAAATACCCCGAGCCTGGAATGTAGTAAATATGAAGACTTATTTCATTTAAGGAGTAAAGAGCGATACAGTGGGTCTATTTCTGCAGGTCTTTTGTTGATTGCACCAAGAATAGCTAAATGTACTTGATCATGTAAGGTAAAAAAGTTTGTTCTATAATGAGATTTGCTGCAGATTTGGGATTTTTATTGCATAAATAGTTACATGATTCTAGCACAACCTTGAAATCATGAAAATCATCGAGCGGATGCTCAAGGTTAATAAGTTGGCAAATGTCAACCTAAAAAGCCCAGCTGCGGTGGTAGGTCGAGCGGATGCTCGAGGATAATAAGTTGGCAAATGTCAACCTAAAAAGCCCACCTGAGGCGGTAGATCGAGCGGATTCTCAAGGATAATAAGTTGGCAAATGTCAACCTAAAAAGCCCACCTGCGGAGGTAGGTCGAGCGGATGCTCGAGGATAATAAGTTGGCAAATGTCAACCTAAAAGCTTACCTATGACAGTAAGTCGAGCGGATGCTCGAGTTTAATAAGTTGGCAAATGTCAACCTAAAAAGCCCATCTGCGGCGGTAGGTCGAGCGGATGTTCGAGGATAATAAGTTGGCAAGTGTCAACCTAAAAAGCCCACCTGCGGCGATAGGTCGAGCGGATGATCGAGGATAATAAGTTGGCAAATGTCAACCTAAAAAGCCCACCTGCGGCGGTAGTTCGAGTGGATGCTCGAGGATAATAAGTTGGAAAATGTCAACCTAAAAGGCTTACCTGCGGCGGTAGGTCTAGCGGGTGCTCGAGGTTAGTAAGTTGGCAAATGTCTACTAGAAATCCTACACTCGGTGATGGATCGAGCGGATGCTCAGAATTAGCATGAGTGGCGAATGCCACTGGATATCATGTCGGTGACCCAAAACAGGGGGAACTGAGGATAAGGGTTCCCCCGAACAGTGATGAGACAAAGGAAGACTCACTCATAGGTGAAGTGGCATGCTCCACGGACCCCGATTTCTAGTCGAGATCAGGGGAGGATAAAGGAGAGGCAGGATGAGCCTCAGGTCGTCGGTGTGTGTACAAGATGTTGACTGGTCAACCCCAGTCAGAGCCTTCTTGGAGATCGGGTAAGGCCTGAATTGGGCCAGAAAAAATATAAGAAAATTATCTAATGGGCCTCAGCAGGTCGGGTAGGGTCTAAATTGGGTCAGAAAAACGCGATGAAAATTATTTAATGGGCCTCAGTAGGTCGGGTAGGGCCTAAATTGGTCCAGGAAAAATCGCAAGGAGACCAGTCCGAGCTAATAGATCAAGCTCGGAGTCAAGAATTTAGCTAAAATAAAGCATGAAGAACAGCTCGAGCTTAGAGCCAAAAACTTGGCTATGTTATAGCAGGGAGATCAGCTCGAGGCTATCAGCTCTAGCTCGAGGCTAAAATCTTAGCTAGAAAAATGCGAGATTATAAGCTCTAGCTCGAGGCTAAAAACTTAGCCATAAGAAATGCGAGATGGTGTTATTAGCTCTAGCTCGAGGCTAAAATCTTAGCTAGAGAAATGCGAGATTATCAGCTCTAGCTCGAGGCTATCAGCTCTAGCTCAAAGCTAAAAAATTAGCCAGAAGAAATGCGAGATAGTGTTATTAGCTCTAGCCCGAAGCTAAAAATCTTAGCCAAAGAAATGAGAAATTATTAGCTCTAGATAGAGGCTATCAGCTTTAGCTCGAGGCTAAAGTCTTAGCCAGAGAAATGCGAAAATACCAGCTCTAGCTCGAGGCTATCAGCTCAACTCGAGGCTAAAATCTTAGCCAGAGAAATGCGAGATTATCAGCTCTAGCTCGAGGCTATCAGCTCTAGCTCGAGGCTAAAAACATATCCAGAAGAAATGTGAGATGGTGTTATTAGCTCTAGCTCGAGGCTAAAATCTTAGCTAGAGAAATGCGAGATTATCAGCTCTAGCTCGAGGCTATCAGCTCAAGCTCGAGGCTAAAAACTTAGCCAGAAGAAATGCGAGATGGTGTTATTAGCTCTAGCTCGAGGCTAAAATCTTAGCAAGAGAAATTCGAAATTATCAGCTCTAGCTCGAGGCAAAAATCTTAGCCAGAGAAATGCGAGAGTATTAGCTCTAGCTTGAGGCTAAAATCTTAGCCAGAGAAATACGAGATTATCAGCTATCAGCTCTAGCTCGGGGCTAAAAACTTAGTTAGAAAAGCGCGAGGCCATCAGCGCCAGCTCGAGGCTATCAGCTCTAGCTCGGGGCTAAAAACTTAGCCAGAAAAGCGCGAGGCCATCAACGCCAGCTCGAGGCTATCAGCTCTAGCTTGGGGCTAAAAACTTAGCCAGAAAAATACGAGATTATCAGCTATCAGCTCTAGCTCAGGGCTAAAAACTTAGCCAGAAAAATGCGAGATTATCAGCTATTAGCTCTAGCTCGGGGCTAAATACTTAGCCAGAAAAGCGCGAGGCTATCAGTGCCAGCTCGAGGCTATTAGCTTTAGCTTGGGGCTAAAAGCTTATCCAGAAAAGCAGGAGGCTATCAGTGACAGCTCGGGGCTAAAAACTTAGCCAGAAAACTGCGAGATTCTCAGCTATCAGCTCAAGCTCGGGGCTAAAAACTTAGCCAGAAACGCGCGAGGCTATCAGTGCCAGCTCGAGGCTATCATCTCTAGCTTGGGGCTAAAAGTTTAGCCAGATAATTGCGAGATTCTCAGCTATCAGCTCTAGCTCGGGGCTAAAAAACTTAGCCAGAAAAAGGGCGAGGCTATCAGCTCTAGCTCGAGGCTATCAGTGCCAGCTCGAGGCTATCAGATCTAGCTCGGGGCTAAAAAAATAAACTTAGCCAAAAAAATGTGAGATTATCAGTTGTTTCAACCCAAAATATGACCACCACTAGGAACAATACTTGAAGCCTAAGAATCTTCACTGATCTGCACCACAAACACAGGTTAGAAAGGACCACCGGTGGTTTTCCGGTGAAAACCTCTCCGATGCTTAAGTCAGTAAGCGTTTGAGGTGTTTTCCAGAAAGAAAGCAGGAATACTCAAGAAAAGTGACATAATTCTCTCAGCCTTGGGGCTGAGATATTTATAGTTTCTCCCAGTGGGGACCCCAGCCGGGATCCTGGGAGCACGTGCCGCGACTCGTGGGCCGTTTGAGGAACAAATTCTGAACAAGTGGTCCCACTTGTTCCTTACTAGGCGAGCAGGAGATAAGACCTGCCCTAGTCCAGCTCTGCCCCCAGTGTCCTCGAAAATTTCCCTTCCAAGAGTGTTTCTTAATGGGCAGATCAGCCCGGTCCTCCTGTCCCAGTCGCTACTGGTCTCAACTCTCTTTTCCTAATTCAGGTCTGGCAGAGATATTTATCAGCTTCCCAACCGGGGACCGCTTTTTCGAGATCTCGGGAGCAAGGCCCGCGAATCAAGGATCATCCCAGTAACAGATCCTGACAAGTGGTCCCCCTTTGTCTCCTTCTAGTAACAAACGCTCACGTCCTCCTGGGGCCAGCTCTTCTCTAAGGAAATTCTATCTTGGGCTTCCTCGCGAACCAACCCATTCTCATCATCCTTTATTTACCCATCTCAGGTCTACCTCAATCCAGGTCTTACTAATATTACCCGATCAACTCCTCCCCCCCAAAAAGGGTTGAGGTAGTTATGCAAAGTGTCCGAGCCCTTCGACAATTAATGAGGTCCCACGCCCTTTAATGTTTTTCTCATACTGGTACGGATCCCAAGAAACATGCCAAGCCACCAGGGCTAATTATTGTCCCTTAGCGATGTCCCATATCCTCAAACGGTCACTGTACCTCCGCGTTTCTCCAAGTACTGCCACGTAAGCCCTAGTCTAGAGTCCTGGTCGTTCCAGCTCACRTCCTAGGGCACTYTTCGCCTGCCRGCATTAAATGCGTYAATCCCATCAAATRCRTRCTTTCTCGATTTTRGTATTTTGAAATCARTCACTTTGRCTTTTATTCCCMCTGGTTTCCTTTTCATTCCCACTTCTCATCTTCCACTTTTCCTTTCGTACTTTCGTATCTCCGTCCTCTACCAGTACTCCGGCGAAATTTCTTCACATTAATCCTCAACTTTCTCCGACGAATTTTGTAAATCAGGTACCTTTCTCAGCCCTTACCCTTTTAATTTTTTGCAATGTCATCCTCTCCAGAAACTAGGGTTGGCCTATCTCTGCCGTCTGCTATCCCTGAGGCGGCGGCTCTTTCTCCTCCGCCGCCTGTGATCCCAGAGGCAGCGGAAATTTCTTCTGCTCTCGTGGCCACCATTCCAGAGGGAGCAGAGGTCCCTTCATCTTCGTCGCCTGATCCTCCGGAGATAACGACGGCTCTCTCACCACTGGCTGCTTGTCCGGCAGCGATTGCCACCTCCTCCTCAAGAGGTGTAACATATCCTCCACCAATTCCCGATCATCCCAAAATTACCTCAATCCTTAGCCAGCAGACAATAGACGAGATTCGCTATAAGTACAAAATCAAAGACCCTTTTGATCTCTACGCCCCTCCAGCCTGCACCTTGGCCTGCCAAGCGCCGGCAGGCTGGGTGACCTTCTATGTTGACCAGATCCAGGCGGGTCTGCGTCTTCCCGTTAACCCCATGATGCTGGAAATTTCCCAGATGTACAAAATTCCTATTTTCCAATTTTCCCCTAACTCTTTTAGGATCATGGTGTGTTATAACCTGGCCATGTGCTACGCCGGTCAGGACCCAATAGCCCTGGTCTTCTACCATCTCTTCCAGGCGAAGAGCCTTCCCCCTGATTGTTTTTACCTCGCTGTCAGGTCCGGGGTCCATTTCATACACAAACTTCTGACTTCCAATAAATCCTGGCGCAAGAAATTCTTTTTTGTTCACTGTGCGGGGGATTGGGGTTTTGACCCCACCCCCATAGATGTCTTGCCCTCTTATCTGCCCTTAACAGCGGCGGCCAGGCCTTCCCGTGTTCAGAGAATTGTGGCGACTCTGAATGCGAATCCTGCCAATGTGAACGACCTCCTCACTCCTTCAGTCTTAGAGACTTTTAATGAAACTTGTGAGATAGGTCCCTTGCCATCTGAGATTGGTAAAAAAGCTTTCTCATTCTGACCTTATTGCATCATGTTTTAACGTCTTATAGGTCTGACTTTCCCGTTCTCCTTTTTTAGAAGAGATGATGCGATTGCTGTTTGAGGCTTCTGATAAAGAAGGTACGGCGGCCGATTCTGCAACGCCAGCTCAGGAAGCGGCTGATTCCACCACTCCTCAAGCCCAGGGCTCTCTTCCTGCTGCGCCGACCGTGCGCCCCCGATCAGTAAGGCACGTCATTTTCGATTCGGAGGAAGAGGAGGTGCCCCTCACGAAAAGGCCTCGATCCGGCCGGGGCCGGGGTGTAGTCATCTCAACCAATCTAGCTCTAGCACCTGTTGCAGCTCCCGTGGTCCCAACCGTACGCAGTTCTGGCCCTCCTCGACGAACTTCAGTTCTGAATTGCTCGGGCGACATGGCAGTTCGCCATGTGAGCGGCCAATGCACCCCCGAAGATCTGCACACCCTAGAGCAGATGAGTGACCGGGAGCTGCTAGAGTCGTGGTGCCAAGATGAGGCCCGGGTAAATTTTATATTACCAGCCTTTCTCTCCCTTTTTTTCCTTATATATATATATTATATATATATATATATATACTATATATATATATATATATATATATATATATATATATATATATTTTTTTTTTTTACACCTTTCAAGTCTTTAACAATTTCCTGATTTGCTCCCAGGCTGAGGCGAAGAGGGCCCTTCTGGCTATCAGGGCAACTCGGTCCCGGGGCCAAGAAAACCTTGCTAAGGAGGTTGAAGATCTTAAAGATAAGGTGCTACGCCTCCGGGCCTTGTCTAAGGACAAGATAAAAGAGGTTAAGGAGCTGCAGGAGAAGGTAGATATTATGAAGAAAGTCCAGAAGAAGATGTTGTAGGTAGCTCGGTCAGAAGCTCGGGATGAAGCTATCGCCGAGACAAGGAGTCTGGCGGATGAAGCCATAACCAAGGCGAAGGGTGAGTGGAAAGCGGAGTTCCTCAACTCGGAGGAGGGGTTGAGTCTGGTTCAGGTGGCAAGGGATGAGGCCAAGAAGGCCTTTTTGGGATCCAAAGCTCTTTTCTCCCTGCTCTTCCCAGAAGCTGTGGTGTATTACAACTATGGCTTGGATGAGCAGGCCAAGTGGGCCTTGGCCAATCCCGACGTCCCCTTTGACCGGAAGACGCCGCTGAAAAGCCCTCCCGAGCCTACCTCCTTTTCTTATGACCCTGCCAAGGATCGCCTCCACACGATTGGGTCGGTAGAGTTTGCTGAGCATGTTCATGCTATTCTCTGTTCTTCTGAACCAGATCAAGCTCAGCCAGACCTAACCCTCTCCGTGGTCCCCCCTATTTCATCTCCCTCCCCAACCTTTGTAGGTCTGGGTGAGCTACCTGGGGGCGCGTCTCCGGGAGGTCTGTCCGAGGGTGTGGTGGACCAACTGCCGACAGAGCTGAGATCAGATATGGAGGTTGATCCTTAGGGCGCATAGGCTTTTATATTGTAGCAGACCTGTAGGATGCCTGTGTGGCTGGTCTGACTGCGATTTCTATGTAAGCGTATGTAACATCAAACAAGTTAGTTTTTAATAACGAATGTTTTTTCATGTATTTGTCATGTAGCGACTCTTGCACTTTTTAGGGTTTCCTTAATATCCAGAAACCCTAGTACTTGTTAATTCTTGTCACGTACCTTTCCTTCTTTAAATTCGTGCTTGTATTCCCATAATTTCTCAAACTTGTGCTTGAATTTTCATAATATCTCAAACCTCTGCCATGGCTTCTTCTCCTCTTCTTCAAGAAATCGATACCGTCAAAAGGAAGAACATTGCCCTGGTTGTTGAGAAATTCAAACTCTCCGACCAATTGACTCTGCTCAAAGAGAAGGTCGGCTACCTCTATCGTTTGCTGGAGAGGAAGAGGCAGAAAAAGCACCACTATAAGAAGGAATGGTCTGAGCTTCGCCAGATCCACCACCAGATGCAAGAGGAAAGAGCGGACTTGATCGAGTCCATAAATCATCTCACCATTGCTGCTGGCTAAGCTCACGCGCTTGTCGAGCGGTCCGACAAGTATCGTCGCCGCCTGCACGAGACTGAGCGCGAACTATGGCGGGTTCGCCGCGCCTTGGGTTCAGACCAGAGGTCCTCTCCGTGATGGATCTTTTAGTTTTTCTGGAATCCTTGTAATCAAAAAATGCTAACCTTCTTAGGTGTGTGCATTCTGTTTTTGTATTTCTTGAAATTTCGATGAAATGGAAGCATATTTGCATATCTGCATTTTTATCCATTCTGCCCTTGTATGTATCAAAGTGTTCTTGCATTCTTGACATTTCGCCCTTACTTTTTGAGTGAGTGTGGTTCTGATATTATTCTGGAAGTTTTCCAGCGTAATCAAGTCTGATTGAAGCTTTTGGCAGCTTTTCTTCTTCGCAGACCTGAATCCAATAATTGGATCGAGCTCTTACTCACGGATTATTTCTAAGATACCTGCTTCATGCAAGTTAGAACATTCAAAATTCATTTTATCTAAGAGAATCGTAAATGATCATTATAACCAATTCTGGCTTGAATTGACCACTAGGTCAGACAAAGGTGAGGACAGCCATCCCTTAGCACATCTTGTCTTACACTGATAATCAAGTCAAGAAAATCATGGGCAGTCACCTTGAGCCAATCTTAGCTTAAACCGACAATCAGGTCGGGCAAAATCTAGGACATCCGTCCCTAGCCAATCCTGGCTTTAACCGACAATCAGGTCGGCAAGTTTTAGGACATCCGTCCTTAGCCAATCCTGGCTTTAACCGACAATCAGGTCGGGCAAGTTTTAGGACATCCGTCCTTAGCCAATCCTGGCTTTAACCGACAATCAGGTCGGGCAAGTTTTAGGACATCCGTCCTTAGCCAATCTTGGCTTTATGCATAAACTTGTGCGTAAGATGAAACCTGCAATTTTATTCAAAAAAGGAAAACAAACATTTAAACATTACAACTACGTATGGAATATCCGTAAGTTAGTGATATTCCAAGGGCGAGGGATCTCAGTCCCATCCAGCTCTTCCAGTTTATAATCTCCTCCTGCTAAGACCCGGATAACTCGGAGCGGCCCTTGCCAGGCTGCATCCAGCTTCGCTTTTGTCTTTCCTAAGTCAGCCCTTCTTAGGACTAGGTCTCCTACCCGAAATTGCCTTTTAATTACTGATTTGTCATATGTGGCCTTTATTCTCCCCTTGATATGCGCCATTCTGGCTGCGGCCTGCTCTCTTTTTTCCTCTATCAAATCCAGAGCATCTTGCCTCAACAGCTCATTCTGTTCTTCATTGAAATTCTGAATTCGGTGTGCCTCTAAGCTGATCTCTGCGGACACTACAACGTCCATGCCATACACAAGGCTAAAGGGGGTTTCACCTGTACTTTCCTTTGGATTTGTGCGATACGCCCAAAGTACTGCATTCAGCTCTTCCACCCATTTCCCCCCAGATCTTTCTAGTCGTGACCTAAGTCCCTGGACAAGAATGCGATTAGTTACTTCGACTTGACCATTCGCTTGTGGGTGATATATGGACGTGAAATGTTGTTGGATATTCATCTTGGTACACCAGGCCTTGATTTTGGCTCCCATAAATTGGGTGCCATTGTCTGATATTAATATCCTTGGCACGCCAAAGCGACAGACAACATTCTTCCAGAGGAATCCCATCACCGCTTCTTCCGTTATCCTGGCCAGAGCTTTTGCCTCGACCTATTTGCTAAAATAGTCTATGGCCACAATCAAAAACCTCTTTTGGGCAGGGGCCATTGGGAATGGACCAACCAGATCAATCCCCCATTTCGCGAAAGGGCAGGGGGAGCTCATTGTCACCAGCTCCTCCGCTGGCTGATGAATCAGAGGGGCCATCTTCTGACATTTTTCACACTTTCTGACTAAGGCTTCGGCTTCTTTCCTCAAAGAAGGCCAAAAATAACCAGCTCTTAACACTTTGCTAGCTAGAGCTCTGGCCCCCATGTGATTGTCGTAGCAGCCCTCATGTATTTCTCTGAGGACATGGGCGCCCTCTACCGAGCCCAGGCACCGCAACAACGGTCTTCCAAACCCACGCCGAAATAGGACTCCTCCGACCAAGCAAAAACGAGCAGATCTAGTTTTTACCTTAGCTCTTTCTCTTTGATCCTTTGGCAGTTCTTCGTGTTGTAAATAAGCTGTAATAGGATAACGCCAATCATCAACTTCATATATCGAACAGACCTGTTCTGTGCCAAACTCCGCATCTGCTCTGAGTAATGTTATCGTCCTCTCGTCACAATTTGTAGCCGAGCTGGCTAACCTTGCTAAATAATCAGCTCTGTCATTCTCTTCCCGAGAAATCTGGAGTACAGTGCAGTCCTTCATGCCCCTAACCAGCTCTCTAAATTTAGCCAGATATTTTTGCATGTTCTCTTCCCTGGTTTCAAATTCACCGCTTATCTGCTTGCAAACTAGCTGGGAATCCACCTTAGCACACACCAGCTCTGCACCCAAATCCTTCACTATTTGGATTCCTCGCATGAGGGCCTCGTATTCAGCGGCATTATTGGAAAATGCATGATTCAAGCGTACAGCAAATTCGGTCGACACACCTGCTGGGTCTATCAAGACGATCCCGGCTCCACAGCCCTGGTTACAGACTGAGCCATCTCGACTATGACGTCAAACTCGCTGAGCTCTATTATCCACTTGACGAGCCTCCCAGATGCCTCTGGTTTGTCCATTATGGCTTTCAGTGGGAGGTTAGTTCACACAACTACTCCATGAGAGAGAAAATACGGCCGCAACTTAAGGGCAGTCCCGATTAGTGCTAGCATCGCCTTCTCTACCTCTACATATCTAACCTCTGCCGCATGCAAGACCTTGCTCCAGAAGTAGACCGATCTCTGTGTTTTACCTTCCTCTCTGATTAAGACAGAGCTGACCGCCTGCTGTCCTACAGATAAGTATAAGATCAACGGTTCTCCTTGAACGGGCTTCGTGAGCAAGGTCATGCCAGCCAAATGCTCCTTCAATAATTTAAATGCCTCCTCACACTCATCGTTCCATTGAAATTTTACTTTCTTCCTCAGAGCTTGAAAGAATGGTAAGCTCTTCTCTGCAGACCTGGACACAAATCTACTTAGGGCGTTAATTCGCCCTGCTAAGCATTGCATTTCTTTCACATTCCTAGGCGCCTGCATGTTCATAATTGCTCTGACCTTCTCGGGATTTGCCTCGATACCCTTCTCTGTGACCATGCAGCCCAGGAATTTACCAGCTCTAACTCCGAACGCGCATTTCTTGGGATTAAGCTTCATCCTGTACCGTCGCAGAGTATCGAAGGTCTCCCGCAGGTCCTCCACGTGCGACATTGTTTTTAAGCTCTTAACCAGCATATCGTCCACGTAAACTTCCATATTTCGCCCAAGTTGGTTCTTAAACATCTTATCAACCAAACGTTGATAGGTGGCCCTTGCGTTTTTCAAACCAAAAGGCATCACAACATAGCAATACGTCCCCTTCGGGGTAATAAAGCTGACCCGCTTCCAATCATCTTCTGCTAATCTAATCTGGTGATACCCTTGGGATGCATCCATCATACTCAAGAGCTCACATCCAGCAGTAGAGTGGACGAGCTGGTCAATTCTAGGCAAGGGGTAGTGATCTTTCGGGCAAGCACGGTTGAGGTCCCTGAAGTCGATACACATGCGCCAATCCTCCTGAGTCTTAGGAACCAGGACAGCATTGGAAAGCCATTCAGGGAATTGTATTTCCTGGATGTGCTTAGCCCTTAACAATTTTTCCACCTCGGCTTCTATGACAACCTCCTTCTCAGGCCCAAAATTGCATTTCTTTTGCTTTACCGGCTTTGCGTCCGAGCTGATGTTGAGACGGTGCTCTGCCACCTCTGGGTCGATCCCTATCAGGTCTTGTGGAGACCAAGCAAACACATCAGAGCTGCTTCTCAACAGCGCAACTAGGTCTATCAAAATTTCCGGACTGAGAGTCATCCCTACTCGAAGGACCCGGCTCTCATCCCCTGGGATTACCTCAACCATCATCAGCCCTTCCTCTCTACTAGACAGATCTGTTTTTGGCGGCTCTACTCTAGCCCTTTTGCTCTGTCTTTCTTCCTCCGCATTCCTCTTGATGCACTCCACGTAGGTCTATCGTGAGGCATATTGGTCACCCCTGACCTCTCTCGTTCCATCTTCCGCCGGGAACTTCATCTTCATATGAAAGACAGATATGACAGCCTGGAACTGGCTCAGGGATGGCCGACCAAGCATGACATTATAAGAAGATGGAGCATCTACCACCAAGAAACGCACCGCTATGGTGACCCGATATGGCTCTTCTCCTAGATCAACATTCAATTTCAACTGCCGAAAACAATCGTAAAACAAAATGTCCGCAGAACTTCCGGTATCCACAAAGATCCGTCGCACATTATAATTGGCAATAGTTGTCGTTATAACCAGAGCATCCATGTGCGGGGCTAAAATGCCATCACCATCTTCTGACCCAAAACAGATGTTAGGGGTAGAGGTCATTTGTCCCACATCGCGCGATTTTCGAACTAAGTCTTTCGCAGATCTGACATAACTGTGCTGCGTCCTCTTGGAATGCTCCTCCAGTTATCATCTGGATTTCTCCATGGATGACCTGGGCTTGATCAGATCTTCTCACTCCGGTTCGCACCCTATCCTGGTCTCCCTTAACTGACAGAGACCGGTCATAATTCTTGCTGCCAGACCTGGCTTCTTCCCTCCTCATCCGAACATACTCCTTCAAATGTCCAGCCTGAACCATTCTCTCCAACTCGTCTTTCAGATGCGTGCACTAGTCAGTATCGTGCCCGTACTCGTTGTGGAAACGGCATAAACGATCAGATATTTCTTTCCTGGGTCTCTGCGAGTAGGTCTTCGACCATTTCAGGTCTGGATGCTTCTCTATGGCCTGCAAAATCTCACCCTGTGGAGTTGCCAAGGGGGTATACCTGTCAAAACGAGGTCTCCCACCAGGCAGATTTGGCCTCAGCTTCTTTGCAGCAGTCCTATCATCGCGATCATATCTCTCCCTCTTCTTTTCTCCCTCATCTTTGATTTTCAAGGCCTCCTCAAGGTGAATATACTTCTCAGCTCGTTCCAATAGTTCTCCAAACTTTAGGGCTGGTTTGACAACCAGCGATTGAAAAAATTCGCCTCTCCTCAAACCCTGCGCCAGAGCATTCACCAACAGTTCTTCAGACGCAGAGGGTACCTCCAGCTTTTCTGTCGTAAACCTATTAATATAAGCACGCAAACTCTCATTCTCTTTCTGCTTTAGGCTGAACAACTCTAACGACATCTTTTGATACTTCCTGCAACTTGTAAACTGGTGCAGGAAGGCAGAGCTGAACTCATCAAAGTTGCTGATAGAGCGGGGCGGCAACTGGCTAAACCAAAGCTATGCCGATTTGGCAAAGGTCATTGGGAAGACCCGACACATAACCGCCTCCGAAAATTTATGCAGGGCAGCCGCGATCTCAAATCTACTCAGGTGGTCCCACGGATCTGTGGTCCCATTGTACTCAAAACCCAGAGATCGGTATGCGGCCGGCACGTCATCCCGCATGACCTCCTCCATGAACGGAGTGCCTCGCCTGATCTGCACCGTCCCACTGCTCGCCATTTTTCTCTTGAATTCCCGCACCTCCTTTTGCAAACTCTGCATCTGTTCAGCCAGACCTGGATTGGTCTGGCCTGAGGTTTCACCATCGGAAGTGGAGAGAAGCTCCTCTCTATCCTGAAGAGGAGTCCGATCCATGCGCTGGTTGCGCAGCGGCTCGGTGTCTGCCACCGGGATCGTCCGATCTGGTCGCGCACCAGGCGGTGGCGTCGGAACCTCAGCAAATTTTTTCTCAACTGCCACCTCTACGGCCTTACCGATTAGCTCCGATAACTGCCTGAGCAAGGCGTCATTCAGCAAGCCGCCAGCAACAGGCGTTGGTCCGCCAGAGGAGGACGGAGCGGCGCCTGTTGCAACCCCCCGCTGATGGCCCGGCCCCATCAGGCCTTGCCTGGGGTGTCTCTTCCGATCGCGGCATACCCCACGGCGCGGCGAAGATGGGTGTTTCACCAAGTTCCCCCACTAAGTTTCTTCGTAACCCGTCAGAAGCCATGGAAAAGGAGCTCATGTCTTAGCCCAGATTTCCCACAGACGGCGCCAATTGTTTCAACCCAAAATATGACCAGCACTAGGAACAATACTTGAAGCCTAAGAATCTTCCCTGATCTGCACCACAAACACAGTTTAGAAAGGACCACCGGTGGTTTTCCGGTGAAAACCTTTCCGATGCTTAAGTCAGTAAGCGTTTGAGATGTTTTACAGAAAGAAAGCAGGAATACTCAAGAAAAGTGACATACCTCTCTCAGCCTTGGGGCTGAGATATTTATAGTTTCTCCCAGTTGGGACCCCAGCCGGGATCCTGGGAGCACGTGCCGCTACTCGTGGGCCGTTTGAGGGACAAATTCTGAACAAGTGGTCCCACTTGTTCCTTACTAGGCGAGCAGGAGATCAGACCTGCCCTAGTCCAGCTCTGCCCCCAGTGTCCTCAAAAATTTCCCTTCCAGGAGTGTTTCTTAATGGGAAGATCAGCCCGGTCCTCCTGTCCCAGTCGCTACTGGTCTCAACTCTCTTTTCCTAATTCAGGTCTGGCATAGATATTTATCAGCTTCCTAATCAGGGACCGCTTTTCCGAGATCTCGGGAGCAAGGCCCGCGAATCAAGAATCATCCCAGTAACGGATCCTGACAAGTGGTCCCCCTTTGTCTCCTTCTAGTAACAAACGCTCACGTCCTCCTGGGGCCAGTTCTTCTCTAAGGAAATTCTATCTTGGGCTTCCTCGCGAACCAGCCCATTCTCATCATCCTTTATTTACCCATCTCAGGTCTACCTCAATCCAGGTCTTACTAATATTACCCGATCATCAGTTACCAGCACTAGTTCGAGGCTAAAAATTTAGCTAGAGGAACGTGAGGTTACCGGCTCTAGCTCGAGGTTATCAACTATAGCTTGGGATTTAGGTCGAAAAATCGACAACACTACTATGATCGATTTACTAAAGAATGCGCGACCATAGTAGGGGGAGTAATTGTTTTGGGATAAAAAAGGTTAGATCAGATCGGTCCTATACCTCCAGCTCGAGGTTAATTCTCGGCTCGAGACTGTGCATACAGCTCGAGGTCTTATGGCCCAGGTCGGGGTCATCCGAAAGAGCTCGGGGCTCCAGCTTAGGGCAGAGCAAGGAAGAGAAAAGTTTAGAAGGATGATGTGGTATAAACGGTCCTGATTTCGCGGAAACCCTAGAAAAGTACACCTATAAATAGATAGTCACAAAAGTATAGAAAGGTAACTCATTCTCTAATCAAGTCCTTACTCTGCCAAATCTCCTCCATACGCTAACTTAAGCATCGGAGGGGGTTCACCGGAAAACCCTTCCGGTCCCCGTTTGACATTATTTTGTGGGAGCAGGTTTCATTCATTTTAGAGGTTGGGTACCATTTTTTGAAGATCAGAAATCGTTTGTTTGAATCTCATTTTCAGGTAACGAACACTATTATAGCAGTATCAGGGAGATTGAGAGCTATCTAGAACTTTTAAAATTTTTCCTGATCTGGGAGCAGCCAGTAGTTGTCCTTAACTACTCTAGTGGCGTGGGGTAGGGGAAGCAGGTCGGCAACAGCAGATGGAGGTGCTACTGTTACGGGATTCTCGAGAAAATGTTAAAGTTGAGATGCGGAGGATGGATTGAGTTTGGTTTGGGGAATGCCCTCTGGAATATTTTCGATTTTAGGTTGGGTTGGAGAGGGGTCTTCGGGTATGTTTTCAGCTAAGGCTCTGTCCTCAGTGTAAGCCCTAGTCTCGGCCTTAAGCTCAGGCCAACTGACATCGTCTTCTGGTTCGTCGTATAGGCCCGACTGCGGTGGGGAAAGTCCTGGGTTTTGAGAATTGGGAGTGGAGGATGCTGGATTCATCATCAACCAAGTAAACAAAAAAATATGAAAATACTCAGCAGATGCAACAATTACAGAGAGAAATTGGAATTAATTGCTAATTATGAGGGATTAGGGGGACTTACCCATTATTGTTGTTGTTTCTATTTAGAGATGAACGTCAGTACCCTGTGAATTTTCGCAGAAAGAAACCTTTTTTGCAGAGGAACAATGGCGTTTTTACTTGTGTTTCTGATAGAGCGAGGATGAGTTAAAATGAAAGGTATAATATGTGTTGGGCGGCGTGAGAAGCTGAGGTGACAGAAAGGAGCGGGAAGTTGGTAGGGTTTTGTGAATTATTTTAGGCCTTTCATTTCTGGCCCATAGTATTAGATATATTACTAGAAAACGAGGAGATGACACGTGTCTGACATGTTGTCAGGGGGCATTTAATGATATTTAAATGGATGTGATGGCTGGGAGTGGTGTGTTTGGACTTCTTATAAAAGGTCATGATTATATTTTGCTAAATTGTTGTGCACGCGTACGACTCTAGGTCGGCAAAGGGTGGTTTTTACAGGTCGATAGAAATATATATTGGGGACTTATAAGCGACCTTTTCTTCTGGAAGGTGCATTCTTTACGGGGGTTGAGCGAGCTGATTTTTTTGAGGTCGCGCTTTCATGTAGTGAGCTCTCGTTGGATGATAAATGTTATGGCTCGATATCGATAGCTGGAATATTGTGAATTATGGTGTGATGTCTTAGTGAGCTAACGGAGTGATTGAGCGGAGTTTTTTGGTTAAGTTTTCGGTTCAGGTATGTGGTTGATGCATTCTTTTTACTTCTGACATATTCTACCTGATTTCGTGCCTCAATTAACCAGAATATGGGGGACTAGCTGATACGACACTAAATATTCGTGCAAGTTATATACCGATATTTATGGTAAGCGTCCTCATTTTTCGGAAGGAGCATTCTTTCTAAGAGATGGGTGAGTTGTTTTATAGAGTAGAGACCTGTAGTATGAGAGTAGCAAACTCTCATATAGGGTAGCGACCTCTTATGATTTTAACCAACTCGGCGCTGGGTGTTGGACTTTATTATTTTGTTGGGTCCAGCATATATATATATTAATTAACTAGTATTGTGAAATAAAAATGAAATGAAGTACCAAATTAAAGGAATGCATCATGCATCCGAAACGATAGCGTGGAAAATAAACAATTCAAAGTTGAAAAATTCAATACAAGCTTTTGAAACTTCAAACCGCATCTCTTCCCCCCACCGCCCCACCCCCCAAATGTTTCCTCATTTTTATTAGGAATATAAAACATCCAAATTTCACAATCTATGAAGATTCATAATTAACATCTCGACTAAGAACAAAGCCACTAAGTTTGAAACATAGACCATGATAAAATTATTAATAGATGAAAAGCTGTAGTCCTGGCCATTTCAATCACCCTGGAACCTTGCTAGCTGATTTAGTGGGCTTTTGACCCACAAGCCCATCTGTCCCAGCCAATGCTCTGTACTTATCCTTCCTAGTAAGATTGGTGCATTTATAGCCCAAAGTCTTGCCAATCATTTCTTGAACAGAATTTGCAATTTCATAGCTCGATTTCCCAGCACTGCGTGTCTGATCAGGTGACAACTTGTTCAAGAATGTTAACTCGTATGCTGGCGAAGGGTTCATGTAGAAGAAGAAAGGATCAAGCCATTTGTACCCTCTAGCCGTTGTCCCGTGAAACATGCTCGTCTTAACGACAATTGCCACTGGCACAATCTCGTCGGTTAGCTCCGCGAACAAAGACGAAAACCTAAGTAAATAGGGCTCCCGGCACGTTGTGCCTTCGGGGCACATCACTAGATACCTTCCTTCGTTCAGGATTTTCTCGATCAATGCGGCGTCCTTGGTGCGGTCCCGCGTGAGTCGGGCCGTTTTTATAGGGGATAAGAACTCGGATAAGCCAGGGACCGAGTACGAGATTGTGGTGGTCATGCGGCCTATGCAGGCGGAGGTATAGACGGCGTCTATGACCGTTCTATGAGAGCATACGAAAACGACACCTTTTTTTTTTCCTGAAGAATATTGGTCGTCAGTTAGTGGGGTCCCCTTTATTCTGGTTGGGCACCCAAGTAGCGTCATAACCAAAACCAACCATGATATAGGGGTTAGTGAACCAATGAGAACACGGAGGAGACATAAAACAACGCCGATTGGGAACCACAGAATGATTAGGAGTGCCATCAATGGAGTTGGTTTTTGGACTAGGCGGCCATCGTGGAAAATCACGGGCTTTGGCAATGTTTCCGGTCTCACGGGCCGGACCCCAGGCCTTGATGGCACTATATATCTTTCCTGCGAGAAGTAGTGATCATCAATCACACATTAGTTATTAGGTATTGTGTTTTTATTTATTTTTGGCAGCAGAGTCCATAATATACCGAACATAGAAATTTGATATTATCATTAACTTTAACATACTCTAATTTGATGTTACATATGTGATATGTACACCCCTTCCCTTCTTGCATCCACTTGCACATCTTCTACATTAAATTTATATTTTATACCGAATTATTTTTTTTAATTATATATGATCTCATATATGTTCTCAACACATTTTTTTAAATATCCAGTTCAACATAAAAATATGATCATTAAGAACCAGATGAATGGTATATATCAGACTGTAATCGAGCAGTACGGTTGCATATGCCTTTAAAATAATAGAAGTAAATAATAAGCAGAATAGGAGAACAGAGTGATGAGATGAAAACCTTGCATAGTTTCATGAATGGAAAATCAGTCTTTCTGTCCCCAATTCCAATATCCGGCATAGACTCAGCACCAAAAGTCCTCCTAAGAGCAATAGCCTTGTTCTTGCCGACAAGCACCCCAGGAGCCCTCACGAGCCCGGTCGCGATGCCCTTGTACGACGAAATCTCTGTGCCCAAAACCAGTTCCACGCCCAAATAGTTCTTCAGAAAGGGCTCCACCATGATCCTAGGGTTCGCCGTGACCACGCATTTCCTCGCGCACGACGAGAACACGCGCCAAGTCTCCGGATGCAAGTCCTCCGAGTAATGCTTCGGCAGGACCGCGCTCGCGGCTGACTTGATATCGGACACCTTCACACCGGCAAAAGTCACGAAGATGAGCACGCGCACGCCTGCTGATTCCGAGACGAAATGGTACAAAAGGCCCGCGATCGGGGCAACCAACAGAAGCAATAGAAGCCTCAATATCCCGCCCACGTCGAACGCAATCAATGCGAAGTAAGGGAACGAGCTGCGCCCCACGAGCAACGTACCATCCATATCAGCTGCCACGGTTTGGTTTTCGCGGCCTTTCGAGTCGCATTGGTAGATTGATGGGATTTTGTTAGAGGAATGTGTCTTTGGAAAGGCCATTTTTCTTTGATGCTAACTAAAGCCTTTAGCGCCTTTTTTTTTTTTTTTACCTTATATTTCTTTCATGGTATTTCTGTTGAATGTGACAATGTTGGGGATTCAAGTTTATAGGACAAGTTGGTAGAACAGCTTGTAGACTGATCTATATATATAAGCCAGATCTACAATTTCAAAGGAGTTAAGATCACAAGCTCAAATTTCCAACTTTTGTGCTAATTGATTTATCAGCATACAATTGGATTAAATAATCTAGATTACAGCTACGTTAAGTTGGATGGAATGGGTATTAAGTAATAACCTACAGTTGGTTAGGCGAGTGTTGTGGTATATAGAAGGTAGTTTTTATTAAGTTGTAACTGGAAGATGTTGATTGCTTTATATTCAGTTTAGTTAAGCAAGAATAAATAAGTTTCTTATTACATAGTTTAAATTGATTAGAAACAATGATTTTATTAATAATATTGATGTGGTAAAATATAGCAGGTCTGCTTGGCCGGCCTCACAATTTTGTCTTGCACAAAACATCCATTAGGCTTATAAGTCGCAGGTGACACATGTTTATTAGATGCGAATATCACCCCAGATAAATATATTTTGAAGAATCAGATTGTAATTTTGGTTATGCAAGTATAAGGAGTATTTAGCTCAATAAATATGTTATGTGGCGGTTTTGGTCTTATAACTATTGAGCAATTTTCGTCGTGTAATTGTAAAATGGTGACATGTTTGGTTTTTTAAATCTCAAGGAGTGACATATTTTGTTCTCTAAATCTACGGATATGATTTTGTAAATATCCTTTGTACCAATTCCTTGAAAATGTGACTTGTATGCAATTTTTAGCTCAAGTTTACATTTTATGCAAAAATCAAAGCCCAAATAAGCGGATGCCACGTGCATCACTCACTATTTTTTTTCTCGTGCGTTAACCATAAATTGTGATGAGGACACTCCTTTCGTTCCCCATAAAATATAAAATTTTGACTTTCAGGAAATTAAATAAATATACACACACACACATGCTTTTCTTATTTGCGACGAACTAATTCTCATTTCAAACTAATCCTATACGTATATATACATATAGTTAGAATTGTTCAAATATTTTAACATTAATAATTCATTAGTTATTTATATCAAAGTGCATTAGACATTAGTAAATATATGTAACAAGTATACTAATGTGATATAACTTGAGAAACAGAAAAAAAATATTCATGTAATTATTTTAATTAAGGATACAAAATTAATCTTACTGCTGGAAATTAGAATATATTTGGTTCTGCCCTTGTACCAACGCATATTTTTTGAAGAATAAAAGGTTCTCTAAATGCTACAACCTCATTATTGACGTGTTTCCCTAACTCACTTTTTTTTTTTTTTTTTTTTCTTTCTTTCTTCACTGCGTCAACAAAAAAATGTAAGTGGAGCATGTATTAATTACTCGGATGTATAACATTGGGGAAAAAAAACCCATATCCAAGTTAGCTAAGGATACAGTTGCAAAACAATTAAGTGGGTTACTTTTTCTGCCCAAATACATTTGGTTTTGATCTTCTTAAAATTCAGGTTAACTGCCTAACTTAAGTACAATTAGTTGTATGAATTTATTTCAGTTGTTGAGATTGTGATTTCTTATCTATGTGAAGGAAATTTATCTACGACCTGCTTGAATGCATAAGGTACACGGAGAGTTTAAATATGGTATTGAATAATTATAGGGTTTGGTGAACATGATAAGTTTTACCTAACCCATTCCCCATTTTCGTCCTCTCTTTTTTCAATATATTTGCTTGCTCCTTATGGGTATTAAATATGTACTCAAACTCAATATTGAAATTATTGGGTCACGTGTTAATAGATTATTTACAATGAACATCATAATTAGTGATGATGTTTAGAATGTGGCTTCTGAATTAATTGTCTCACATTTCGAACTCTTATGAAGTTTTACATGCCGATTGATTAATTAAATTGACTGAACTATTTTACAAGTTTGTAAGCTACTATTCCTACCATCAACTAGTGTGAAAACTCGCGATTTCGCGAGCAAATATAAGAAATGCAAAAATATGTAATATTTATTAAAAATAATAGAAATTCATAATGTGTATTATAAATATCAGTTACCCAAAAATATACATATTAGCAATCGTAAAGGTGTCGAGTTTGGTTTACGGGTCGGGTTGCATGACAGGTAATTAAATATAAGGTTGACTTTTAGAATTTTCGGGTGCTATAATGGCAGGTATATATACGATATGGGCATATAATGTATCAATAAAAATGGAGAAAATGTAATATGTATTTCTTTCTTTTTCTAATTATGCCAATTCTCAAGTACAAATTTTATAATTATACAAAAAATAATAATAATAAGTAACAACGTGACTCAAGTTCATAGGTCCCTTTAAGGTACATAGATCCCTTTAAGTTATAAACGACATAATAAACAACTAAACAAAATCAGTAATTATACAATCAACTAAGAAAAATAATAATTAGAAATCATAACCAAATAATAGGCCTCCTCGCATTTGCACTCAAAATGAACATTGCGCCAGCCATGGCTTTTATTGTGCCGCTCTATGCAATCTCCTTTTTTCTATAAAAAATCAATTATATTAGACAAATATAATCTCAAATTTTGAATCAAGCATGAGGGCACACACACAAAGAAAAAAAGAAGGGAAAACACACAACAAAATTTCATGGTGTATATATCGTAAAAGTAATATGGAATAATTCAAATAATTAAAGATAAACAAAATTAAAATAAAAGGTTGAATCGATTTATAATTACATGAATATAAGAAAAATATAAAAGTGTAAGAGTTTATCAAAAAAAATCATTAATTTTATAAATTAAGTAATACCAAAATGAGAAATATTTGAAAAGAATAATCTAATAATCAGACGCTTTTAAAAATGTGTATTATGTATTGTCATCACTATAACGTAAATCTCGCCGATGTTAGTAAAAATATTATTAATTTGTGATTTGCTTAGTGTCGTTTTTATGGATTGATGGTAGACAATCAAAATCTTAGCTATTTAAAAAAAATTACAAGTGAATTTCAATATTTTATATAAAAAAACTAAATAATTAAGTACAGTTATCATAACTTAACTTTAAAGTATAAACAAAAAAATTATTTATGAGGTCGGGGGTGGAGAGATGATGAAAGAGTTTAGAATCACTTTTTTTTAATTTAGAAGCTAAAAAAATTAATAATATTGTTTCTAGAAAATTAATAAGCTAAAAGGGAACTTACCTTAAGCAGCCGCATAAGCAGGATAAAAAAGTTTCATTATTCCAACAAAATAAGTTAAAAGAGTTTAGAATCACTTTTTTTTTAAAGTTTAGAAGCTAAAAAAGTTAATAATATTGTTTCTACAAAATTAATAAGTTAAAAGAGAACTTAACTTAAGCAGCCGCATAAGCAGGATAAAAAAGTTTCATTATTCGAATAAAATAATTTAAAAGAGTTTAGAATCACTTTTTTTTTAAGTTTAGAAGTTAAAAAGATTAATAATATTATTCCAACAATACTAATAATTTAAAAGTTAAATGATACTCTTATTAATATATTATCTTAAATTTAACGAAAACAATGCTTTATTAAAATGTGGACAGRGAAATCCCCCAACATGTCTATAATATTAGTTTAACTATCATCGAACTACATTTCTCATATAGTATTTTATTTTTGYTTTTCAATGATACTAATTACTTGGACATTTTATTTTTCATAATCATGTAGCAAACTCATGTTGGGCTYAAACTTTTTTGATAKAWAAATGGTATAAATATGTGTCAAGMTCACTGGGCTGGGCCAATACCGAGACAACTAATATACATGGTTGAATAACAATAAGTGAATAATGTTTCGACGAATTATAAATTTTAGTAAGTTGCTCCATGTAATTATCGCAAATAATGTTAAATCGAACTTAACACCAATTTCACAATTTTGACTCGTTGAGCTTTTTGAAAGATTTAATGCAGATAATTTCTGACATGAACAAACCGGCACTTAGAATCACTTTTTTTTTTTAGTTTAGAAGCTAAAAAAATTAATAATATTATTTCAACAAAATTAATAATTTAAAAGTATAATTATACTCTTATTAATATATTATCTTAAACTTAACGGAAAGCTCTTCCGAACTCATAGAAGAGCTGGCTTCATCAACCTTCGCCATCTTCTAAACTATTTTCATAAGCTAAAAGAGTTTAGAATCACTTTTTTTAAGTTTAGAAGCTAAAAAATATATTATTTCTTAAAAATTAATAAGCTAAAAGAAAACTTAGCTTAAGTAGCCGCATAAGCAGGATAAAAAAGTTTTATTATTTCAATAAAATAACCTAAAAGAGTTTAGAATCACTTTTTTTTTAAGTTTAGAAGCTAAAAAAGTTAATAATATTGTTTCTACAAAAAAAAAATTTGCATGCGTTTAGATAGACTGAGTGATTTATGAAATAAAAATAAATTAAGAATCATAATCTAGAAATTGAATAAGTTTCAAATGAGTATTATGGTGAATAAATTATAAAAATTATTTATTTGTGCGTACAAATCGAAATTAAAAAAAAATCTAAAAAAAGTTGATACTAAAATAACTACAACTACTTTCTTAAGTATACAGATCAAATCAAAATCAGATTAGAAATATAAACCAACCAAAATTTGATATTAAAAATCATCAAAAATATTACAAAACACAATGGACGCGCACCAAACCAACCTGAAGGGCTTGAACTCCACAATAGGCAAAAAAGTACTCGAGCCATTTGGGAAGCTTGAAGCTCCTGTGAGATAAATTTCTATGGAAAGAAAGTGTGATTCCAAAAAGCCCAGTAATCACATACAACCCAACAACAACCCAAAATGCACCCCAATTTGTCTTCAAATTGCTCTGCAGACTTCAAATGAAACCAACTAAGCACTTTAAAGTGGGTATAATGAAAAAAAAAACTATGTCTCAATATAACACAAAATCACAAATAAAAAAACCAAACTGAATAATAAAATAAATAGGAAAAAACATGTATTAATCCAACATCTTTTCATAAATTATAGGTCTAAAACACGATCAACCACATCGTTAAAAAATAAAAACTCATACAAATGCAAGAAACAATAACATCTTTTCATTCTAAATATTTGGACCAACAAATAAGTATAAATATAAAAGAATTAATATGTATTGGAGAAATTTGCCGGTAAATTTTTTGGTTAATATATACCATGAAACAAATATTCAAACGATCAAATTTTACCCCAGACAATTATGTGACTCGATACATTCCAGGAAAAAAAAAAATTTGGTAAATGATGGCATATGCTTTCATGGGTATTTAATTCATATTTTTATTTTGAGATGTTCACCAGAAATGCGGACACCACAGTGGCAACAGATTAGAGGGACATGTTTTAATTCATATTTTAATTCAAACCATGTTTTTTTAGGGGATAGCTTGATTAGAGGTGTTTTCCCAAAGAAGAAGCCGAAAAGATATGCAGCCACGTCATTGATTGCTATAAGAGACGCCGGAAGAACAAACCTGTTTTATTAATTAAGTAAAATCATGTAAAATATTAGTGGAGGTGCATGCAATTGTAGGTGCATTAAGATCATTTGTAAAATAATTTGGGGTGATTTTTTTCTTTTAAAATATAAACAACGCGAATACACTGAATGAGCTCGTCAAGTGAAACCCAAGAGGGACATGTTTGAAATTTAAATAAAAGCTAAAGAAATAAATTGAAATAAAATAAAAAAAATCAGCATTTTCCTTCGAATATATTAGGGACAGTGAACGAAGACTGCATGAACACCACTATAAGAATCATGTATGTCCACACATACTGACCAAATTGATACTTGTACATATTCTTCTTCAGAGTAAGAATAAACCACATCAATCCTATAAAAAATTAAATTGATTTTCACACTTATAGGATCAGACAAGCTCAAGAGATTTATATTGCTGTTAACATGTAAAACACCAGTATACTATTTTATAATTTACACTTAGATAAGGACTTGTATGGCTAAAAACCATATGAAGATAATCCAAGAAAACTCCAATAAAAATCACGAAAATCCCGAAAATAATCCAAGAAAACACAAATTAATCAAAAAAATAAATAAATTAATCCAAAAAACGCCACCCACATGTCACCTTCTCCGCCACCATGGCAACTTCAGCCCGCATCTCGGCCGAAACACCACCACAGCCCCACAACAGTCGCCATCCTAAAACAAATGACACCGGGAATCAACGCCGGCCAAAACCACCACCTCCGTCGCAAACAATTTAACTCTGCGATATAAAAAAAAAACATCGATGAGTTTATCAATTTTCAAAAATAGATCTGAAATTTACGACCGAAATCGAAGAAAAAAAACTGAAGAATCTTGGGACGAACAATTGAGATCTAAAATTTACAAACAAAACGGACCTGAAAAAAAGGCTGAGGATCTAAAAGTATTCGAGAACTCGTAAACAAATTTTTATTCTTAATTTTTGAGATCCAGATTTTTATTATAATCTTTGCCATCGATTATAAGAAAAATCGATTATATACCAATACAAAATAATTTTTCATCGATTATAATATAATCGATGTTTCTTATAATTTTTTCAGACCCATTATAGGCGCCCAATTTCTGGAGAAACAACGCTTATAAAAAGAATTTTCATTAAATAAAATTAGAAGGAAAAACAAAGAACAGACGACAGATTTACTTTGGACAAAGCAGGTTGTGATTTATCTGGGATGAAGAAGGATTTATAAGAAGAAAAAAAATGGTGTTTTCTCTGACAAAGTGGCTGCGTTTTCGAGAGAAAAAAATTTTGAAGAAAAAAGAAGAAGAAAAAAACTAAGAAGAGGATTTTTCGTGAGAAACCATTACCCGTAAAAAATGGTGGGCTGCAGCCTTAACCAAAAATTAAAAAAAAAAGTTCTTATTTATAGGGGGTCAAAATTTTGGCCTCATCCCAAAATAGATTCCCTATTAACCACACGACGACACGTCATTCTTGGGAGATTTTAATTGGTACACCTCAGCCTTAAAACACTCTCACGCTGACAAATCATCATTAATAGTTAACAGCATTAACAAAATAGAGGATTAGAGAGAAACTTGTATACTTCTACGACATCTCCCCATATTAATATTAATGTAAAATTCTCTTATTCTATTTATCTGCTACCTGCGTTTCATTAGTTTTAGAATTTTTTTTGATGCTTTGATGTCATCCGAGCCTAATATTTACCCAATTTGATTTTTCTTTTTATTATATTTTACCTAATTTAGTACTTTTCTAATATTATATTTTACCTAATTCAATATTTTTTTATTACTTACCTAATTTAATATTTTCCTTAACATATTTTGCGCAACTCAATGTCTTACTTTTATTCTTATAATATAAAAACATAAGAAGGTTACAACTAATTATAAAAAATTTATATAAATTGAATTAATTTTTATTTACAATAAAAACTGATTTTATTATAATTTTAAATATTTATTTATAAAAAATACGAATTATATAGAATTATTAAAAAAGAAAATAAATGTAAAAAATATAAACATAATTTCTTTATCTAATCCTAATATAACGAAATTTGAAATAACATTAAAAATATATATGAAAAACTATTGTTACACCAAACAAAAACAAAGCAAAGTGAAACAAAAAAGATAAAATAATACTAATACTACTAATAATAAATTATTATGCATATAAAAATAAATATTAAATATATTCTAAATCTCTTTATCTAATTCAAAGATAATGCATTGATACACATAAATTAGTATCTTACTCAGAAAAAAGAATAAATATTAAATATACTACAAGTTATATGCTCGGCGTTTTTTCAATAGAATTATCATTGCCTTATAAATTTTAATTTTTTATATCACATATTTATATGTAACACGCGGGTGCTGTATGTTTTACATATTTTTAAACTTAATTTTCTATGGTTTCCTCGTCAAGTTTAGGGTATTTTGGTATACTTTACAACTAATTTTGTGACTCATGGTAAAAAATTTGAAAATTCTTTATAGTGAAAACCAGTTTTTACTGTGATTAGAACAAATAATGTTCTTGATATATTACAATTAATATCTTGACTCACCGTAAAATTAAAAAAAAAACCTTGAAAAATTCTTAACTGTGAAAATCATTCTTAATGTAATTAGAACAAGTAATATTCTTATTTGTGTGGTAAGAATTATTTATTTTGAAAACATAACAAATAATGTTACGATTTGTATGTACCATTTTTAATAGTATTCTTTTGGTATTTTTAATGAATATTATTTTTTTTCAAATCCCGCATAATATGTGCCCAATTGTATGTCTTTGAATTTCTTTGATATTTTTCCTTTTATTAAAGATGAAGCATTAATTATTATAATACACTTATATATAAAATTAATAAGCCTTAAAAAATTAAAACCTAAACAATAAAGGATATTAATTTTAATTAGAAACTCGTATTAGAATTTATTTATTTATTTATTTATTTATTTTTGGTTACTTCTTTCTTCACTACAAAAAAAATTAATGAATACCGACGGGCAAATGCATTGGTAATTTTATCCGTCGGTACAAACCTCGTCGATTCATTTTACCGATGGATTTAACGGCCGCAACAAGATACCAACGGGTAAATTCTCGTTATCGACGGACTTTTTTCCTTATTATTATTATTATTTGTTTGTTTTGCCGACAAATTCTTGGTCGTCCTCTTCATAATAGAACAGTGGTGTTATCGCCTCGCCAAGACAATTACATGTCATATTTATATATTTAAATATATATGCAATCTTTAAGTTAAGTTATAAAATATATTTATAATTAATTATTTTAAGTATATAATATTATTAAAATTATATTACAATTAAATAATATTTATTAAAAATTATGTTATATATATAAAGTTAAAATAATAATATATTTAGACAATGATAAATAAATAAATAAATAATTAGAAAAAAACTTATATTAATTGGTAGTATTATTAAAAATATGCATTATATATTATATTTATAATGTATTATATTATTATATATAAATAGAAGAAAATTAAAAAAATATTGTATTTAATTAAAATCTTTTTTTATAGATTAAGTATTTATATTTATTATATATCCCTCAAAGTACATATATATACTTTATATTTATAAATGACTAAATATAACTATATCTTATTATTAACAAGTGTTTTGTGCAGAAAATATTATTATAAATATCTATTACTATTTATTGAGAATTATTATATATTATATTTTTATGTTTAGAAGATATATCCCTTGAAATGATTATATATACATTAAATTTATAAATGATTATAAATGATAACATTATTATTAAAAAAATGATTGAATATATATTATATTCATAAATTTATATTACTATTTAAAAAGTGTATTACAATTATATAATATGTATTGAGTTATATTAAAATAATAATATGTTTAGATTATTAGAAATAAAAAAATATTTAATGTGGTTGAGAAATATTCCACAACGTCCCGTGGTGAATTTAGAAAAAGAAAAAAGTTTCAATTCTGGCGGGTGGCAACAACGTCCCAGGGTCATTTTGTAAAAATCAAAATAAACATAAAATTGTGGACTACACACAACTTTTATCGAGATGATACAACAAACTACAACTATACGCATTACGGTAGGCTTACTTTATTTATAATTTTTTTTTAAAATTTAAAATATGTTTTATTTGAGATTTTTAATTACTACTTGTATATTTCTTTTGATTTGAAAAAAAATTTATTTAATTTTTTTAACGGCAACTAAATGATCGAAATAAAGTTATTTATATTAAGACGACAACTAAATCGTGACTATAATTTATTTTGATCTAATATTCACAATTTATCTACTAGGCTAATCTATTTTAACAAATAAATATAGTAGATACATTGTGGATATTAGATCAAAATAAATCATAGCCATAAATTAGGAAATCGTCTTCATATAAATAGACTTTTATATCAATGATCATTTAGTAACCATTAAAAAAGGTAATTAAAGTTTAAACAAATCAATAAAAAAACTAAGAAGTAATTAAAAATCTCAAACAAAATATATTTTAAAATTTTAAATAAAAATAATAAATAAAATAAACGTATCCGTAAAATTAGGCGTGGTAATTTTGTTGTATCATCTGCCATGAAAATTGAGTCAAACAGTACTCCCGTATTTTGTGTATTTTAGAATTCACAAAATGATCGGGACGCTGTTGCCATCAGCATTTCAAATTGAAACTTTTTTCCCTCGAATTCACCTCGGGACGATGATAACAACAACGTCTCGGTACAATCTTTTTTAATTTCTTCAATATATACATTATTTATTCAATTTTAGCGTCGCATTGACCCACAACAAAAAAAAAAAATAAAGCTTTTTAAATAAAGATTCTCTTTATCAAAGATTTTTTATTTCATCCTTTCACAATGTAAACTGTTCTTGAATGAGCTTTTCCACATTCAAATCTCAACAAACAAGTCTTTCATCGTAGTTGTTCTGATTTTCTCTTTATGGAAAATTAGTTTTTTAAAATAATTCTAATGGATAAATATTTAAATTATGTAGAATTAAATGGTATAATATTAGTCTATCTATTGAGTAGATAATCATATAACATTTATTTTTTCATAATTTAATTTTCGGTGAGTAAGAATAAAATTGTGTAAGTTAATCATTTGAAAAATAAAGTGTGTACTGTACAACTTGAAAATGTAAGGAGAAATTTATACATTTTATAAATGAAAGTTAAGTTATAATGAGAATCATGTGATTAAATCTCATGCACTAATTATTGGTGCTTTCAACATTGGGCTTTGGGTCATTGCCTTGGGGTTCGATCTTGGCAATTAACTTAGAACTCTTTGGATATTTGGGTCTTTTTTGGGCTGTACGCGATTGGTTTTGGACCAGTTCAACTTCATATTTGTATTCTCCAAATGAGAATCGACCTATTAAGATGCTCGAACTTTTTACAAAATTTATAAATAAACTTAGAAGTTATACGTAGAAAAACAGAATCAATTCATTTTACATTTTTCTGAACTAAAAGTTCCACACAATTTTTCAAAATTGTGCTCAGTTTTCGAACCATTTCTAGTCCATTAGAGTTTTGAAGTTTGGTGTGCTACAGCTTCAAAAACGTTGAAGTCATTGTATCTTTGGGAAAATTATGCATGTTCCGTCAAAATTACACATGGCGTATTTTTCTTGCGAAAAGAGGTCTTTCTCGCCTCAACTTATTGATCAATCTAGTTCGGTTCAACAAAGTGTTATTATTTAGTTTCATTTTATTTTGAAGCTTCGTTTGATTTTAGCATTTCTAAGAACTGTATTACAGTTCAGTAGTATTTTCCTTTTTGTATTATTATTTTGTAACAATCGCTAGACAAATATTGTTTTGCCACTGAACTCATGGAGAGTAATCAACAAGTGAAGAAAGCTAGTGAAATAACACAAACCACTCAAGCGACAAACATTGGTGAAGAAACAAGAACCTTTGTTCAAAATATTTTTATTCCTGCTGTTAACGTTCATGTTGAAAGACCTGAAAAATTCCATGGTCTTGAGTTCTTATATGGCAACAAAAGATACTTTTCAATCAAACCACTATGGTTTTGGATAGATATTTGAAGGAGGGTCCACCTTTGGTTGCTCAAAATAAAGATAATGTTGACTTACATGCTGCATATGATGCTTGAAGTCAAGGTGATTACCTACCAAACCATGTCCTAAATGGACTGAGCAATAAACTGTACTATATGTGCTGTGAAGACTGTCAAGGAACTTTGGGATGCCTTGGAGACGAATCACATGTCTGAAGATGCTGTAGCGAAGAAGTTCATTATTGGAAGGTTTCTCGACCTCAATATGGTCGATACTAAGACGGTCATCTCAAAAGTCCAGGAGGTCCAACTTATTTTGCATGATATACATGATGGGAGCATGTCCCTAAGTGAATCCTTCCGAGTATTTTTATTGATTGAGTAGTTACCTTTGGGTTTGAAGGATTTCAAAGATAACCTAAAACACAAGACAAAGGAGATGACACTTGAAAGGTTGATTTTTAAGTCTCGGATTGAAAAAGGCAACCGAAAATCTGAGAATAAGACAAACCGATCTCCAATGGAGGCTTGTGCTAATCTGCTAGAGCAAGGCAACTCCTTTCAAAGGAAAGTGCCTAATGCTCAAAATAACAAATGAAAACATGTGGGAAAGGTTTGAAAGTTTACTGGAAATTGTCATAACCGTGGCAAGTCAAATCACATGGCAAAAGATTTTAAGAAGCCCAACAAGTACTCATCCTGCTGGTTGAGTTGACTGACTTTGATATGTCAATTATAGTGTTTGAAACCAATTTGGTTGATAACCCAAGATAGTGGTACAGTAATATTGGTGCCACTCAATATATATGTTCTGACGTAGATATGTTTTCTAACTATAATATTTTAACGGGTCGTAAGCTCCATCTGGGAAATTCATCCACATCGAAAGTGGCTGGAATTGAAAATGTTGCTCTTAAGTGAACTTCTGGAAAAGAGCTAATACTGAAGGAAGTACTGCATGTCATAAACAAAATTTTAGTATCTGTCTCACTACTACTAGAGCATGGTTTTAAGTTAGTCTTTGAGGTTAAGAATTTTGGGTTAAGAAAATTTGGACAATTCTTTGGTAGGAGTTATCCAAACAAAGAATTGTTCAAATTCAATGCATCTACTCGCCCTGTAAACTCTTTAAGTATGAATGAAAATGCGTCTAATTTCGCTTACTTACTTGAGTGTTGTGATTTATGGCATATTAGGATTAAACATGTTAATCTAAATGCAATAAAAAGATTTATGAATTTGGATTTATTGCCAAATTAAAAAATTGATTCACAAAGTAGATGTGAAATTCGTATTGAACCTAAAATGGCTAAATTACCATTCCACTAGTGTAATAACCCGCGTATTACGCGGGCATATAAGAAAAATGCATAATAATATAAAATTTATCAATTGTATATTAATTAAATTCACAAAATGACTTATTAATATCAAATAGAAAATAATATTTTGGATTTCAAATTTTGAATAACTTTAATGGAAACTATATTAATGGTCTTATTCACAATGATACGATAATAATAATTTTGAAAAACTTTAATGGAGATTTTGAAATATCTTGTAAAAAATTGGAAAAAAAATAGGTGGAGGTGGATTTATATATAAGCAAGTCTATTTATGATTCGGTGTTGTATTTAATATTTAATTAAATAAATACATATTTTAATTATACGATGAATAATAGTTAATTTAAGTAATGTAAGGTTTTATTGTCATCGCCCCTAAAAATTTGCAATATGTTTTATAAATAAATCAATTAACACGGATATATATGGTTAACTAAAATCAAATTAGAATGTATTGGTTGTTCGATTTTTCAATGACGTACATTACATAATTTTTAGGGCAAGAGGGATCTTGACAGATATATATCTCCATAGTATCTATGATTAGTACCTCGACATAAATTAATTTATATTTATACTATTTTTAAGTTTCACAGATTGAAAAAAAACCTTCTTATTTTTTTATTGACATGTAAATATTGATAGATACTACAAGAATATTTATTGATTTTAGGCAAGATAAAATATCATTTGAAACCTTGTATAACGCATTTTATTTTGCTTTCAATCGTGATTGATGAATACATATCTTGTATTATTGAATCAAATGATATAATAATCAATCTATGTAGATAGATTAATGGAATGGAACGACCTTTGTATGGGTTCATAATGAATATACGTACTATTATTAACAAAAATAGATGATTTGACTTGGCAGTAATTATGGTTTCATATTCAGCTAAATATGTTATGTTTGACTTTTAGAGAGGATGATGAGTAATAGATGTAATTGGTCACTACTATATATAATTTAGATATTCATAGAAACTAAAATCTTAAAGGTAATATAGATTAATTAGCAAGTTTGATGTAATTAGCATTTCTGTTATTTAGATGTAATTACGGTTTTTGATTAATATATTTTTCCAATATTAATGAACTCTCCAGCCAAGGAAAATACTCGATAATTGATTTTAATTGATAATCCCTATATTTGATATCATTCCTTATTTATTATACTCAGCAAGGTATGATACATAAAGAAAATATTTATAAAATTATAAAAGGTTGTTTGGTTTCTAAAAGGATCGATACAAATCAATGAGAAGATTTTTAGTTATATAACATTTAGGAATTGTAATCAATCAAATGTATTTAAGGAAGAGGGACTATATTATTAATAACTATGATCTGGTCTTGTACTTAATATTCAATCAAATAACTATTAGATGATGAATAATAGTTAATTTAAGTAATGTAAAATTTGTCTGTCCACCAATATTAACGTGTGGCGAAGTCAAATTTCTTATGGCCTTGTATTGATTTTGTCATGTCATTTGATTTATCAGTTACCATGAAATAATAAATACATTCAGTATATAACTAAAATTACATTGGCATCGCCCCTAAAAATTTGCAAGATGCTGCATTAAAAAAATCAATTCACACGGATTATATGGTTGTTATTTTAACTACGTCTATCCCATATTTTTAGTTGCAAAAGGGATTTTGATAGATAAATATCTCTACAATATTTTTGATTAGTATAGTGCTTGATTTATCTATTATTATACTATTTTTAAGTTTAACATAATGAAAATATCCTTTTTTATTTTTATTGACAGGTATATATTTATTGATAACAAAAAAATTATTATTGACTTTACGCAACATAAAATATCCTTTGACATCTTTTTATTACGCATCTTATTTTGATTGACATCGTGACTGATGTATTTAAATTTTAAAGTCTTTAATCAAACGATCTTTTGATTGATTATGTAAATTAATTATGTAATGGAATGACATCTTCACTGAATAATCAGTAATTATGCGTCCAATTTAGCTAAATATGTTATGCGTATAATTTAATAGTATTGACATATCTATTACATAAAACATAGTGTTTAATGATAGAATATATATATATATATATATATATATATATATATATATATATATATATATATATATATATACACACACATATATTACATGTATGCTGCTATTAATTATGGATTGTTAACATATAATCTTAGATAACATAATATTATAGTAGATCACATAATCTTATGGGATTTTAATTATTGCAACTTTTAATATTCCAAGAAATCTGCTTTGACATGTATAAAATACGGAAATTCCCCAAATCATCTAAAGAGATATGTTTTTAAATAGTATATTTCTTGTGGTGGCCTATCTCTGTCCGTATTAATTATGTTTAATACAGATTTATTGTGATAATGATATTACCAAACATCCGGTGCTTATCAGAATACATATTAATACATAATTTCACAATGAGTTAAAATTAATACACGTCTAATACATTACTAATTCTGATACAAAACTATTACAATAATGAAAAAAAAATTGAAATATATTTACCTTAATCAGAAAAATTACTCAAATTTAAAAGAAAGAAAAAAACATAATTAATCTCATTAAATCAGTGATTACAAAAAAAAAGGATCTTGAATAATGCTTGCAGATCCGGAAAAAAACCCAAACACAAATAAGAGAAATCGTTGAAGTTCTAATCTGCAAAAGAAATAAAAAATTATTAAAATATGGATGGGATTTAATACGAAAGAAAATCAAATTAAAATATGTTTAAAGCTCCAATTTGCAAAAACTTTCGAAGATCTGCAAAAAACTCTAAGCTACTGCACAAAAATGATTATAATTTAATACGAAAGAAAAGGAAAAAAAAAACATAATTAATAACATGAAATCATTCATTACCAAAAAACGGATCTTGAATAATGTCTGCAGATCTGGAAAAAAGCCCAACCACAAATAAATGAAATGATTGAAGATCTACAAAGATTATTAAAATTGAACGCCAAATCAGAAAAATAATTAGGATTTAATACGAAAGAAAATAAAATTAAAATAAATGTAAACCTGGGATCTTCAAAAATGTTCGCACATCGCTATAAAAATCCAACCTTAATCAGAAAATTGACTCCAATTTAATATAAAAGAAAAGAAAAAAAAAGAATATATAAAATTAGATCAGTCATTACCAAATATGAGATCTTGAAATCAATTTGCAGATCTGGGATAAAAACCAACCACAAACAATTTTTATTTGTGGCGACAGAGGCTATGTTGAAAAGAATTAGATCAGTCATCAACAAACATGAGATCTTGAAATCAGTTTGCAGATCTGGGAAAAAAAACCATAAAGAATATACTCGGTTTGCATATCTTGAAATCAATTTGCAGAGGCCATAAGAAATTTTACTCGATAATTAATATATTTAAAGCTCCGATCTACACAAAAAAATCTAAGCTGCCGCATAAAAATGATTCCAATTTAATACGAAAGAAAAGAAAAAAAAATGAAAGTCCAGACGGAGACTGCCAGAATAAAGAGGATTAGAGGAGAAGATAGTGCAATTGTAATGAATAATGAATTAAGGAAAAAAGTCTTTATTTATACCCAGGCAAAGATCCCAAATTGGTAAGGGTTTAACACAAACCATGAGAGGCTGCCAACTCATAATTCAGACCAATAGAGAGTTGCGACATGTCATCCAGAGCAACGGTTGATTGACACATAGGTTAGGGTGTCAACAACATTAACAAATAGGGTGGATTAGATGGAAAGATGCAATAAATCTCTAGGTTTGATTCACATTGATTTATGTGATCTCAAATTTGTACAAACTAGAGGTGGAAATATATATTTTTTATAACTTTCATTGACGATCGTACAAGGTTTTTCTACTAATAATTGTTAAGAAGAAAAGATGAAAGCTCTTAAATTTTTAAGAGATATAAGACCGAAGTAGCGAATCAACTTGGCAAAAGGATTAAAAATATTCAAAGTTATAGAGTTAGTGAATATGTAGCTCCGCTTGAACAATTTTATTGTGAGTTGGGAATAATACATTAAACAAAGATCACTTATTCACCACAGTCTAATGGCATCACCAAAAACAAAAATAGAACTCTTAAGGAGATGATGAATGATATGTTGTTTAACTCGGGTTTACCCCATAACATATGGGTGTAAGATGTTTTATTGGCCAACCTCATTTTAAGTAAAATACCACTAAAGGTAAAAATGAGACACCTTATTAACTTTGGAAAGTCATAAGCCATCTTTTAAATACCTAAAACTGTGGTGGCGTTTGGAAAATATCATTGTACTTGACCAAAAGAAAATAATAGACCAAAGTCGGTCAACTCTATTTTTATCGAATATGCATACAACAGTATGGCATAAAAAAACTTAGTACACAAATTGAAGAATCCTCAAGTTTCTTAAGGTACTACAATTGAGTCAGGAAATGTGATATTTGTTGAGAATCTCTTTCCGTGTAAAGATAAGCAGAACCTAGTTCTAGAAAAAGAAGGTATAAAATTACAAGTGGTTCAAAACTAAATAGTGGTGAAACAAGACGTGGAAATAGGTAAAGACCGAAACGTCTTTTGGGCCTGATCTTATAATGTACTGGTTGGATGATAAGCCAAATCCCATCAAGGAAGCTCTATCCATCCCAAAAGCACCGTTCTAGAAAGAAGCAACTAATAGTGAAATGGAATCAATACTGCAAAATCACATGTGGGAGTTAGTTGATCTATCACCTGGTTGTGAGCCTTTAGGTTGTAAGTGGGTTCTAAAATGGAAACTTAAAGCAGATGAAGCAAATGATAAGTTTAAAGCTTGTTTGGTTGCTAGAGGATTTAAACAAAGAGAAGGTTATGATTTCTTCGACACATACTCAACAGTAACGAGGATAGCATCCATTAGAGTAATTCATGCGATTACTGCTCTGCACAATCCAGAGACTCATCAAATGGATGTAAAAATTGCATTTTCGAAGGTGATATTGGTAGAAGAAATATATATGGATCAACCTGAAGGATTTATAGCACCTAGTGGGGAGAAAATGGTGTGGAAACTGATTTGGTCATTGTATGAACTTTAATTAAGCTTTGAAACAATGGCACATGAAAATTTTGACGAAATTATATTGTTAAATGAGTTTAAAATTTACGAATGTGAAAAAAAAAACTTATGTCAAAGGAACATCAAATGCATATATTATTTTATGTCTATATGTGGATGACATGTTGAGCATGGGGAGTAATCATGATTTATTCATGAATACGAAGAGAATGTTAAAAAGATATTTTAACATAAAATACATGGGAGTTGCTAATGTAAACCTTGGGATTAAAATCAATAAAACTCGAGAAAGGAATTATTTTATCAAAATCTCATTACGTTGTGAAAGTGCTCAAGATATTAAATACCTACGACGGTCCATCTAGTAGGATGCGCATTGATCTAAATATAAATTTGGTAGCTAACAAGGTTGAACTAGTTGCTCATTAGAGTATGTTCAGGTCATAGAAAGTCAAATGTACTTGGCAAATTATACACGGCCAGACACTACAAAAGAATACAAAAATGTCGACGAAATTTACCGATGGGTAGCATTCCGTCGGTAAAAGTACGGTCTTACCGATGACATTTCCTAAAACTAGAATTACCAACGGCTTACCGACGGACACATTCCCTCGGTAGTTATGTCCGTCGGTAAGTTGGCGGCAATTAAGCCCACCGAATATGCCAACGGAACATGTCTGTCAGTAAGTTTTAAGAAAAATGGATTTTTATATGCCGACAGAAACAAAGCCGTCGACAAGTTTAAAAAAAATCAGACTTTTATATGCAGATGGAAACAAAGCCGTCGGCAATCCCTATTTCTGTTTTTCGATGGATTCCTTCTGTTGGCAATGCTGGGTATATTTAACGGTAGAATTACCGACGGCTTTACGTCCATCGGTAAAGTTCATAAAATTTATGTGCCAGCTTCAGTTTCCCTCATTTCCACCAGCAACAAACAAACACAAACAAACAGAAAAAAATCCGGCTGAGCCAGAGAGAGGAGAGGGGGAAGGGAGGAATTTCTGCCACCGCCACACGCACGAGCACCGCCACAATCATATATTAAGGTATGTTAGCCTTTTAATTAAATTGAATATTTTTTTAATTTAGGATATCGATTTAATTTGATATGTATTCCAATTTAGTAATTGGTGTTTGATTCAATTTATAATTTTAAGTTACGATTGAGGGGTTGAATTAGGCTTTATTTAGGGTTTAAGATTTGAATTTAGGAATTAGGTTTTGAGAAATTTAACTGGGGGGTTCAATTTAGGAATTTAGGCTTGATTTATGCAACTGTGAATGGTTTTAGGATTAGGGTTTGATTTAATTGAATTAGGGTTGGATTTTTTTAATTTTCTATTTATTATATTTAAAATATGTTTTTATTATTTATTTTGTTTCTGAAATTTATTTTAATTGTTTAAAATAATTTTAAATTAAATAAATTTAGAAATTAAATTTTTCGATTTGTTTATTTTTTAGTTTTGAAAACCTATTTTCTTAGATAAAAAATAATAATTTCCTGTTTCAAATTAGTTAAAAATAGAATATTAAAATCTATTTTTTTAATTTAAAATCTGTTTTAAATTTTATTTTTAATCAATTAGGATTTGATCGTATCTAATTGGATAATTAAGGTCCAATTTCAAATTTAGTCATAGTTTACAGGTAAATTAGTTAATATTTAGAAAACTAGGGTACAATCGCATCTAACTAGAAATGTAGGTTTCAATTTTATTGAATTTAAGCGTAGTTTAAGTTAACATATTACATTATCAAATTTATATATGTTGTGATGCATGCCAAACATTTTATTTTATATTTTACATGCATGTGAAGGCCGTGATGATCGACTGAGTTTTTTAAAACAGATGTATATTGTACACACATCACTACAAAAAAACAGTAGTTTTCCGAGAGATTTTTCCCTCGGTTTTGGGGTAAAATCCATTTTTGGGAAAAACTGAGGGAAAGAATCCCTCGGAAAAACCCTCCTCGGTAATTTTTTTCGAGGGAAATACTCCCTTGGAAATTTTAAACCGAGGGGAAATCCGAGGGTCTCATCCCTCGGAAAAATCCCCGTACAACCCTCGGAAACACCGAGGGAAAACCGAGGGGATGATCCCCTCGGTATTCCGAGGGTACGTACCCTCGGTTTTCTGAGGGAATGTTCCCTTCGCTTTCCGAGGGAATGTTTCCCTCGGAAAATCGAGGGGAGCGTTCCTCGGAAAAATCGAGGGCTATATTTTCCCTCGGAATACCGAGGGCAGACTATTCCCTTGGTTTTTGATATTTCCGAGGGATTTTCCCCTTAGTTTTTTATGTTTTTAATAATTTTTTTTTGATATTTCAGAGGGATTTCCAAGGGATTTTCCTCTCGGTTTTTTTTAATAATTTTTAATTTTTAATTTTAATTTTAATTCCTGTTCAATTATTAAAATTCCCCAAAAATTTGAAAAAAATCATTAATGAAGACAAATAAATAAACTAATTATTATAAAAATATTTGAAAAGTTAAGAGTTATTACATGCGTTCGACACAGTAACAAAGTTTATATAAAAATCAAACTGTCCTATGGATGGGAAGGGGGGTACTGATGGAAACGAGCATACAGGTCAGCCATCTGGGCATCCATCGGCGCCTGAAATGCCTCCTGCTGCTCCTCACGCTCTGCCTCCCGCTGCAGACGTTGCTCTTCAAGCTCCTCCGCACGTCGTCGCTCAGACTCGGCGTATTGCTGCTGCATCGCCTCGAGCTCCACCCACTGAGCCTGGAGCTGCGCCTCGAGTTCTCTGACGTGGGTCCTATCAGCTTGGGAGGAGATGGAAGAAGAGCGGCCTATGAAAAAAGCCTTCGCAGTAGCCACCACCTTCCCATACGCGCCGGTGCCGTAATTCCGTCCCTTGCTCGACCCGACGATGCCTAAGAAAACCCGATCATGGTCAACCTCGCTACTCGCCTCCTGGGAAGACGCACATTCATTTTCCTGGGTCAGCTGTCGCTCGTACTCCTCCTGAATACAACTCGTTATTCTACATTAAAATCAAAGAATAAGTTTAAAATAAGAAAGAGACTCACATTAATAATACTAGATCTCGTTTCAATCCACGCGCCGTCTTTCTTTTGGCGCGTTCGTACAAAAAGATCGTACACCTTAGCCGGCTCACCCGTCTCCCGCTCCTGTATACAAATAGAATTTTCAAATAATTAACATTAAAATTACACAAATTAATATTATATTATTATATTCTAAAATTACTTACGATATCCAAAGCATAATCGATACTAGATCTAGCACCCCCGTGTGCTTCGACATCTCAGTACCCGGCCCAGCAGGCTCGCTCCTCATGTTCAAGCTGCACTGCTCAGATTTGGCCTTGTTCTCGGGCTTACCCCACTCGACCTTCCAAGCCCTAGTTGAGATGTATGGTATATAAGATGGTATAAATTATATGTTATAAATAAAAAAAAATTCTAATTTAATAAGAAAACATATAACAGAATCGTTTACCTATAGACCTCCTCGAGGAGGAATGGTGGCCTCGCACCACCATGGGCGGTAATATACTGCTTCTACTCGTTAAGCTACCTCCCGTAATTCTCCCTGATCATCGAAAAAAATGCAGCCTGTATCTGTCCATCACTATACTCCTCCAAGTCCCAATAACAAACCTCCTACAAAAATAAAACAATAACTACAATTCAATTGATACATATATATGATTGTGTATTTACGGTAAATATTAACAAATTTGGATATAAAATAATTACTTTAAACATCTCCCACCAGGACTCCTTAGTCTCCTTAGGGACCGCGTTATAGCACCACCCGGCGGGATGGAGATCCTTCTCAAAAATCTCCCGGAGTATAGTGGTCACCTTACCCAGTCTGTTGTGCAGCCTGTATTCAATTGTGTTTTTTTTGGTTACGAATAAAATTTAATCATAATGTTAATTACAATTTTAAAATCATTGATTTACTTACTTCTTCCCTGCAATATAAACCAGAACTCCACCCCTCTACGGTGGGACCAACTGCCGTCGTGATGTACCTGCGTCGGTCGGGGTCTGTGATGGTGTATGTGACGTCGGCGTCGGGGTCTGATAAGGTGTCTGCGCTGAATGATCAGTACTGAGACCCATGTAGTCGGTGTCAAAATCAGCTAAACGATTAGCCGAAGGAGTATCTGATCGACCCACGCTACCGAAAACTCGACCCAACGACATCTGATAAAATTATTAGATAATAATTCGAGCATTTTACAAAATACCAGTATATATTATATACCAAACGTATTAATAAATCAAAATTAAAAAAAATAATTATAAAAAGAAGTGTGTTTTACAATAAGAATAAATTACATATATTTCAACCAAACTAATCACTTTCACTATTAAAGGTATCACCAAACTCATCTTCATCTGTATCTTGATATGTATCTTGATCGGTAAGTAACTCTTCTTATGTATCATCACTTGTCTCGTTACCAAGTTCCTCCACGTAATTATCATCAAGGTCGTGCAACTGAAACTCGACATCATCGAGTTGAATTGGACTGCGTGTATCTATAACTTTCTCTTGAAATTACTCTTCTGGCAGAGGCTCGATAAACTCAACATTTGATCTTGCCTTGATTTTACACGTTGCCCACCAGTCCAATTTGTCTCATCTCAAACTTCGGTATACACAATAGTATACTTGTGCAGCTTGGGAAGCAAGTACGAAAGGTTCATATCGATTGAACCTACGCCTATGATTGATATCGAAAATCTTATAATTTGGATGGACTTTTGTGCCTGCAGTTGTTGGATCAAACCATTCGCAATTGAATAATAGTGTGTTTTTCTCCGTTCGGCCGGTGTATTCGAGCTGCACAATTTCTATGAGACGACCGTAATAATCATATTCGGTTGCCCCATAAGTTGACCCTTTAATACATACTCCACTGCACGATGTTGCTTTGTTAGATCCGTGCTCCAATGTGTGAAATCTATAACCATTTATCTTACATCCGGTATACGTTTTCACACATCTTGATGGACCCTCAACTAGACTCCTAATGTTCTCGTCGATCACATTGTTCGAACGATCTCTAGCCTATTACATTGACAAGTTATTTTTAATTTTGGAAATATATTATATAAATAGATACCATAATTATATGATATGCATCTCGGTATTGAACATCTTACATAATGTTTGCACCAATTGGCAAATTCATTTTCCAATTGTTCGTTGATCCTATCATCAGTCCAATTTGGTTGGAGACATTGAATGCTCTTCGTATAAATACTACATATAATGTTACATAATTGAGGAAAAAAGTATTAGTACATTTATATATTTGTATAAATTGACATTATAAATTGGAATGAGTATTCATACCTAACATATTCTTCGACCTCCACACAATTTAGCAACACGTATATCCTTGCGGCGTTGTATTCTTTTTCGCTTAGAAATCTTTTTCCCTTTGTCTCAAATGTCTCTCCACATTTCTTAAACACCGAGAGAATTTCATCACCGTCATCCACACAATTCTGACCGTCGTCATTTCTAGGCAAATTTGTTCTTTTAGTTGAAACATGATCTTCAAAATAGTATGAACTAAAACTTGATGCCTCGTCAATTAGATATGCGTTTGCTATCGACCCTTCAACACTCGCCTTATTTTTCACGTTGTTCTTTAGTTTGCGAAGATACCTCTCGAACGGGTACATCCATCTATACTGTACTGAGCCAGCAATTCTTGCTTCATACGCAAGATGAACGGGCAGATGCTCCATCGAGTCAAAAAAACTTGGAGGGAAGATCAGTTCCAGTTGACACAATATTAACGGAATGTCACGTTCATGCCGACTCATATCTTCGGTGCGAATGACTTTTGATGTGAGATCCTTGAAATACAAACTCAATTCGGTTAGAGCCTTCCACATATTCGGAAGAAGCAGTTCACGAAAGGCTATTGGTATCAACCTCTGCATGAATACATGACAATCATGACTTTTCATCCCGATCAAATGAGATTCCTTCTTGTCGACGCAACGCCCCAAATTTGATGCGTACCCATTTGGAAATCGAAGAGATTTGACCCAATCGCAAACGGCAGCTTTCGACGGCTTATCAAGTGTGTAACAAGCTTTAGGACACTTTCCTGACCCATCTGGCGCCAACTCTGATCGATTACAATACTCATTCAACTCTTCCCTAGATTTATGTGTGTCCTTGGTCTTCCCTTTGACATTCATCACCATATTGAAAACATTGTCAAACACATTTTTTCCGATTTGCATAACATCTAAATTGTGACGAATTAGATTTATCCTCCAATATGGCAGATCCCAGAAAATGCTTTGTTTTCTCCAACCAGACATTCGGGATACTTGCGGTTAACGAGTGCTGCATCCAGTTCAGTGACTTTTAGAAGCCCCAATCTTTCTATTTCTGCAAAAACTTCTATCCCTGAGCGCACTTCCGGCGGTGGAGTCTCGACAGATCTTCTTTTTCAAGATCGTCGTTTATCTTTTTAAAAACGGTGATCATGCTCAAGGACTTTTCGGTGATTGTTGAACCACGATTGCTTCCCACTACACTTAAGGGTGAAGGCGTCTGACCATTCCATACAGTAAGGACAAGCTTTTTGACCGACCGTACTCCATCCGGACAACATAGAATACGCAGGGAAATCGCTGATTGTCCACATAAGGGCTGCTCACAATTGAAAACTTTGTTTCTTAGATATATCGTACGAGGGAGCCCCAATCGTCCACAACTGATTTAATTCGGCGATTAGAGGTTGCAAAAACACATCAAGTTTGTCTTTTAGATTCTTTGGCCCTGGTACAAGAACTCTCAGGAACATGATCTGTTCTTTTATGCACATCCAAGGAGGCAAGTTGTAGGGTGTGAATATGACGGGCCACGATGAGTATTGTGCTCCAAAACTTCCAAATGGTTGAAAACCATCTGTACAAAGACCCAATCTCACGTTTCGACTTTCAGCCGCAAAGCTTGGATTAGTCTCGTTGAAATGTTTCCAAGCTTCTGAGTCGGATGGGTGGCGCATAACAATATCTTCAACCACGTGTTCAGCATGCCATCTCATATCTTTCGCTGTGGCATTAGATGCGTACAACCTCTGCAGACGAGGTGTTAATGGAAAATAGTACATCTTCTTGTACGCGACACGAGCCTTCTGTCGTTTTGTTTTTCCATGAGGAACAGGTTTAAACCGAGGTTCATTGCAGAATTTGTAACTTTTTAAATCAGAATCATCTTTCCAGTAGATCATACAATTATTCTTGCAGCAGTCTATCTTCTCGACCGGTAAGCCCATACTCCTTAACAACTTCACTGTTGTAGAAGTTATTGGGTACGAGATTGTCTTTTGGTATAATCTCCTTGATTAATTCACTCAACTGATCATAACACTTTTGAGACATGTGATTCTCTGATTTCAAATTCATGAGACGGGAAACTAATGACAACTGAGTATGTGCTTCGCACCACAGATACAATGGCTGATTTCTAGCTTTCAACATGTCGTAGAATTTTTGAGCCTCAGAATTCGACGACTCTTCTATATCGGCCACCACGTCAAAATCGGGACCAGCTGCATCTTGAACCATATTAATGTACGCGTTTGATGATTCTTCAAAAGGGATTTAAGAGGGTCCTCCAGCATGAAAATCGTGATGGCGTCCAGAGGTGGCGAGCCGGGTTTCTTTGTGGTAAATCCATATATAGTAATTTGGCATGAACCCGTGTTTCACCAGGTGGTACTTAATCTCATCGACGTCCAGGTAGATTCTATTCCCACATCTGCTACGATTACACGGACATTTCAGTCTCTATCCGTCCTTCTGAGCGGAATGTGATTGCGCAAATTTAATAAAACTCTCAAGTCCATCCACGAATTCTGAGGATAAATAGACGTCATTGATTCGCCCATACATCCAACTACGATCGGAACTCATCCTAACATTATACGGTTGTCAGATTTTTGAGTGTTAAGCGTGTTCTAGAAATCCTAAATTATTCCGTTTGTACATCCAACTATGATCATCAGCCATCCTAAGATTTTTGAGTGTTAAGCGTGTTCTAGAAATCCTAAAATATTCCGTTTGTACATCCAACTACGATCATTTACCATCCTAAGATTTTTGAGTGTTAAGCGTGTTCTAGAATTAAAGAAGGTGGCAAAATTTCGGCAGCATTACGAGAAGAATGAGTAATTCGAGTTATAATTGGTAAGGCTTCTATCCCATTCAAGAACGTGACATTTAGTAGTATGTATTATCTTAAAATATGTATTTTTCTTAGATTCAAAATTTCGGCAGCATCTCCCCTCAGTTCTCGTAGTGCACGTATATTTCAGTGCACCCGAGAACAATTAGAGAGATGCAGAAACTGAAATTTCAAAACTAAAAAAAAAACATACACATAAGATAACCAAACTACAAGTCACATTTTCAAACTGTCCAAAAATGGGACAATTCGAAATTTAGTAGCAAACTCTATATTTGATACTAAATCTCAAACGGGTCTAAGGAATATTGGAATAATTCAAAACTTAGTTTCAAATTTTTATATTTGATATTAATTCTCAAAAAAGTGATAAATATGCATCGCGTCACTTCGCCAGGGTTCCAAATAAGCAATTACCACCGTCACATTTTTGAAAAATATTTTGAAAACTTAAATAAAATCACGTGACACCCTATCACGTTTTTAGAAAAAAATTTGAAACGCCGCTATTGGAGGGATAACACCTCCCGGCCGACACCGTAACCCACGTCAACATCCGACGGTATACAACCAACAACACAATGACAATAATATATATAAACAAAATTAAACCCCGGCCGATCACCACGGCCTCTCATGCATGTAAAATATACAATTTTTTTTAAATCCCGTACGATCACCACGACCTCCATGAACAATATATATACAATATAACGGGTTCATACATGCATATATCAAAATATAATTTTCCCCTATAGTTTATCTGAATTTGAAAGCAAACCCTAATAATCTAAGTTAATACAATGATAAACCCTAATACAAGATTGCTTCTAGCTAGGTAGATTCTGAAGTAGACACGTGTTGTCTATGAAGAGCCACACAACATTCGAATACAGGTCATCGTTTTCCTCGACCACCCTCACCATGTCTGCTCCAAAATCAAACGYCTCCTTGCTAGCATGGTCACTAAAAAAAGACGCCTTCGTCGACTGTATCAACTGCTGAATTATAGGTGTTTGGAGCCGACATGGGGAGGGTGTTTGAGGAGGACAATCTCTGTATGAATGCTGTATGCGCTCTTTATAGACAAGTCTACTCCAGAATCTACCCAAGCTTAATTACTCAAAAACTGAACCCTAATTATATAATTATTCGTAAATTGAACGCTAATTATATAATTATTTACTAAATTGAACCCTAATTATGTGATTATTCCTAAATTGAACCCTAATTAATTGATTATTCATAAATTGAACCATAATTATGTAATTATTACTAAGTTGAACCCTGATTATGAAGTTATTCCTAAATTGAACCTTAATTGTGAATTATCCCTAATTTAATCATAGTTGAGTAATTATGGCTAAATGAATCATAAATTATACCCTAATTACAAATTAAACCTAAATTAAACTATAATTATAAATTATACCATACACTATTACATAATTATAAATTATACCCTAAATTATTATATAATTATAAATGAAACCCTAATTGCAAGTTAAACCTAAATTAAACTATAATTATAAATTATACCCTACACTATTACATAATTATAAACCCTAACCATAACCTATAAACCTTAAATTCAAACCCTAACCTATAAAACCTAATTTCAAACCCTAATCAATCCAATCAACAAATAAATTAACAAAATAGAATTCAAATACATAAATTAAAACTCACCTTGTAAGAGCTGGCGGCGAAGGTGGGCGGCGGAAGGCTGAGGAGAGTGGCGTCCAATCGCGGGCTGTGGAGGCGGGCTGTGGAGCTTCCAGCCTCAAGCGGCGGTGGCTGAGGCGAGTGGCGGCAAGCGGTGGCTCGACGGTCGGCGGTGGCTGAGGAGAGTGGCGGTGAAGGCGGGCTGCGAAGGCAGGCTGTGGAGCTTCAGGCGTCGAGCGGCGGTAGCTGAGGAGAGTGGTGGCAATCGGCGGCTCGGCGGTTGATCGAAGAATTCTTAGAACTCTAAGAAATCTTCTCCGTAATAGTACGGAGTCGATTGTAGAGCGGTAAGTTTTCTCGAGTCGTGTCTCTCGAGGATAGATATAATCGGCGGTCGGTGTATTTAGTCACTCTCTTGTTAAGCTAAATTACACTAATCTAATCTACGAAAGCATTAAGTCATTGGTTTGGTTTGAGTTTTATGCTAAAGCTTTAAAAGGAGACTTTAATTAAAAATGATTGGGTTTAGGGTGTTCGGTTCGTCTCCACGATCAATCGGTTTTTGCCGAGCACTTAATCCACGATTAGGGGTTGTCAATCCCAAAAGTCGATCAAGTATTGGGGTCGTCAATCCCAATTCTCAACAAAATCCGATTAATGGTTCTAAACGAACCTAAACCCTAAACCCGTAATTTCTAAACTAATGCATCAAATGCAAATTAAATCTTGTTTGAAAGTAATTAATTGATGACATTAACTAAACCTAATTAACAACATTGCATAAATTAAAATTACTAAACTAAGAAGGCTTGAAAATTGAAAGGGAAATTGGAGGGAGAAACAAAGCTTGAAAGTTAAAATAAGTCAAAAGCATTAAATTAAAAGAAAGTCAAATTTACCAAAGAAGAAAGTCCCATTTGGCTTTCATCTACCTAAAGTTTATTTAGCTAAAAAGAGTAAAAAGCTTGAAAGAGGAATGCATCAATGGAGTTTGCAAGAAGAGAAAAACAACAAAAGCAACATAACCAAACATTCAAGAATTGAAATGCTAAGAAAGACAATATAATCTAAAACCAAATCACCAACAGAACAATTTCAGCCAAACAAGAGCAACAGCAACATTAACAACACAAGAAAGTAAGGGAAAGAACACTACCAAATTGCATTCCAACAAAAGATTCAAGTCTTCAAACAACAAGCACCACAAATGAAGGAGGTGTCACTCACTCTAACACTTGCTTAAAAACAACTAACTAACTAAACTAACTACTTAAGCTAACTAAACTACATAATCTAAGAATTAAGCTAGGGTTTTAATGGCAAGGGAAATGTAGAGGCTTGGAGGAGATGGAACTAAGTCCAAAACCACCAAGGAGAGTTAGGATAAGGTTGGAGAGAGCTGGTCTTATTTATACAAAAACACAGGGCAAAATTGTCAAAATGGACCAAAATCACGAGCTGGACTACGTCTCAGTCGATCGACTGAGGAGCAGTCGATTGACTAAGGGTCAGTCGATCGACTGCTTCGCCCAAAATTTCTAAACTCACTGGACTCCAGTCGATATGGGGAGGTCGAGTCGATCGACTGAAGGCCAGTCGATCGGCTGGCTAGGCTGCTCCGGCTCGGTTTTCTCGTTTGGCTCTAAATATCCGCCGATTGTCACTCCTCGTTCACGCTGTGTTTTCTTTCTTTGCCCATTCCAATCCGAGTCGAGTCGGATGGTCCGAGCATGCGCGGGACCGCTTGGTCATCCTACGGCCAAAAATACGAAAAAGGGTAAAAGTGTACGAAAAACTACTAAAAACCGCACAAAAGTTATAAAAACCTAAAACTAACAAAATAGGCCAAAACGACTCCTAAAACCCGTAAATGCAAGCATAACACACGGGAATGCAACAAAAAAGGTAACAAAAAAAGTGTACAAAAAAGTACAAATCAGCGGTCTTCCTTCTTTCTCTTCTTCTATTCTTCTTTCTTTCTTTTTGCGCAAGAACAGCGGGCGGCTTGCCCGATTGTTTAATTAGGGCAAAGATTCTGAGGGAATTCAGACCCTCGAAAAATCGAGGGAATTGATCCCCCTGGTTTTTACTATTTTTTTTAATTAAACTATTTTTAAAAAAATCGAAAAAAATAGAAAAAAATAACAAAAAATATGATTTGTTTCCGGGGCGCCGATACGCACCCATCCCCGCCCCGGTCGTAATTTCTTGGGTTTCGTTTATATTTTTTACTAATTTTTCTACTTTTTGAGTTTTTTCCATTTTTTATTTAAAATCGAAAAAAATAGAAAACGCGTACTAAACGATCAACGCTCGACCCTCTTGGTTCTACGACGCCGAGACGCAACCATCGCCCTCTCGACAAACTCACGATGATTCGTCGCTTCGCGTTTCCCACCGAAGGAGTTGAATGATCGATCGTATCTTGTTGTTGGTCGAATCCCACGACACGTGTGGATACGCACGTGCTCGTTGATATTTTTCCATCGAAATCGGGTCAAAACCACCCCACGTACCTAAGATGATAGGATTTGTTTCATTTTTACGGTTTTTCTTTTTTTTTTCAAATTTTTTTATATTAAAAAAACCAAGGGAATACCTTTTCTCTCGGTTTCAAACCGAGGGAATAGCTATTCCCTCGGTTTCAAACCGAGAGCAATGGTATTCCCTCGGGTTTTTTTAAAATTTAAAAAAATCCAAAAAAATAGAAAAAAATAATAAAAAATAGGATTTGATTCCGGGACGCCGAGGCGCACCCCTCCCCGCCTCGGTCGTGAAATGATGGGATTTTTTTCTATTTTTTACTATTTTTTCTATCATTTTGAGTTTTTTTCCATTTTTCATCTAAAATCGAAGAAAAATAGAAAACGCGTACTAAACGATCGACGCCCGACCCTCGTGGTTCCACGACACTGAGACGCACCCCTTCCCACCCTGGTGGTAATTTCTTGGGTTTCGTTTATATTTTTTACTAATTTTTATATTTTTTCGAGTCTTTTTCCAACTTTTTATTTAAAAAAAAAAATAAATAAATAGAAAACGCGTACTATACGATCGACGCTCGACCCTCGTGGTTCCACGACTACGAGACTCACCCATCGCCCTCTAGGAAAAATCACGATGATTCGTCGCTTCGCGTTTCCAACCGAAAGAGTTGAATGATTGATCATATCTTGTTGTTGGTCGAATCCCACGACACGTGTGGATACGCACGTGATCGTTGGTATTTTTTGATCAAAATCGAGTCAAAACAACCCCACGTGCCTAATATGATAGGATTTGTTTCATTTTTTATGGTTTTTCTATTTCTTTTCTGATTTTTTTTTTTAAAAATAGGAAAAATCGAGGGAAAGGTGATTCCCTCGATTTCAAACCGAGGGAAATCCATTCCCTCAGTTTTTCCTATTTTTTTATTTTTAAAGAAATACAAAAATAGAGGGTTTATCGTTCCCTCGGTTTTAAACCGAGGGAAGGCTTAGTCCCTCGGTTTGAAACCGAGGGAACCCCCCCCCCCGGTTTTTTGTTATTTTTTAAAAAATAAAATAATAAAATTCCGAGGGAAATTTACTCCCCTCGGTTTTTCCGAGGACTATATTCCCTCAGAAAAAATGCCCTCGGAAATCCTTCGGTAATTATGGCGGTAAATATTGGCGCCGTATTTCCGAGGGAGATTCCGAGGAAAATAATTTCCCTCGGAAAAAACCGAGGGATATTATAGTCTTTGGTTTTCCCCTCGGAAAATACCGAGGGGAGCACTTCCCTCGGGTTTTCCCTCGGATAACCGCTGGATTTTGTAGTGCATGGGCTAGGTAGGGTTTGATTTATAATTATGGTTCAATTGTGCAATTATGCAAGTATCATTTAAAGTGTATGTGATGGTGGTTTTTAAATGTCGTGATGATCGGTTGTGTTTAATGTATGTTATATTTCTTTTATATATACATTATGATTGTTTTATGTTGTGATTGGTTGGGTAGGCGTCGGTGATAACGTGGTGTAAGGTGCCGACCGGGAGGTTTCATCCCTCCAATAATGGTTTTCAATTTTTTTTTTAAAAAAATGATTGTGGTTTTAAAAAGGTTTAAATTATTGAGGATGGTGGTTTTGAAATGCTGTGGTGATCGGTATGTGGATGTTGTGTTTAAGATATACATGTGATTGATTGGTTGATATTGTTGTTTTTAAATTTTGTATAATTAATATAGTAAGAAAAATAGGTATTTTCGATTCGTTTAATTCAATTTAGTATCAAATAGAGAGTTTGATACTAAAGTTTGAATTGTTCCCTTCTAGAATACATACCTTAGGCCCGTTTGGAATTTAGTATCAAATAGAGAGTTTGATACTAAAGTTTGAATTGTTCTCTTCTAGAATACGTACTTTAGACCCGTTTGGGATTTAATATCAAATAGAAAGTTTGATACTAAAATTTGAATTATCCTATTTTTGAACAGTTTGAGAATGTGGGTATAGTATGGTTATATCTTATGCGTATGTGTTATGTTGACTTTGAGATTTTGGTTTATGCATCTTTCTTTTGTTCTCGAGTGCACTTGAATATATGTGTACTTAGAGAATTAAGGGGAGATGCTGTCGAAATCTTGAAGCCAACAAAAATGCATATTTTAAGATAATACATACTACTAATATTCTAGAATGGGATAAAAGCCTTACCAATAACTTTACATCATATATTATAGGTCCGGGATCCCTTGAATAGTGTAACCAATAATTACATTAAGAGTCTAGCATTTGGTCCATCGCATTGTGTGACTACATTCAATGGCTGCAAGATAAATGAATACAGATTTCACACGTTTGCATACGGATCGGAATGATCTACATCGAACATTGGGGTCTGTATAAAAGGATCAACTAATGGAGAAAATAAATATAACTATTATGGTCGTTAAGTAGAGATTGTTAAACTTGAATATTCAAGGTATGTAAGAACACTCTTGTTAAAATGCGAGTGGTTTGATCCGACTCCAACAGGCACGAGAGTGCACTCTCAATATAAGCTTGCCAACGTTAATCATAAACGTAGATTCAATCGTTACAAGCCATTCGTACTTGCGGCCCAAGCTACTCAAGTTTATTATTGCCCATATCCGAGTTTTAGACGAGACATGGTCGACTAGTTGGCAGCTTGTAAGATTAAGGCGAGATCAACAATAGATTTCATAGAAGAGCGAACGCCTGAACAAGGATGTTGCTGAAACGCATGGTGTAATCCAATTGGAGGATGTTGATTTCCAACTTAATGATCCACTTAATGATGACATCAATGAACTTGTCGATGATGTCGATGCCAAACTTTTCGATGATATGGAAAATGAGTTTATGAGTGAAGAAGAGATAAACGACGATGATTAGTTTATAATTTGTATCGGTTAAGGTTATAACGTTATATAATTTATTAACATTTAAAAATAATATAATATTTTAATTTTAATTATTTTTAATTTAATTTCAACAATGTGTTCGAGGTCGTTTAGATGAGCGGGAAGAGTACTGTTGGAGCTGGTCGTTCAGGATCAACTGGTCCCTCGGGTTATGGGTTTTCCGACTCCTCGTCGTCACAACTAGTTGTGACGACCTCCTCTGATGATTTGGTCGACCATTTGGATGACGTAGATCTCGATGGACAGACTCCTCGCGAGACCATACCGGATAGTTCTCCTATTTATGATGAGTCGTGTTGACTTTCTGGAGGCATCCTTATTTATATCGTCAGTTGGAGGTAATTATTAGTATTTAATAGTTTTTATTAATAATTATATCATTATGAATTGTAAGCACCTTCTAAAAAATGTTTATTTTAACTTATATGTTTATATAGTGCGGAGTAACTCTACAGATTTACCTGCGATTCTTAGACGGATCCTCGAGACTCGTGTGCATCCAGATGGATGGAGGTATAGACATATTCCTGAGTATCATTGTGGCACGTGGTGGCCTCTGTTCCAAGTATTTATATTAAATACAAACTTAATTTATTGCATTACATATGTTTACATTTGTGTAACTAATTACTTGTTTTATGTTGTCTTAAATATGCTTTACTGTAGAGTTTATGTTATTGGGACCGGAGGCAATATTCTGATGATGCTATGCGCCAAACCTTTTACGTGTCAATGTCTTATGCTTGGGCTAGCCATCTTAATGAGTGGCGACAACTGTATGATACTAGGGGAGAGATACCGGTTACTGTCGGCGAGCAGACCTGGAGGGCTTGGCAGGAGGCGTGGGCGAGGCCAGAGGAGGTTGAGAGGTCACGAAGGGCTAGCAGGAACCGGATGAGTGAGACAGAGGGTCCTGGTACTGGGATATCTAAGCATAGAGGCGGGTCTCGGGGGGGAGGCGTTGAATCGCATCGTACGAGATAACATCGTAAGCTTTATATATATATGTGTGTTTACAATTTTACAATTAAAATAATATATATGATAAAATAATAAATTAATTGTTACAGTGGGAGGAGACGGATAGGGAACCTACTGCGTATGAGCTTCTACTAAGTCTGCATCCGAAAGTCGACAGCTCATTTACTGACCCCAAATCTCAGCGGATAGTTGTAAGTTTGTTTTATTTCTAAACTCAAATCAATTTATATATTAACTTTATTTTTGTCACTATTATGCATGAGAATAATTAACGATTTTGTTTTATCTATCAGACGGAGGTTCAGACTACTTTGGAGAGCAGACGTGCTGCATCACAGGAGTCTGGAACATTTGTCGACCTAAACAACGTCTACCTCTCCGTTGTCAGATGTTTTCATGGTTTTAGTGGTGTTTAAAATATTTCAACGGGTTCATGGCTCGGTTTTATCGGATTTCAATTCAATTGAGGAATCTGTGTGTTTCAAGCTTTGAAAAATAAAAATAAAGCAAATAAACTAGCTAAACTACACTAGAAATTGAAATGCAAGTGGGTAGAATGCCTCTTTGTATGCCTCATATAGAAAATGCAAAGCAATAATGAAAATAAGCAAGAAAATGCAAAGTTTCACCAAGTACAAGCATGCAAGCACAAGGTACAACTATGCATAAAAACTCAAATAATGCAAATTTTCTAAAATTGAAAGCACAACTAGCAAGAGCAATGGAAATTAACAAGAAAGTTTAAAACTTTATGGAAAATAACAAGAAACGAAGTCTAGATCTAGGATTTAGGCTAAAACTATGCATGAAAATAAAAATCAAAATAAAGCATAGGAAAAACTCAAAATCAAGACGATCCAAGACCCGATATATGATCTAGACGTGTTACTCATCTAGATTCCATAGCCAATTCTTAAGATCTAACATGAATTCAAGGTGCTAAGACAAAAAGCATAACATGAAGAACAAGCATGGAAATGAAGAAAAAAGCATGGAAATAAAGCATAAAACATTAAATTGAAAGGAAACTTACTTGAATTAAGAAATGAAACAAGCTTGAATGTAAATTGCATCAAAAGTAACAATCCAAAGGAGTATTTGGATTCTTCTTAGGCTTACAAACCCAAGGAGGTGCTTGAAATTAAATCTAATCTAGGAAATGAAATTAAATAAGAGCTTGAAACTAAATCTAAAACCTAAGAAAGAGAAATTATCCAAGAGCTTTGAGAGAAATTTGATCCCAAACCCTAGCTTGGGTTGGGAGGGGAGTTATATCTTCAAAGGAGCAAGGTGTGGGATTTATATACTTGTTTTTAGGGGCAAAAACGTCCAAAAATACTCAAAATGGCCGAACTCCCAGCGACTCAGTCGATCGACTGCCCCTCCTCGAACAACCAACTCTCTGTCTGGCAGTCGATCGACTGAAACCCAGTCGATCGACTGCGAGATTTACGGAATTATCTAATAATGTCTTCATATGAAATGTAGCCCTTTTTATTGGCTATCATCTGGATTTTTAATTGTGTCATTTGGAATTTTCCTCCGAGATTTATGGGCTCCGCACCAAAACCTTCCACAAGCGAGGCGATGACAAACTGTCTACACTTAAATCTGCTTTTTACCATTCTTAGACTCAAAATTTGGAATTGTTGTAAACACAAAAGATTTAGACAATTCTCTCAGGTTTCCAATGGTATAAGGTGGAGGCAAATGGCATAAGTGATTTTGGAGTTATAGTTGTATTACAACAACTGAGACATCCAACGAGCGAATATAATCCTTTTAGCCACCTACAAAACAAGAATTCAAGCTTAAAAACCTAAAAATAGCGTAAACACCTCACACTTCGTACTATTAAAGTCGAAAAGAAGATAAACGAGAATTTTTTTTAAAACATAATGAAAAACGACTCGAGACTACTAGACACGACGCTAAACTCTAACTAAAAATAATAGGAAAAACACAACAATTACATGCAAAACATCAGACCCAAGAAGTGTGGATGATTTGGGACGGGATTGCTCTCCAAGGAGTTCAATACAGGCTCCAGCTCCACGTCACTCTAGTAGGTTGATCCTCGACTGGTGCAGATGCAGACGTAGTTCAAGGAGGCTGATATGAGGCGTCTTGAGGTTGAGACGAGGCATCAGGAGGAGTTGCAGAGGATACGGATGAAGTCTCAAGATGAGTTGCAGAGGATGCGCGAGGAACATGAACAGTTCCAAAAAGATTGCAAGTAGCGACTCCAGCGACAGGTTGAGGAGCGTATTAGGGCCGCGATGGGTGCACAACCTCCTCATCCTCCCCGTCCCCCTCATGCTGATTAGATTGATCTCGAGATTTTGGATTATTTTTGTAGAATTCATTTTGGATTATTATTGTCTAATTCATTTGATTTTGATTTGCATTTATATTTATTTAATTTATTTTGAATTTGATTTTTTTAAATATTTGTAAATAGGTTTGCATGGATGAGAAAAAAACAGGTTCATTATTACAATTATTAAGATTCATATTAAAAAAAAGTAAAAAAAATATTTACCGGCGGTTTTAATGTCCATCGATAAAATGAAATAGAATTTTTTTTGAATTAATTACTGATGGGCACCAGATCCGTCGATATTATTTTTTATTTATTTAATAAATTATCGACGGGTTTAATCTTCATCGACATTATTTTTATTTATGTATTTAGTTTATTGTAAATGGGCGTAAGATCCGTCGACAAATCCAAGTTCTATTTATTTATTTAATTATTTACTGACGAACTTTATGTCCGTCTGTAATCCCAAAAAAATTAGGAATCCCGACAGCAGCTTACCGGCAACAGTGTCCATCGGAAAGCCATCGGCATTTGCCGACGGGCTAAGACATCCGTCGAAAACTGGAATTACCGACAAAGGATTCGTCGGAGGCCGTTGTTCTTTGGTAAGTGATTTACCGATGGATATGGCCGTCGGCAAACCCACTATTTTTTGTAGTGAGACTTAGCATATCCCGTGAAACCGAATAGCTATAAAAGAAGTCCTATCCACGAGCATTAGGATTTATTTAAAAGGGTATTGATGTATTTGAAATACATAATAATTTATGGGTTATACTATTCTAGATACACATCCATAATTTAGGGATATTGTGATGATAGTTGGATTTCATTATCGAAAGATTCTCACTCCATTAGTGGATATATCTTCTGTATTAGATGTGGGGCAGTTTCGTGGAGGTCTACAAAACAAACTTTTATAGCTCGATCCATCATGGAATACGAGTTTATAGCTTAAGATAAAGATGGTGAAGAAGCAGAATGGTTTTTTAACTTCTTGGAAGATATTCCACGTTAGCGTAAGCATGTACCACCTGTTTTGATACATTGTGATAACCAAACAACTCTAAACTAGCCCTTAATGTCATAAATACCCCAAATCCAACCCTCATTTTTTTTTTAAATTTGGAAAAAATTATATAAACTAATAGTTTTTGTTCGTTCTCATTGACTCCTCGTAGATTTTTTCACGGTACAAATGTCCCATTACAATGTAAGAATCTCATTTATTCATTATTTCATGATGACATTTTTTGTAAATTAGATGAGTTTGGTCCATTCTGACAAACTCCGAGGAAGAGTGCTACTCCTCGAGCTTAGAGTTGTTGTGAACTATTTCATAGAGAGGGACACTGTGGGATCGTACTTACTAAAAAAACACCATTTGAAGCTTTTAGAGAAGGAGGACTGGAGTGCTACTAACGGGTATGTCGCGGCCCGTCCAACGACTGTGCGACTACCCCTGGAGCAGAGACTCTTCGGTGATGATATACGTACTAATCTCGCGAGGATCCACCCGCATGTTCCCCAATTTATAGTAGCTCGAATCCATTCCCACCGAGAGAGTGCCCGAGGAAGAGACCGACAAGGAGTCCGAAGAAGATCCTAAATAAGAAAAGGATGATCCCGAGTAAGAGGAAGAGGCTTCAAAGGAAAAGGGAGATTCCCATTAAGTAAAATGCGGAGCACGTGCATGCGTGTGACCAATGTTACATTCTAGGTCATACTGTCCCACTTTATACTAACATATACCACATAGGCATGACCCCTCGATGGGATAAAGTTCTTCAAAGCGGAGAAAGATTGTAATTATTCTGGATTAGAGTTTTATGCACGATTATGGATATTTGTTATTTTTTACATTTTTATTTCAGGGTTTTTGCTTTTATTTAAGACTTGAGTTTTACTTTGGTTTTTTCTACCTTTCGTTTTCACATAAAAAGGGATGATAATAATTTGGAATAAAATAATTAAGTTTGATTTTGGTTTTAGAACTCATCTACATGTCCATTTTACTTGGTAAGAGTTTGAGTTTTATGATGAATATTAGGATATTATTCTCGTAAAGTAATTAAAGAACCCTATGTGGTTATAAGAACATGGCACCTAGATGAGGAAACCAAAATAGGAACAGAGCTTGTGTGGATGATCAAAACCCTCATGGTCAGGTGACCGCTAATTCTATGGGGGTAGTTTTCACCGAATTTTTACAACATCTCCAAAACAATGGGGGAGGAAATGGGAATAACAATGCAAGAGTGATGTATAATTTTTGCCACTTGAAGTGTAGTTTTTCGTGGTTTTGAATATATCAAAGGTTCATGGCTCGGTATTATCGGACTTCAATTCAATTCAGGAATCTATGTGTTTCAAGCTTGAAAAATAGAAGGAAAATGAAAATAAAGCAATTAAATTAACTAAACTACACTAGGAAATGAAATAACAAGTGGGTAGGATGCCTCATCGTATGCCTCATATAGAAAATGCAAAGCAATAAAGGAAATAAGCAAGAAAATGCATTGTTTCACCAAGTACAAGCATGCATGCACAAGGTACAACTATGCATAAAAACTCAAATAATACAAATTGGAAAAAATTGAAAGCATGAATTGAAAGAGCAAGAGAAGTTGACGTAAAAGTGTAAAACTTTAAGGAAAATAACAAGCAATGAAGAGTAGATCTAAGATTCATCCTAAAACTATGCATGAAATTAAAGTTGCAAATAAAGCATAGGAAAAACTCAAGATTAAAATGATCAAGGACCCGATCTATAGCCTAGATGTGTCACTCATCAAGATTATATAGTCAATTCACAAGATCAAGCAAGAAATCAAAGAGCTAAGGCAAAAATCATAAATTGAAGAACAAGCATGAAAGTGAAGAATAAGCTTGAAATTAAAAGGAAAGCTTACTATAATAAAAGATGAGGATCCAAAAGCTTGAATTACAATCAAAAGTACTAATCCAAAGGAGTATTTGGATTCTTCTTAGGCTTACAAACCCAAGGCCAAGCATGAAAGTAATCTAAATCTAGAAAAGAAATTACATCAAAGCTTGAAATTAAATCTAAAACCTAAAGAAGAGAAAATTATCAAGAGCTTGAGAGTAAATTTGATCCCAAACCCAAGTTAGGGTTGGGAGGGGAGTGATATCTTCAAAGGTGCAAGGTGTGGGCTTTATATACTTGTTTTTAGGGGCAAAACCGACAAAAATGCCCAAAATTGCCGAACTCCGAGCGTCGCAGTCGATCGACTGACAAAGCAGTCGATCGATTGCCCAGTCTCGAACAACCAACTCTATGCTGAGCAGTCGATCGACAGAAATCCAGTCGATTTACTGAGAGTTTTACGAAATTATCCAATGATGTCTTCATATGAAATGTAGCCCTTTATCTTGGCTATCATCTGTCATTTGATATGTGTCGTTTGGAATTTTACTCCGAGAGGTATGGGCTCCGCACCAAAACCTGCCACAAGCGAGGCGACGACGAACTGTCTCCACGTAAAGCTACTTTTTAACATTCTTAGACTAAAAATTTGGAATTGTTGTAAACACAAAAGATTTAGACAATTCTTTTTTCTTTCCAATGGTATAAGGTGGAGGCAAATGGAACAAGTGGTTTTAGATTTATGCTTGTATTACGCTAACTGAGATATCCACCGAGCGAATATAATCCTTTTAGCCACCTACAAAATAAGAATTCAAGCTTAAAAACCCAAAGATAGCGCAAACACCTCACATATCGTACTCTTAAAGTTGAAAAGAAGATCAATGAGAAAAATTCTTAAAACCTAATGAAAAATGACTCAAAACTACTAGACACGACGCTAAACCTAACTAAAAACACGAGGAAAAACACAATAATTACATGAAAAACACCACTATAGGCCACCCAATTTTAACGGGAAAGATGGTCTTGAGGCAGTTTAAGAATGGTTTCGATGGCTTGAGAGAATTCTGAATGATAAGGTGCAATGATGTGTAGAAGATCACGTGTGCCACCTTTCAAGTGACTGAAGATGCAGATCATTGGTGGAAAGGTTATTCCCAAATTGGTATGGAAGAAGAACGAGATGCCCTCACTTGGAATGATTTTAAAGAGGTGGTCATGGATAAGTTCTTCCCTCTCTCTTATCATGACAAAAAGGAGACCGAATTCCTAAACCTCAAACAACAGAACTTGATGGTCTTTGAATATGAGAGAAATTTCATCTAGTTGATCCGGTTTACACCACACCTTGTGGATATTGATTTGAAGAAACCATTGAGGTTCAATAGAGGCTTAAGGGATCAACTGGCTGGTATATTATCAACACAAGGTAATCTTATATATGCTAAAATGGTCAAGAGGGATCAAGATGGAGAGACAAGTCTTGGAGGGGAAGAGGTGAAACCAAAACCCACGACCGCAATGAAAAGTGGAAATGGGACGGAGGAAGTTCCGGCAAAGTATAACAACCAAGAACTGGTGAGTTGAACTATAAGCAAGTGGCAAATAACAAACCTCAGTGTCGAGTGTGTGGCAGAAATCATCTTGTAGCATGTTTGCAAGGACAAGGAAAATGTTACATTTTCCACCAACGTGGGCATGAGACACCATTCTACCCTGTGTACAGTCAAAGGCATCAGGCAGTGGAGTGCCAAATCCAGGACCATCTATCAGAGGAAATGCTTGAATGTATGACATGGCACGAAGCGAGGCTGAGGAAAACCTCAGAGTGACAAAAGGTATGATAATTACCTCCAGAATTCCTGATTTTATGCTTTTCGATACGGGTGCTTCGCACTCTTTTATATTAGAGAAAATTTCATAATCTAACCGAATTTAAGAGCACTAGAGTAGAGGAACCCTTAGAAGTTAGTTTACTCTCTAAAACGTGATGGTTACAAACTTGATGGATAATGGAGTAGAAATTGATGTGGGAGGAAAGAATCTTTAAGTTGAATTGTATTTGGTCAGAATGAAAGATTTTGACATGATATTGGGGGTGAACTTTCTCATTAAATATCAAGCGAATATCCAATTTCAAGAAAGAGAAATAACTTTCAAAATCCCTGAAGGTGAAGTGATCAAATTCTATGGGGCCAAAACTAAGATAGTGCCACAAGTTATTTCAGCAATGAAAGATATGAAGTTGTTAAACAAATAAAGATGGCAAGGTTTCCTGGTGAATGGTTAGCAATCTAATGGTAGAGGTGCTGCTACTGGAAGTGGCTATCATTCGAAATTTTTGTAATGTTTTTCCCAAAGAGTTACTAGGATTATCGCCGAACGGTCAAGTCGAGTTCACTATTGATTTGACACTAGGGGCAGCACCCATCTCAAAGGCACCATATAGGATGGTACCAAAGGAACTACAAGAACTAAAAGCACAAATCCAAGATCTCTTTGATTTAGGTTTTGTACGATTGAGTGTTTCACCTTGGAGCACATGTCCTCTTTGTTAAAAAAATAGATGGGTCAATGAGGATGTGTATCGATTATAGGGAAGTTAATCAACTCACTATAAAGAACAAGTACCTGTTACCCCGAATCGAAGACTTATTCTGATTCGTACATATTTATGTGTATTTTTTATTTGTTTTAGCATCTTGTTTTGTGTGATATAGTGGGTTTTAGGTCGTGTTATCTCTCATTTTCCTTTCGTTTATCTGTTACGTAGATTGTGTTGACTTTTATTCATTTTAGTATTATTTCTCATTTCTTTTGTGAATATTTATATTAGATTGGTTTTCTTGTCTTTCTAGTCAACCGATTGGAGCCAAGCGCATCCCCAAGAGTTATGATCATATTGGAACAGTGAAAACATGAAAAGGGTTCAAGAAACATGCCCATCGATTGTCCAACAATTGATGCATCACCGAAGCGCACATCTCGCCCGCATTGAAAGCGTTAGTTGATCTACCTACCAAGGAATTCCCATTACTTTCAATCGATGCCCCACTTTGACGTGACACCGACGCGTTCCTGTAGCCTCTTCAACATCCTAAGTCGATCGACTTTTTGAGAACTTCGCGCCATCGTGGATCGACAAGAGTTATCGATTTACAATTGACATGCCATTATTTCTCACCATCGACCGCCATCATCGATTGACATAAGATCAACGATAGTGATACCGTCGATCAACACAAGTCGACAGTCGATCAACGATCATCATTTCTAGATAAAATTATCATGGTGTCCTCCTTGACTCACACTATTTAAGAGAAAACACTTTCCATTTGCGACCAAATATGGACACATACCTATTTCTGACATTGAAAACTGACCTTCACATATCTCGTTCACTTTCTTTTATCCTTGGATAATTCAGAAGAAACTTGGCTTGCATTTTTTATATTAAAAACGACGATAACTAGGATTTTGCAAGGCCAGTTTGTGTTGGAGTTTCTCCGTTTCTTTTAGTTATTCAGATTTTAAGTATTTGTTTGGGTAGTTTTAACTCTCAATTCCTTGCATCTTTCTTGTGAATTTCAATAATTGTTTGGAAGTTGTTGTTTTCTTGTGTATGGATCTTATTTTAGTTGTTAATTTTGGTATTGAATTTTTTAATGAAGGGCTATTGGATTCCACTATCATCTTCATGCTTTCAAATCAAAATTGTTATTCATTCGGTGTTTAGAATATTCACAGTTTTATGATTCCTGTTTTGACTTTGATTTAATTATCGAACACTTTAGGTGTCGTTACATGTTTATTCTCATTCTTTGTGGTGTCCAATTCTTGTGCTATTAAACTTATCATGATTCGTGTTGATGTGTTGATAGATCGTTACATTTAAATTCAAGTCGTTTAGTTATTTCTCTCTTGTTTCCCAAAAACAAAACCAACACTCATTGATCACATGTTTAGTTAAATTATGTTAAAACGAGCATTTTGCTTCCGATTGCCATTGCTCGAGAGATTCGACTTGAGTCATGCTTACCACTTACAATTGCTACGTTCTATTTTGGACGATTTTTTCTAAGAAAATGTAAGTGTAAAAAGTTCGATTCAAAATTTAGCGTCGTTGCCGGAGAATTTCAAAGGTTTTCAAATGTTCGTTCATATGTTATTAGTTAGTTAGTATAGTTTTATTTTGACTCGATACGTTTGATTATTTGTTGAGTATATGCAAGGACAATGAGTACTTGGTGGAGAGCTTGTCCCCTCTCATAGACAACATCAATAGAGTCAATTGTACTAGTGCCATGTGTTGCATGTAATTGTGGTGTTTTTCTCGTGTTTTAAATTAGGATTTTATGTTGTTTTTAGTAGTTTTGAGTCAAAGTTTGTTAGGTTTCTCATTTGTTTTCTCATTTTGTTGTTTTCGTGTTTCTTTTTTATTTTATACTTAATATGGTTAAATGGGTTCAACTAATTTGTGTATGGGTGTTATTTTTGCTAGATTTAAACAAGGGAATGACAAGAAGGTGAAACTGGACCTTAACACATGATTTGACGCGATCCAAGGCCTGCCCACGCGTGCCCATGTGCAGCTTCTCGGCACCTGCCGAGCGCTGCCGTCCAGGCCCATCGAATCCTGCGCGCAAATGCGCGCGCCTGCCCACGCGCTGCCGAGCGCCTGCACCGACGCCTAGCGTGCCGCCCACGTCGATCGACGTAACCACCTGCATAGATCGATGCAAAACTCTATGTTGCGTCGATCTGGCCTGAGTCGATCGACGCCCCGTCGACACCGAGGCATGTAAAAAGCTGCCGAGAGCTGCCGAGCTCACCCGGCCATGCATGCCCACTCTTGCCGAGCCGTGACGCATACTCTCGACCAGGCTCGGTCAGTGCTGAGCCATGCCGAGCCGGGCTGCACACCCTCGCCCAGGCATGTCGACCGCGCCCGCCCAGCGCCGAGCCATCTCGGTCATTGACGAGCCATATCGACCTAAATGGTTTAGTTTGACCATTTTTGGTCAAATTTGGTCGAAATCCAAGCTTATAAGGCTTATTTGACCCATTTACCCCTAATTTAAACTGTTATAAATAAAACCCAACTCTCATTTTTGTAAAACACCTCCTCCCAACCCATGCTTGGGTTTGGGACTTAATTTCTCTTTATAGATTTAATTTCAAGTTTTTTCTTGGGTTTGTAAGCTCAAGAAGAATTCAAGTACTCCCTTGGATTTTATTTTGATTGTAATTTCATTCAAGATTTTAGATTCTCTTCTTAATTCAAGTAAGCTTTCCTTTAATTTCATGCTTATTCTTCATTTTATGCATTTTGTCTTAACTCTTAGATTTCTTGTTAGATCTTGTGAATTGGCTATGGAATCTAGGTGAGTAACACATCTAAATCATAGATCGGGTCTCGGGCCATTTTTATTTTGAGTGTTTCATATGCTTTATTTTGGATTTTATTTTCATGCATGGTTTTTCATTAAATCCTAGATCCACTTTTCGTTTCTTGTTATTTTTCAAAAAGATTTACACTTTCATGTCAACTTTTAATTTTATTGCTCTTTCCATTGGTGCTTTCAATTTTTGCTATTTTTCATTATTTGAGTTTTTATGATCATGCATGCATAGTTGTACCTCAGGATTTCATGCTTGTACTTGGTGAAACATTGCTTTCTATTGCTTATTTTCATTATTGGTTGCAATTTCCATAAGGCACACGCTCGAGGCATACGAAATAATTGCATTTCCTTTCATTTTGTTTCATTTACTTTCTTTAATTACGTTTATTTCCATTTTCCTTTATTTCCACAAAGCTAAAAATATATTGATTCCTACGAACGAATCGAATTCCGATAATACCGAGCCAATGAACCTTTTATACCATTAAAAACTACAAAAATAAAATGGCGCTGTTGCGACTCGACTTGATTAAGGTTTTCGATTTGCTTGAAGTTTCTTTGTGTTTCTAGATTTCTTTTGTCTTTAACGCTTTCATTGAGTGTATGCAAGGTCGTCGAACCCTTGGGAATGAATTGGCTCCTTATATTTCAAACCCCGACCGATTAAGGCATTTACAATGTCCCTTTGCCACTCATTTTGACATGGAAAATAATCTTCCAAATACTGGCCCGTTTCCCAATCCCAATGGGAAATCTCCTCGAGTTGATCCTCAAAGCTCTAGCAATTCCGAGACCGTTGTTCATGATGAGCCATCTCCACTGAATGATAAACCCGGTATTTTGACTCCCAATCCCATGACTCCTCCCGATCACGTTATAGGAATTCAAGGAAGTGGTTTTACCACTCATGGACTCGCCATGGTCCTACACAAGGGTACTGCCCTCTCCCTCATTCCTCTAATGCATTCAACTCCAATACTTATGGAAATGGAGGATACATTCCTAACGTGGGAGGGCATGGTGCAAACCATGTTGGGAACGGAATGATGAATCATGGCTTTGGCAACGTGGGAGGGCATGGTGCAAACCACGTTGCCACCTGTGTTCACGGCAATGGTCAACCCAACATGGAAAGGCATGGTGCAAACCATGTTGGGTATAACGGCTTCTCGGGTATGAATGGTCCGTTTGGAGGTTATGGTGCTCCCAATAACTTTCTGAATGTGCAAGCCCCGAATTCCGGTCCGTATGGGGGCTATGGTGCTCCTACACAATCTCCGAACATGCAAAGCCCAATTTCCGGCCTGTATGGAGTTCCCCCCGTTTATAATTTCAATCATGCTCCGAATGCGAATCCGAATAGTGATGGTGGTGGTCCCGGTTACGAAGGTGCCGTTAATGATTTTCATAAGGATACTCCATATCCATATGCTTTATTTGGGAGTATGAGCCCTAATGCCCATTATGCCCCACCCGTACTCGCTATCAAGAAGTTAGCAAAGCCTTCATGGGAGCGACTATTTCGTCTTGTGTATCCCTTACCCCCGAGGTTATGGCTATTGATATTCGTTGACTTGATTTTCCCAACTTCCGATATTTCATGGGTTTGCTAAGGAAGATCCTCTCCAATTCCTCCGACAATTTATGTAGCAGGTCTCGAGTTTTCACCGCCCGAATATGATGAATTTGGAGCATCTTCGACTCCGTTGTTTCTAGTACGCTCTCCAAGATAAAGCATTGTCGTGGTTTATGGGTATCCCTCCCAATTCTATTCATACATGGGATGACCTCTAGGCAACATTCTTGGATCATTACTATTCCATGAAAAAGACGGTCGAATTAAGGATCAAGATCATTTTTAAGCAAATGAAAAATGAGCCGTTCCACTCTGCTTGGGCTTGTTTCCAAGATCTTCTCACTAGTTGTCCACATCATCGTATGCTAAAGGAACTTCTTATTCAAACTTTCTATGAGGCGTTGGACCCACAATTCCAATATATGGCGGATACGTCAGCCGGGGGTATTATGAAAAAACAACCTCCTCAAGTGATTCTCAAGATTTTCACCACTCTTGATGATAATTCTCAACAAAAGTCTTCTCGGGTTTTATATTCAAGTGCTAATGAAGTGATTGAATCGTCTTCCCCCGAGACGTTTGAGGTGAACAAGAAATTCGCGGCTTTGGAGGCTAAAATTGCTAAGTTGTCTAGCCAAGTCCGGACCCACCGTGCGCGTCGTGTGGAATGATCGGTCATGATAACTTGTATTGTCCTTCTAATACCTCTTTATTTATGCCGATGTCTCAATCGGAGGAGGTATGTGGGGTTCAAGGGTATCAAGAGGGGCTCGGTGTTGCTAAGCTGCCTTTTTCCCATCCGCCGAATCACAATCCTCCTTATCATCTGAGCAACCGCATGCATCCGGGTTTTGGTTATACGAATCCTTATGTCGGTCCATCTCGTCCACCGATTCTGGTGAATGCTTCTACCCCATCTTCTGATCCAACCCCCTTAGCTGTTATGCAACAATTTCAATCATTGTCGGCTTCGGTTGACGCTCGGTTCATCGCTCTTGAGACCACGATGAATGGGTTGAACACTAAAGTGGGCCAATTAGCAAGCGATGTGAATATGTTGAAGCAAACAAATGAGAAAGGCAAATCTCCAAGCCAACCTTCACAAGCCCATGCGGTCACGGTCCTTGTAAGTGATGGGGTGGTTGATAATATGGATGTCCCATCGTCCGAGGAGTAGTTGGTTGCTATCCCGAGTGTTTTTAATCTTCCCAATTTTAAACCCGTGGGCCCAACTTTAGCAAGGGAACTTCCCGATGGCCTACACAAGTCTTCAAATCCCTTCAAGGCACCAATTTCCAAGGACCCCATGCCCTATCCATCCCACTACAAAATACTACAAAGGACGACCAATTTCTAAAACTCCATGGTTTATTGTCCGATGTACTAGACGCCATCCGGAATTTGCCCGCTTACTCTACGTTCTTGAAGGAGCTTTCTCCCAAAAAGCTTGAGAGAACTATGAATGAGATAGTTTATCCATCTAAAGAGGCAAGTGTGGTTAGTGACCCCTCTCTCCCGGCTCTTAAAAGGACGGATCTCGGCTCATTTTGTATTGATATCAAACTCGAAAATGGAAAAATCATTAATGGTATGCTTGATTCTGGGGCGGGTGTTAATTTGATGCCGTCTTCAACATATGAACAATCGAACCTTCCTCCTTTACAAGGGACATGCATTTTCTTACAATTGGCCAATCGGTCAATTAGACACCCAAAGGGAGTGGTCAAGGATGTTCTTGTCAAGTCTGGGGGATCGTGGTTCCGGTAGATTTCGTGGTGTTGGATGTGGGCATGATGAAGAATGATGGAGCCGACCACACTATCTTGCTAGGCTGCCCATTCATGGCTACAACTCATTGTTTGATAGACGTTGGGAAGAAAAACCTCACGTTATGTGTAGCGGGTGACACGGCCATATTTCCTATGGCTAACTTGTCATCGATTCCTTCAAGTGCCTTCTATGCGAATTGCTTACATATTGACGTGGTTCATGAGTTAGGTAACCAATTTTCTATGGAGGAAGAAAGCAAGGAGGAGGAGTTTGACCTGGGAGCTTGTGTTGAAATTTGTAGTAAGGCGAATGAGCCCTTTGTTCATAATGACGATTTAATTGTGCTTCGATGTGCTAATGTATGGTGTAATAAAGATTTTTTATGTGTCGTTGAGGGAAACGACGAGTTTTTAGAGGGGGAGGTGGAGATTATTGATGACGGGTTGGAAAGGAAAACCATTGAAAAACTAGAATATTATCTTGAGAAGAGCGAACCGATTATTATCTTTTCAAATTTGAATTGAGATGAAGAGACGTCAGGCGTGAAAGATTGTTGCGAGTGGAGGAGTTGGACGATTTTCGGAACTTTCAATGTGAAAATGCCTATTTCTACAAGGAAAGAGTGAAACGAGTCCATGACATAAAGATGAGCCCAAAATATCTTGAGGTTAGTAGGCCCGTCTTACTTTACAATGCCGGTTTGACCTTATATCCCTCCAAGTTGAAACCCAAGTGGATGGGGGCCGTATACGATTGAAGATGTCAATCCGAATGGGGCGGTGACCTTGATCGATCCTAAAATGCAAGAACGGGGCCAAACCGACAGCCATCAGGTCAAGCCTCACTGTCACGGATTTCTCTATCCACCATAATAAGAAGGGAGTTTGCCAAGCTAAGGACGTAAAACAAGCGCTTCTTGGGAGACAACCCATGTTCCTTTCATTTATTTCTATCATTTTTACATTCCTTTCTTTCCTATCTTTCTTATTATAAAATTCAAAAAACATTCAAAAAATTGTGTTGTCTTTTGGTTCTTTTTAGTCCTTGGTTTTGTCTTGTTTTGAGTCATATGCATATTTTCTTATATTTTTGATTTCGTGTGATTTTCTTTTATATTGTTTTATTTTCCGACTCCAACCTTGGTCGAATGAATAAGTTGTTAGCATTCATGGAGCCGGGAGAAGTGAGCCATGCTCAATTTTCGCTTGGATTCCTTGACGCTTAAGTGGACCCCACGGAGTTCGACCCAAACTCGCTCGGTTAAGGAACCTTTTTTTCACCCTCCTTTTACTTGATTATCATTAAAATTCAATAAAGGAATTACATGGTTTAAGTGTGGGGTGGGTAAGTGGTTAGGGTCAAGGTTCTACAAAGCATGATTTGTCTTTCTTCACTCGAGCCTTGGCGAAGAGACGCATTCTTGGTGAAGTGACGTTTACAAATTGCGCATTTATAAGGTTGAGTCGTTTGTGTGTCTTGAGTTTGTTTATTACATAGTTGAGCAATCTCCACATGCTTGGAAGTTTGAATAGTTTACTTGTTGGGTTTTTACATGTTTATGCCCTCTTGTGTAAGGACTTGAGTTTTGGTGCTTCGTCCAAAACCAGCTTATATATATATAATCAACATTTACTCATGAAAAGATGCAAAGCTCTAAAAAACTCTCTTGATTTTTTTCCACAACCCGGTGCGAACTAGTGAGTAGCCTTGTGTGAATTATCAGGTTTGCTTGCATTTTTTATGGAAATTGCATTGAGGAAGCTTGATTTGGCTTGTACATGATTGAATTTGGAAATGACCTTGAGGCACATATATCACCCTTATTCCATCCATATCCAAATATATAAGCTACTTAAAATACCAAATGAGCCCCCTTGAGCCTATGCCCCATTTCTTGTTTGCCGAGCTCGATTTTAGCTCTTATATCTTCATAAATTGTGAGGTGAGAGTGTATGTTATTAGTTGACTTGAAATGTGAGGGAAATCAATTATGGGTTTTCGGTTTTGAGTTTCTTATACACAAAAAAGAAAAAAAGAAGAATAAAACTCCAACACAAATCACGAAAAGTGATAAAGCATGCGTTTAAGAGAAAAGCCTAATTCAATAAGGCTAAGTTTAACAAAAAGAAGCAAATTCAAAAAGCTTCTAAGTGTTGTGAAATAAGATTCGGGAAAGAGTGTGTACGAACGAAAGGGTTTCGAATGAAAGTTTGGTAATCTGGGAAGGGTGAAGCGATCATAAGCTTCGGGTTCTAGAAATTAGGGTTTCGTGTGTTATTGATCACGTTTGATCGTGTGTTAGCCACTATATCCAAATATTCCATACCTTGCCAAAGATCCAACATTACAACCTAAAACAAAGACCTCTTTTGATTCTTGTTTGGTCGTGTACAATGGGTGATTTTGAGTTTCCAATTTGTGAAATCTTGACGAGGTGCATGCATTGTCCGACTTGAGCGTATACACATCCTATATCAAACACTTGAGGGAATTGAGTGAACACCCTCAAAATTCCATTTGTGAGGAAGTCATCGATTTGGTTTTGATACTGAGAAAGAGTAATACGAGTAATGCTTGACGATAACGAGTTTATGTTGATACTTCCATCATATTAATTAGGATATGCACAAGGATTTTTCTTTTTACATAATGTTCATTGCATTTACATTCTCGATTCTTTTCGTTGTTCGAGGACGAACAAACCGATAAGTGTGGGGTGGTTGTTTTGCATGTAATTGTGGTGTTTTTCTAGTATTTTTATTTAGGATTTTATGTTGTTTTTCTAGTTTTGAGTCAATTTTTGTTAGTTTTTTCGTTTGTTTTCTCGTTTTGTTCTTTTCGTGTTTTTTTTTTTCATTTTATACTTAATATGGTTAAATGGGTTCAATTAATTTGTGTATGGATGTTATTTTTGCTAGATTTAAACAAGGGAATGACAAGAAGGTGAAACTGGACCTTGACGTACGATGACGCGATCCAAGGCCCGC
>BMAC01000112.1:264258-303603 GCA_014905375.1 Phtheirospermum japonicum
CAGCGCCGAGCCAGCTCGGTCAGTGCCGAGACATTCCGCACACCCTCGCCCAGGCCTTCCGACCGCGCCCACCCAGCGCCGAAACAGCTCGGTCAGTGCTGAGCCATATCGACCCAAATGGTTTAGTTTGACCATTTTGGGTCAAGTTTGGTCAAACATGGGAAATCCAAGCTTATAAGGCTTATTTGACCCATTTACCCCTAATTAAACCTAGTATAAATAGAACCCAACTCTTATTTTTGTAAACACCTCCTCCCAACCAATGCTTGGGTTTGGGACTTAATCTCTCTCTAGATTTAATTTCAAGCATTTTCTTGGGTTTGTAAGCTCAAGAAGAATTCAAGTACTTCCTTGGATTTTATTTTGATTGTAATTTCATTCAAACTTTTGGATTCTCTTCTTAATTCAAGTAAGCTTTTCTTTAATTTCATGATTGTTCTTCATTTTATGCATTTTACCTTAGCTCTTAGATTTGCTGTTAGATCTTGTGAATTTGCTATGGAATCTAAGCGAGTGACACATCTAGATCATTGATCGGGTCTCGGATCGTTTTTATTTTGAGTGTTTCATATGCTTTATTTTGGATTTTATTTTCATGCATGGTTTTTCGTTAAATCCTAGATCCACTTTTCATTTCTTGTTATTTTTCAAAAAGATTTAAACTTTCCCGTCAACTTTTAATTTTATTGCTCTTTCCATTGGTGCTTTCAATTTTTGCTCATTTTCATTATTTGAGTTTTTATGATCATGCATGCATAGTTGTACCTTAGGCTTTTGTGGTTGTACTTGGTGAAACATTGCTTTCTATTACTTATTTTCATTATTGGTTGCAATTTCCATAAGGCACATGCTCGAGGAATATGAAATAATTGCATTTCCTTTCATAATATTTCTTTTACTTGCTTTAATTACGTTTATTTCCATTTTCCTTTATTTTCACAAAGCTAAAAACACATTGATTCCTACAAACGAATCGAATTCCGATAATATCGAGCCAATGAACCTTTTATACCACTAAAAACTAAAAAACATGCCACACCCAGAGGAGCTGAAGACTATATTCCTCAATAAGAACCAATAGACAAAGCCACTGATGGCTCTTCCCCAAGAAAATCCAAACTTGTCGGAGGATCAAAATGAGCAAAATGACATTCCATGCCCTTTCATTAATTAAAACATTAATCACAATCATCTAGATGCACGAGTGCCTTACGTTAATCAAAACCAAGGCCCTCACGAAACTCCACCTTACAATCAAGTTCCACGAGCACCTCGCCACCACGTTCCACATGCTCCTCACGAGCTACAACAACCGTACTATCAACAAGACCGATATGAACCGGGGACCTTACATGCATCCAAATAGGAATTATCAACATCAAGAACCCTAGCCGACTCGTATGCGAGAGTTTTCTCAGCCCGTGATCGGTCGTTCCACGTCATACATCCGTATGGGCCCTACAGCTCGAGATTATGTTCTCAAGGCGATTCACTTGAACCAACTACCTTCTTTCTATGGGCTACTGAATGAAGATCCTCTCAAATACATTTGATAGTTCTATGTCGTCATCCACATGTTCCCCCTTCAATGCCTCAACGAAGATCGACTCAAGATGCGGTGTTTTCCTTACACCTTGAAGAATCGAGCCATAACTTGGTTTATGTCATTGGAGCATGACTCTCTCACAAATTGGGACATGGTGTATGATCGGTTCTTGAGCAAGTATTACTCTAACCAAACAACCTTGTTTAGTCAAATGGGTGGAAAACTATTCCACGAGGCTTGGGAGCATTTTAAAGGACTTCCTACTTAATGTCCAAATCATCATTACCCGCTCGAGCTAGTCAACCAACTTTTCTATGATGGGCTTGTTCTTACTTTCCAATACATGGTTGACAATGCCGCCGGAGGGGATATTGGATCATGAATGGCTCAAGAGGTTTATAATATTTTCGAATCCATAAGATATAATTCACAACATACGAGCTCTTGCTCAAAGAAAGTAGTCGTTCATGAGGTGGGAACCTCTCATACCACTCACAAAAACATTAAGAGAATTGTCGAGTTGACAAGGCAAGTAGCCTCCTTGCAAACTCAGAACAAACCTCTCTCTCAAAGTTCTCCTCAACCATCAACGCCTACCAAGACATGTGGAATTTGTGGAGTGTATGGGCATGAAGCCAATATTTTCCAAGCCACGTTCGAACCACCCAAGATATCGAGAGAAATCCCAAGCCATTCAAGGATACCAAGAGAATCAAGCCACTCAGGGGTATCAAAATCGATACACACGTAAAGATGGCCCATACTCGCAAACATATAATCCGGGTTGGAGGAATCACCTAAATTTCTCTTGGATGAACAATTCCAATGGGGGGAATTACTCTTTAAATCCTTGATAAAAAAATAATTTTACCCCCCAACAAACATATCAACAACAACAAAGGGGGCAAGGCTCCTTCCAAACTCGACCACCTTTCCAACTGGTGTCACAAACTCAAGCACCTATCTAACTGACACCACAAGGACAAAGCCTTTTTAGGAGGCTCCACCAGCTCAAAATCCCATTCTGCCTTCTCTTGATGAAACATTGTGTACACTTACACAATCCATGCACCGCTCCAAGAACAGAATAGATAGGCTTGAAACTACTATCGGCCAACTTACTGCGCAAATAGGAAAAAGTGATCCGGGAAAATTACCAAGCCAACCATCACATGAACAAGCCATCACTAGGATTAGGAGTGGCCGGTTCATGGACAATAAAGTATCTTCGCCCGATGAAGATTCTACACCGCTACCTATTCAAAATGAGAACGTAGCACTTAACGCTACCCCACCACCAAAAAATGTCGAGAATGAATTCTAACCTTCAGAAGTTCTTCACAAGGCATCCAACCCGTATTGACCTTCTATTTTATTTCTGAGCTGCCACCAGAAAAGAAAAATAAGCAATTTCTTAACCTTTACAATATTCTTTCTAAAGTGAATGTTAATATTACTTTATTTATGTTATAAGGACGTTCCCGCATATGTAAAGTTTTTCAAAGACCTTGATTCAAAGAAAAGACATTAGGTGACAGTGAAAATCTTTATTTTCTAAATGCGGGGAGCGTAATCTTTCGTAACCCCTATCCCTCTAGGGAGAGTGACCCTAGGATTGTTTGAATAAAAATCACATTGGGAAATGGAAAAGAAACTCAGGGTTTGCTTGACCTTGGAGCAAGAACTAATCTAAAGACCTAAGGAATATTGACATACTAACTCGAACATCGAAGAAAGAGGTCGGCTGTTGAGACTAAGGAAGGCATACACACGTTCGGACTTAGTAAGCTTCACCATGTCAAACGGACGCTTGTCCATTTTGCGACCTAATCTTTATACCTCATTTGGGTCGTGGATGGAGGTTTTGCTATGATTACGGAGTCCTGGGAGAGTTATTACTTGTCATTGGGTTAGGAAATTCAAGGGTTCATAGGAATGGAGGAAGAGAAATTCGGCTTGCCATTCTAATACCTTCAAATAGGGTTTGACGAGGAAATATGTTTGATTGCAAGCTGAGAGGTAAAATGAACCCATTTATTTTTGAGTTGGTAGTTGAAAAAGAAGAAATATACATCAGGTTTACCTTTATAATAATGACATAAGATCAGGTAGCCGGTAATGAAGCATATGAATAAGAGACTTTATACTTCAATGCTAGGACAACCAAAAAAGGATGCATAGGGAACCTAATCATAGCTGAAATATGGTCTTCGAAGATGGTGATGTGCCCAACTGGGGGATTTTCATAATCATTCTTACTAGGCCCAGGAAGGACTGTATCCATATGGTCAGGAAGATTGAGATTTTTATGAATATGGTGAATAGCTCACTATCAGGAAGAATCCAACGTTTCTTTATGGTGATTGTAGCACCTTGTTGCAGAGGGAGGATATGAGCATGCAGGGAAGAAGGAATTATGGTAATAGGATTGGGGTGACAGAAATCGAGGTCGAGGGGAGAATTATGTGTTTGGGGCTTGGTTGTCAAAGAGATAGCTATTGGAATTTTTTGGGTCAACATTAAGGTTTGGTTTATAAGTTGGTCCAGGTCGGATCGCTAGCAGACTCGCCTATTAGGCCCACTCTAGTTAAAGTTTGTTTTTTCATGTTATTGATATCAAGTTGGTTTGGGTTTTTCTATTGTTCTTCATATTCAGTGGGATTTCTACAAATTTAGTTTTAGAGATAGGATTAAAATTAGAGGCAAGATCCAAAAGTGGGCTGATATAAGGGTTCTGAGAGTCAAAATATTGGGAATTGGGAGACACTAAAGACTTTTATGGAAGGGACAAGAGAAATGGGTGCACATTAATTCAAAATAAATAATAATGAATAAAAATCGGGATAAGGAAAATTGATAAAATTAAGTGAGAATAGGATGACTTTCCCATGATATGTGGATCTGAGGAGTTGTCGAGATGATTTATTGAAGGGTTAAAGACGACGCACTTTGAAGGAGAGCGTGAGAGGCTATGGCTGATGATGAAAATTACTCTGGGGTTAAAATGCGCAAAAGGTGAAAGTGGGTAAAAGGGAATTGACGACGACTTTATATGGGTAAGGATAAATGTGGACCTTTCATTTTTTGGCCTACTATAGTTTATTCTATCCCATAAAAGTGGGGAGAGGACATCTGTTCTCCTTGACACAACGGTAAAGTTGCATTTAATGAGAAAACATTTGGAATGTCTTTGGCGGATGTACTTTTTCCAAGAATCTCTCACGTGTGTGAGGACTTCAAAGCTTGGGTTTTATATTCTATCTAATTTCCTACCTCGACTAGGTAGAATATGAGTGATGAACTGATATGATATCAGATATTCAGATCGACATGCACGTCTTTTAGAAAGAGAATTAGGGCAACTTACGGGGGTGCTTTATGAGATGGGGATTTTTTATGAACACCGGATATATTAGTTGTTCTCCAATCAGAAGGATGAAATCAGTTTTATAAGGGGAGAAACATCATAATAGGCTTTGGCGGGTTGATATGGTAATAGTATTTGCCCCGAAAGGCTGATATGGTCATGATATGGGCCCCAACGAACTGATATGGTTATAATATAGGCCCTGACGGGCTATAGATTTGATAAAGAGTTTTATGGATAATGATTATTATGCTAACTTAACAAAATAGTAAATGCGAGAAATCCTAATTTGGAGTTAGTGGATTATTAAAGCAATAGAAGTTGAATATGAGACTATAATCCTATATTGTGAAACATGCTTCTTATTTATATAAAGAGGGTACAAAATTAATTCTATTATAAGTTGATTATTCTTATTTTTTCATAAGAGCTGTTATTTATCACTATATATGAATATTGATTTAAATATATCAGGGTTTATGTAGGAACTGTCCAACTTGAACTTTAATTTATAAGTCAATGAAGTTCGAGAAGTCTATTAGAGAAACTATGACATTAAATCTAACCTTTTTATTGATATAAGTCAATATTATTGATTGAATCGCCGCTGGATCAGAAACCGGCAAAAAAACACCACGAAATTAATCCAATGCGTAGTATTACTTATTTTAAAACAAACCTTAATTTAGATATGCTACATTGCATTAATTTTCTTTGTGGTCCTCATTATCCCCAATTGCCTTCGCCGTGAAGCTACACTTTCAAAATAGGCCGCCGCAGTGAGAAATAGCATGTTTGGTACAACAAAGTAGTGCAAACTACACAACAATCGTAGTACAATATAGGATCCCACGTGAGACTATCCTGACCAAGTAGCTTGACCATTTAAGTTATTATTTATTTTACCATATACACAACTAATTTAATACCCACGTATTAAACGGGTATATCAAAATATAAATATAAAAAATATTTGTAATAATTATAATTTTTTATGTAAAATGAGAAATTCAAATGATATATTCTCAACTCTTGCCTTGTACATGTCTATTTTATTTATTAATTATTATAATTATTAAATCTTTATTTTCATGCTTAAATTCAATTCGTTAATAATTTATTTACATACTTATAAAAATTCAAAAGAAGTCACATTTAAACCCGTGCCTAATCTCTACTTATGAATTATTATAACGTTATTTTACATTTTAATGTTTAAATTAAATTCGTTAATAATATTACTTACATACTTTGAAACATAAACGAATGTCATACTCTCAACTCGTGTCGCATTGTATCGATGTCTAATCAATTTTTAATAATAACGGGGAAACCCGCATAAAATTGAGTTTGAAAAAATGTAAAATATACAACACCCGCGTGTTACATGTGAATATGTGATATAAAATATTAAATTTATAAGACACTGATAATTCTATAATATACAACACCCGCGTGTTACATGTGAATATGTGATATAAAATATTAAATTTATAAGACACTGATAATTCTATTGAAAAAATATCGTGCATCTAACTTGTAGTATATGTAATATTATTTTAATTTTTTTTCTTCTGTGTAAGATACTAATTTGTTCGTTAAAATACATAATATATATGTATCAATGCATTATATTTGAATTAGATAAAAAGATTTAGAATATAAATGTAAAATATACAACACACGCGTGTTATATGTGATATAAAATATTAAATTTATAAGACACTGGTAATTTTATTGAAAAAATATCGTGCATCTAACTTATAGTATATGTAATATTATTTTAATTTCTTTTTTTTTCTGCGTAAGATATATAATATATATGTATCAATGCATTATATTTGAACTAGATAAAAATATTTAGAATATATTTAATATTTATTTTTCTAGGCATAATAATTTATTATTAGTATTAGTATTAGTATTATGTTATCTTTTTTGTTTCACTTTGTTTTTGTTTTTTGTTTGGTGTAACAATAGTTTTTCATATATATTCTTAATATTATTCTCAATTTATTATATTCGAATTAGATAAAAAAACTTTAAGTTTATATTTTTATATTTATTTCCCTTTTATAATAACTTTATATAACTCATATTTTTCTTATACAAATATTTAAAATTATAATAAAATTATTTCAACTTTTATTGTAAATAAAAATTAATTCAACTTATATATATTTTTTCTAATTAGATATAAATTTTTTATTTTTTTATATTAGAATAATAGAAGTAAGATATTGAATTGGACAAAATATGTTAAAGAAAGTATTATAGTAGGTAAGATGTAATAAAAGAAAATTATTGAATTAGGCAAAATATAATATTAGGAAAAGTATTATAGTAGGTAAGATGTAATAAAAGAAAATTATTGAATTAGGCAAAATATAATATTAGGAAAGTATTAAAGTAGGTAAATATATACAAATGAAAAATAAAATTAGGTTAATATTAGGCTCGGATGACACCGAAGCACCAAATTTTTTTCCAAAGCTAACGAAGCATGGGAAACAAACACATAGGATAGGAGGATTTTGCATTAATATATAGGGTAGATATTATAAAGTAAAAGTAAGCATTTATATACCACTATTATGCGCTTATTCTCGATGGTACCTCTATACACTCATCCAAGTATTAAATTTATATTTGAATTAAAATGTTTTTATGACTCATGTAAGCGCAGGATTGAATTAGGGATGCTCTTGTATCCGAGCAGATCCTAAGTGGCTAAAATATAAAATGGTTAAAATATAGAATGTTGGGTTGTGGAGCCTGAAATACTGTACATTCAAATCAAAGTTTTGGACGTATTTTAGGAAATTCGCGTAAAATTATAACTAGGTTTTTTTGTTATAAATAGTCTGATTGTTTAATTGTAATCTTATCTCAAAAATTATTATAGTACAAACTTCTGTCTTGGCAGCACCCCAGACGTAGTCAGAATCTCTCTGACGAACTGGGTAAACAATTTCTTGTATCGTTTTATTACTTCTCTTTTCATCGTATTACTTCTACTCATAACATAGAATTCATCTATTAAATTTAAGAATTTATCAAAAATGATCCACTAAATAGAGGGATGCTAAATTTAATTTACCAATTAAATTCTTATTGCACAGTTAATCCAGTTTTATGGACTTTGACCAAAGCACGGTCGGTCAGAATATAGGGAGTTATAAATTTAGTTCACTAATTAAGTTTTTGTCGCATATTTATTTCAAAATTTGGGGTCACACACATGTCACGTGCAACTTTCCGGCATGAGTTACAATTTTAGGTGAAAAATGAACTAAATATGGGACTAGAACTTAATTGGTTGATTAAATTTACCACCTCTGTATTCAGTGGACTATTCTTCAAAGTTTAAAAAGTTAATGGACGAGTTTTATATTTTAGCCGAATCTAAATTTTTTGGGAGCACGATATTAGTAAAGGGAAAGAAAAGAAAATGACATTTGTCGTGATGGGGGAAAATAAAGTTGAGTGATATTTATTTCAATCTTGCTAAGAGTAGTATAGCTTGGTGGCAACTCCGCATGTACGATAATTTATTACATCAAATTCGCTTGAACAAGACGTTACAAAATCTTGAGTTTAGTTATATGTAATGATATATATCAGTAATATGTAATGATATGACATATTTTAGAGTTTATGATTTAGTTTTCTATTTTTAGGGTTTTCTTTTCTATTTTAGAGTTTAATTTTTCATTTTAAAGTTTAATTTTGCATTTGTTGGCCCCGACATAAATCTATTATCGTACGAGTTATATGTGATGATATATGTCAGTTGTACGCGATGATATATGACATAAATTTAGAATTTATCCATTTTAAAGTTTAATTTTCCAGTTTTAGGGTTTAGTTTTCTATTTTATTAGAAATTTATATTTTAAATTTAATATTTCAGTTATTTATCATGATATATATCATTTATATATTATGATATATACTAGTTAGATATGATAATGTACACCAGTTATACGCTTATAATTTAAATTATTGGATGCACTTTGCAAGGTACATCAAGGATCCAAGTACGCTTGTTTTGCCATGAAATATTTTAATTGAATAACTTAATGTGTTTATATTATAGAGGGTGATAAAACTAAAAAGATTAGTTACCAAGAATAGGAGTACTAATCTCAAATAAGAGATTAGAAACCTGAAATACTTTCCAGTTACGTCACAACGACCTGATTATTCTCCAAGGACCTCCTGGCGACCTGATCGATCCTGCAAAACAACACCTTCAGCCAAGGCGGTGGATGGCCCCGGCGAAGATCCTCCGATGCTTAAGTCAGATAATGCGAGAGATATTTTGAGTGTCCAAATCGTGATAAAACAACTTAAAATAAAAGAGAGGAATGAACACCTTTATATAGATAAGAGAAGTATTCCCCAAGTTAGGGTTACCTTCTCCCACTATAATTCCATAAATACCATGACCACTTAGATTTAGGATTTCTCCTGTATGCTAAGTTCCCATAGATAATGAATCTCTCGCTTAAGTTACCAGAATAGGCCTGGGCTTGTAATTCTTTTAACATAATTCGTTGGGACCCCACAATACCATCTATATTAGCCCATTCGGGTCCAATATTTATGAAGCCCAATACTGAGCTACCAGATAGCGCTGAGCTAATAAATCATAAGAGGTCGCCACCCTATATGAGAGCTCTCCCTCATACTTCAGGTCGCTACTCTATAAACCAGCTCACCCACCTCTTAGAAGGAATGCTCCTCCCAAGAAATGAGATTGCTTACCATAAATACCAGCATGAATATTTAGTGTCGTATCAGCTAGTCCCCCATATTTTGGCTGATTGAGATACGAAATCAGGTAGAATATGTAAAAAGGCAAAAAGAATGCAATAACCAGAAACCACAATAAAAACTTAATCATAAATCATAAAACTTTAATAAATCGCCATGTTAGCCTACCAAGACATCATACCACAACTCATGACAACCCAGCTCGTAAACCGAGTTATAGCACTGTTCATTCAATAAGAGCACGCCACATAAAATCACGACCTCTGAAAAATCATCTTGCTCAGTCCCCAGGAAGAATGCTCCTCCCAGAAGAAGAGGTCGCTTAAAAGTCCCCATATTTCATGTTGAACGACCTGAAATATCCATCGACCTATAATCACAAAAATTATTCATTCCCGACCTACAGTCGTATGCAGGCACAATAATCCAGGAAAATACTATCATGAGTGTTCAAAAAGTCAAGACACGCCTTTTCCCTTATTTATCACGTCTCTTTAAAGATTCATTAAATGCATCCTAACAGCATGTCGAACACGTGTCATCTCCTCATTTTCTGGTAATATATTAAACGCACTGGGCCAGAAATGAAAGGCCCAAAATATTCCTAAAATACCCTACCAACTTTCCCGCCTTTCAAGAGACACCTTTATGTCCCTTCAACTTTTCACGCAGCCCAAACACATGAAACCCTTTCACTTCAACCCACTCATTACTTTTACCAAAAACACAAGAAAAATTTGCCATTTCTACTCTGTAAAAAAGCTCGTGCTCTCTCCAGATTGCAGAAATTAACAACACCTCAATCGTCCATCTCCGACATCAACAACAACAAAATGGGTAAGTCCCCTGAATCTTTCCATATCAGCAGTTAATTTCAATTTAACCATATATTTATTGCATCTGTTGAGTATTATATTTCCTGCTTGTTTCTTCCTTTCCATCTTGATTAATGGCGAATTCAGCATCTTCTAACGCAAATCCTCAAAACCCAGACCTTTCTCCCGATTCTGATCCCATCGAAAACCCTTACATCTTAAAAAAATGATGAAGACAAAATCCTTCATCAGAGCCGGGCCTATACGACGATCCATAGGGTGACGCCAGTTGGCCCGAGCTGGAGGCCCAAACTAGGGCTTACACAGAGGCCAAGGCCTTATTAGTAAACATACCCGAGGACCCTTCTTCAGCCCCTTTAACCATCGAAAATATACCAGAGGGCATCCCCCTGTCTAAATCCAACAATCCGTCCGCATCACACTGCGAACACTTTCTAGAAAACCAAGTGACTGTGGTGTCGTCCTCAGATGTCACCGACCTACTTCCCTTACCCCAAGCGACCAAGGTAATAAAAAATATTTACTGGATATTACCTGAGCAAGAAAATTTGAAGCTTTCAAAAAAGCACTCAACCTTCCTGAGACCGCCAAAATGGTCTTGCCCAACATTCTCCATCAGACCCCCTAAAACCCCCAGTAGACCATATTACTTTTCTCGATGAACTACTTAGGTCGGGGTTCAGATTTCCACTTCATAAGTTTTACATCAACACAACCAACATGTTCAAAATCCCTCTCTTGCAAACGTCCCCCAATTCCATGAAATTTATGACGGGATATGTTATTTTATGTAGATATTATATGTATTGCCTGACCCAGGGTTTTTTCATTTCTGTTTTGAAATAAAATACCAAAAAAAATCATTCTACTTGTCCACACGTTCTGAAAAATCTCGCTTTTTAGTGAATCCCTTGTCCAAAGTGCCCGAATGGCGAAGAAACTTCTTTTTCATTCACAACACCGATGCCTGGCCTTTCGCTAGCGAGCTCTAATTTCATACTCCAAAACAATCCGATCCTCCTAGCCCCAAGCACTTTCCCATATTGCATAAAAAATATTCTGACCAGCTCGCAGAATGGAGTAAGCGCCCATTTGACGTGGTGCGACTCACTGGCTGGTCCAAGATTTTTCCTTATATGGGCATTGACTCCCGACCTATCAACCCCGACTAGGCGCTGACCCCGTCAGAGTTTGGTAGGTGCCCTCTAGTTTTAAGCTCCCTCCTTAACCTCATTCATAACAATAAAACTTAATTAATCAATATTCTTTCTTACGTAAATAAGTTTATCAACAGTTGTGTTTCGTCGAGCTCCGAGGGAACCACTATACAGGTTGATCCGCTCCCCGCTATCACATCAGAACCCCCACCTCCTATAATTAACGTAGATGAGGTGTTGAATCAGGCATTTAGGACTGAAGGTGACCCAGTGATGGCGGACGACCAAGAAGAGGAGCAGCTGATTAGAAAATCATCCAAGGGGAAGCGGTCATCCCGAACACCTGCTATCATTCCTTCTAAGAGCCCGAGCATTCCTTCTGCTCCAAAACGCCTCCGCCTCCGAAAAACCCATGACACTGCCACATCCAGCTCGCCAAACTTGGAAAAAGAGCTGGCCAATTGCGAGGATGCAACTAAGATAAAAGCTCTCCTCCAGGAACACATGTTGACTCAGGTAACTCCAGTCTCTCACACCAAGTCTCCTTTAACAGTATGACACAATTTAGTTACTAATTCATCTCTCTGTTCTATCTTAATACAGCTGGATAAATTATATTCCACGTTATCTAATCAGTTGTTGGCCCGATTTGCAGATTGCGACCTGCAGAAGACATGCGATGAGCTGACCACGCAAGACGAGCAGCAAACCTAGAAGATGTCTTTAACTCAAGGAGAGCTACCAAGCTCGTAAATAGCTGAGTGCTCGTGAAGAGGAAAACACCATCCTGAAGAGTCAAGTAAATAGTCTGAAGGATGAAACAACTCGTCTAGCCAATGAAGTCAGAAATTAGATGGACAAAGCTCGCCATGTCGATGAGTTCAAAGCACAAGTTCAAAAGCTCAAGGAAGATGTGCGAGTTAAAGAGGAGCAAAACCAAGCGGCTCACGAGCAGGGTATTGCTGAAGGTCGTCGAACCTTCCTACAGAGTGAGATGGGCAGGCAGTTTGTAGATGCTTATCGAGAGGAGCTATTAAGGGCTTACAAGAAATCTTCTATCTACTTCGGGAAGATGGTCGTAGTCAGCCGAGAGTGGGTTCGACTGGCCATGGAACAAGCTAAGACTCAGCTCGCAGCCGTGAATGTCTCGTACGGCCCAGATATGAAGGCCATCATTGAAAGTCTTCCTCCTTTCTCCTTCTGGAAGGGGGATATGAAGTAACCTGTGGATGCCAAGTGGTGCTATTATGTCAGAGTTGAGTTGTCTTATCCGCCAAGCTGAATGCCAAGCTGGACACACCACTTGAAGATATCGTATCGGCCTCTGGGCAAAGTACTTCTTGACTAACTCTGTAATATCAAACACATGGAATTTCCGCATAACTTATGAACAATTCTATTTCTTATGCTTATGATATATAAACCCGTCATAACAAATCTGTGTTTTATGCAAGCCAAACTTAGGAACAACAAATACCATAAACCCAACATCCATATTACCTTCCAGGTAAGATAACCATAATCTGCAATTCAAACTATCTTAAGTGAAGCCATAAATTAATGCAGGTTGTGTAGAACACGCGAATCAAACATGCTCATAGCCAAGACCCCAAAAGTTCCCAAGTCAATAAATCACGACCCGTAATCTAAAACAAATTTAATATAGTTCGCTCAGAACATGTAAATCAAACATATTTGTACCAAAAACCATCAAATCGTGAGCTAAAATAATGTGTCAGAAGCTGAAACGAACTCATACGAAAGAACATATAAGTCAAATATGTTCGTTCGTATAAATTAATGCTGTCACATAAAAAGCACAATAATCCGAGAAGTATATGTAAGTCAAACATATTCCTCTCGGAAGCGACCTCAAGTATGTAAGTCAAACTTACTTAAAATCACCCTACCCAACCATTCATAAAAGTCATAACAACCCATAAGATGTCCCCCATATTTCCATTATTCATTGAATATCGAAAAAAGATGTCTGCCCCGAAGGGCAAAATAACAAATATCCGCCACTAAGGGTAATAAAGTTATCCGCCTCGAAGGGTAATATAACTATCCGCCCCGAAGGGTTAAACATAAAACCATCCGCCCCGGAGGGTTAAACATAAAACCATCCGCCCCGAAGGGTAATAAAACCACTATCCGTCCCGAAGGAAAAAACATAAAACCATCCGCCCCGGAGGGTAAAACATAAAACCATCCGCCCTGAAGGGTAATAAAACCACTATCCGCCCTTAAGGGTACAAGAACAAGTCAAATTCCGCCCCTGAGGGTATATTAAATAAACTAAACTCCGACCCTAAGGGTATTTAAGCCAGCAGTCGACCTATATAAGCATCGGTTTATAGCACATATCCACCTCATAGACCCGCTAGTTAGGCGTAATATTTCTTCAGATGACAAACATTCCAACTTCTAGGTAGAGATTTTCCTTGGGCATTCTCAAGTATATATGCCCCTTACGCAACACTTTGATCACCTTAAACGGACCGATCCAATTCGGATCAAGCTTCCTAGTATTACGTAACACATATGCTCGCCTCCATACCAGGTCGCTGACCTGGAAATGCCGATGTTTTACACGTTTATTGAAAGCAACCTCAACCCTTTGTTTATAATGTTCCACCTGGGCCACAGCCTTTTCTCGTATTTCATCGATCGTTTTAATTGCCCCTCTTGCCAGCCTTTCATTTTCTTCCACATTGAACATTGATAAACGTTGTGAACCCCCCACTATTTCAGTTGGAATGACAGCTTCCATCCCATAAACCAAGTTGAATGACGACTCCCCTGTAGAAGTTCGAGAAGTTGTTCAGTAAGCCCATAAGACCGACGCGAGCTCTTCTTCCCAAAGACCCCCTGCTTTTTCTAGCCGCAGCTTAATACCCTGCACAATAATATGATTAGTAACCTCAACCTACCCATTAGCCTTGGGATGCGCTACAGAAGCAAAACATTGCTTCATCCCCATCTCTTTACACCAATCTTGGATTTTCTGCCCATTTAACTAGGTTCCATTATCCGAAACTAATACTCGTGGGACACCAAACCTAAGAAAAATATTATTAAAGATGAAATCCATTATGTCCTGCTCGCTTATGCCCGTGACCGCTTCGGTCTCCACCTATTTTGTAAAATAATCAACTGCCACCATCAGATTTTGTTTACTATCTGGTGTTTTTGGAAAAGGCCCACAATATTGATTCCCCATTGCACAAAGGGACACAACGAGCTCATAATCTTTATGTCTTCAGCCGGTATATGGATAACCGGAGCATGCATCTCACACTCTTATATGTTTTAACCAGGTCGCCAGCCATACCTTTCATTTGTGGCAAAAAGAAACCAGCCCGCAACGTTATCCTGACCAATGCCCTACCTTTTGAATGATCCTCACATTACCCCTCATGTATCTCTTTTAACACCTCCAATCCCTAATCTTTGGCCAAGCATTTCAAAAAAGGTCCAAAATGCGACCTCTTGTACAACTCTTCATTTATAACACAAAATCGAGCCGCTATCTTAGCTTCCTTTGTTGACAACCGTACTTCACCTACCTTTGCATTGACGAGAACACCCCAGATAGGCGTACACCAATCATCTTTGACTTAGATCTCCATTATTTCCTTCCCTTTATCCACACTACTATGGCTTAACTCCATTAGCGTAATTTTTCGAGTATCACAAGTCCCCAATGAACCTGTAATTCGAGCGAGCTGATCATCCCGAGTATTATCAGCCCGCGGTAAATGTTTCAGTTTAAATTCTTCAAAGCTCACAACTTCCTCCCATAATTTATTTAAATGCACCGCCATACATTCTTCTTTTGCCTCAAAATACCCGTCAAACTGACGGGCTACTAATTGGGAGTCCGTGTATGCCCATAATCTCCTTGTCCCTAGATTGTTTGCCATTTTCACTCCCTGCAACACAGACTCATACTCGGTTTCATTATTAGACGCCTTGTATCCCAGTTTTGTTGCAAATTCCAAGTTTTCACCTTCCGGGCTTGTTAATACAATTCCCGATACCATAGTCGATCCATCAGTATGTAACAACCATGCCTTCGTCTCGCCACCTGGTTCAGAGGGTCGTACTATCTCCTGCAAGAAATTTGCCAATACTTGTGCTTTTATTGCCGCCCGAGGTTTGTATACCACGCCATATTCACTCAGCTCCACCGCCCACTTCACCAGCCTTCTAGACACGTTTGGATTACTCAGAATCTGCTTGAGAGCTAGGTTAGTATGTACCTTCACCTTGTGGCTCAAAAAATATGGCCGCAATTTCCTCGCTGTACAGATTAGCGCAAAACTCCCTTTCTCCAGCTCGGAATAATTTAACTCAGCACCCGGCAACATCCCGCTAATGTAATAGATAAGTTTTTGAATACCTGCCTCTTCCCTGATGAGCACCGAACTCACTGTGACCTCTCCAAACGATATATATAAGATCAGGTCTTCCCCTGGCATTGGCTTAGTTAATAGTTGTATCTCTGCCAAGTATTCATTCAGCTTATCGAACGCATCCGCTGCTTCCTTGGTCCATTCAAACTTGGACCCTTTCCTAAGTGCCCTAAAAAAGGGAACACCCTTCTCTGCCGACCTGGAAATAAAATGATTAATGCCTGCAATCCGACCAGTGAGCACCTGTACATCACGCATCATTCGAGGATGTGGCATTTCCAAAACAGCCCGCATCTTCTTCGGGTTAACCTCGATACCTCTCTCCATTACCATGTATCCCAAAAATTTTCCAGATCACGCGCTAAATGCACATTTCTTTGGATTGAGCTTCATCCCGTATTGCCTTAGTATAAGAAAAGTTTTCTCAAGTCCTCCACATGAGACTCTGCTTTCCTGCTCTTCACCAGTATATCATCGACATACACATCCATAGTAGACCCCAACAGGTCCTTGAACATCCTATCCACCAGTCTTTGATAGGTCGCCCTTGCATTTTTCAAACCAAACGGCATAGACACAAAACAGTACGTTCCCGTCGAGGTAACAAAGCTCACCTTGGGTTGATCCTCCTTCACCAATGATATTTGGTGATAACCTTGTGAAGCGTCCATAATACTTAATAGCTCGCACCCTGAGGTTGCATCCACTAACTAATCAATTCGCGGTAGAGGATAATGATCCTTTGGACATGCTTTATTTAAATCACAAAAATCCACGCACCCTCCACTTCTGACCTGGCTTAGGTACCATTACAACATTAGATAGGTATTTTGGAAATTGTATTTCCTGAATGTGGCCTGCTTTCAACAGTTTCTGCACCTCCTACTCAATTATCTTGTCCAATTCAGGCCCAAAATGCCTTCTCTTTTGCTTAACCGACCTAGCTTCCAGATCTGCATTCAGATGATGTTGCGCGACCTTCGGGAATACCCCTGTTAATTCTCCATCCCCAAAGGCGAAAATGTCCCGAAATTCCCTCAATAATTTTATCAGCTCTTCTTTCAATGTTTCTGCCATCAAGGTTCCAATTTTCGTAGTATATTCTGGGCGACCTTCTTCCAATGAAATATCTATCAAATCTTTATTTGGCCGAACAAAATTCTCTTGTTCTTTCATCTTTTTTGCACTAAGTACACCCTCCGACATCTCTTCACTCCTCTCTCGCTTGTGCTCACTCAAGTCTTTTCTGACTGTCATCTGGTCACACGACCTTGCAATCTGCTGCTCAGAGACGACCTCCCCCACTTTATCTCCCACTGGATATTTAATACTCATATGAAACGTAGATGTTACCGCCTGGAATGCGTTAAGAGCGGGTCGCCCTAAAATTGGATTATATGCCGACCTTCCACGAATTCTCAAGAATTTCAATTTTTTCTTTGCTTGTAATTCACCTCTTCCTAACACCACTACCAATGTTATCTCTCCCTCCGTAATCACTTGTGCCCCATTAAATGTGTATATAGGCGTATTCACAAGTAGCACCCTTATTTCCAACATCATTTGCTCCAGGCAGTCTGTGTATATTATGTTAACAGAGCTCCCGTTATCCACAAGAATCCTCCCGACCTCGTACCTCGCTATCTCATCTTGAACTACCAGCGCGTCATTATGATCCTCCTGCAACCCGCATAGTTCGTCAGGACCAAAAGAGATGATTGGTCCTATTCGTTGTGTTCGCCATGTTCCAGGCCGAGCTGATTTGACGTGTTTCTTTCGTGCGCTATTGGTATCACCATCCGTCGGTCCCCCTGAAATCATGCTTATTCTCCCCTTATTCCTTCTTGGCCCATTATGTCCCTGATTTCCTTGTTGTGTCTGCCTCTTGGCCTGATCTTGAGATGGATCTCTCGGCGGTGGCGGGGGAAATGGTTGCCTTGGTTCTCTCGGTTCTCTATCTTTGTAAATGATTTCTTTCAAATGTCCGGATTTTATGAGCCTCTCGATCTCTTCCCTAAGATGCCTGCACTTCTTTGTGGAATGGCCGTGGTTATTGTGAAACAAACAAAGTAAATCTGACTTGGGGATTAGTAGGGAGATGCGTGCGAGATTCCGGCCACTTTATATCATTAGGTATCAGGCGCTCCATGATAGTAAACACCTTAGCCCGATGATAGATCAATGGTCCCTCCAGTTTCTCATATCTACTTCAGGCTTTACTCTCTCCACGGGACCCGGGGTCAGGAGCCTGCGTACTACCTTCTGGGCTCTCTTATGACTTCCCTCCTCGATATAGTGCCTCTGGTCTCCACGACCTCCCCACCAAATTGCACACGATGTTCCTCCTCCGCCTCTTCTACTTGTATGTACTTATTACACCTTTTTAAGACCTCGTTGTATATACGCGCCACTTTCTTAACCAAAGATTTGCGTAAATCCTCCCTCTTCAATTCTTGATGTAATGCCCCTGCCTTCATTTCATCTGTAGCGGTGGGTACCTCTAGCGTGGCATTGGTGAACATGTTGACATATTGCTTCAAAGTTTCATCAGGTCGCTGCACCATTGTAAAGAGTGACTGTGCAGTCTTTATATTTTGCTTCACACTAGAAAATTGCTTTAAAAAGGCCGCTCGCAGCACTCGAAAGCTGGTAATTTTTCCCTTTGCCAATTGATAAAACCAGCTTTGGGCGATTCCTCTCAAGGTAGACACAAAAGCCCGGCATGCCACAACGTTCATATATCCGTGTAACATCATCTCATTCTCAAAGAGCTGTACAGACTCTACTGGATCCGTCGCCCCACGATATTGGAATTCCAACGTTTTATATCCCTTAGGTAGCACAACTTGCAATATATCATCCGAAAAAGGATGCCTTTTGTCCTCATCAAGCTTTTCTCCCGCCATATGACTTTGCAAGTTTAACAATGCCTCCTGCATATCTCTAAATGCCTTATCCCCTGTCCCAACTTCATTCTCCCCTTTTTCCTCATGGTAACGGCCTCGACTTTTATGAGACTTTTTCCTGGATTGACCATCCGCGCTTGAGGTCTCTATTCCGCTCTAACTAACGTGCTTGCTATACCGCCGACCCCGATGTCTATAAAGTGTCCGCCCTATCTTCAACTTTCTTCCTCTCTTGTACTTATACTTATGGGTGTGGGACTCTGAAGACAAGGTAGATCTGGAAGAATCTCCATGTTTCGGCTTGCTCAAGTTTCCCTTTTTCCCGCGAGATGATCCCCACGATAGAGACCCTCCACTTTGTTTTGTCTTTTTTGTTACCAATTTTTCCTCATGTCCCCCGTCCGACTTATTGGCCTTCTCCTTTACAGTACCCAGCTCGCCTACTAGGTCAGATCTCCTGTTTTTCTGGGGTACAAAATTCATAAGTCCTTCCAAGAATCCTTTATTGATTTGACAAGGATTATCTTTGGGTAAGTCTTTTCAGTCTTTTGTCCTTATGTAGACTAGTTTCTGCGCGATAACTTCCGAGGTTTTTGCTTGTTATTCTCCTTTAGGTTCCTTTCCCTTCTGTTTTTCTGGCGAGGGCGGCGGTGTCCCAGCCAGGTTCTGAATCATCGGCCCTCCTGGAGGAGGCTCCAGTGGAGGCGTTAGCCCATCTTTCGTTTGTTCTCCTCTATCGATCTCCCTAGTTTTGTTCTTTTTCTTCGACTTGCTTGATCCAGGACCGAAATCCAAGACCTTGGGTATCATGTTTATTTCCTTCATATTGTGTTTGCGAGTGTTCTCACGTTTTCTGCTCAAGGACTCGATGTCCCTCTTTCCCACAGGCGGTGCCACTTGATAAAACCAAAAAGATTGGTTACCAAGAATAGGGGTACTAACCTCATAAGAGATTAGAAACCTGAAATACTTTCTAGTTACGTCACAGCGACCTGATTGATCTCCAAGAACCTCCTAGCGACCTGATCGATCCTGCAAAACAACACCTTCAGCCAAGGCGGTGGACGGCCCCAACGAAGGTCCTCCAATGATTAAGTCAGATAATTCGAGAGATATTTTGAGTGCCCAAATCGTGATAAAACAAATTAGAATAAAAGAGAGGCGTAAACCCCTTTATATAGATAAGAGAAGTATTCCCCAAGTTAGGGTTACCTTCTCCCATTATAATTCCATAAATATCATGATCGACTTAAATTTATAATTTCTCCTATATTATAAGTTCCCATAGATAATGAATCTCTCGCTTAAATTACCAGAATAGACATGAGCCTGTAATATAATTCGTCGGGACCCCACAATATCATCCATATTAGCCCTTTCGGGCCTAATATTTATGAAGCCCAATACTGAGCTACCAGATAGCGCCGAGCTAATTAAACCATAAGAGGTCGTCACCCTATATGAGAGCTTTCCCTCATATTTCAAGTCGCGACTCTATAAATCAGCTCACACACCTCTTAAAAGGAATACTCCTCCCAAAAAATGAGATCATTTACCATAAATATTAGAATGAATATTTAGTGTCGTATGTAGGGCAGATAAGTAAGTGTTATTCAAATTTCGAAGTATGCTAGCTCAATGCTGAATTATGTTATATTTTCTGTGTTTTATGGATTTCTGGGGTACAAGTAACTAAAGAATGAAGAAGATAGAAGGGGAGAAAATTAGAGTAGAGGGAGAAGGCAAATTACGTCACTACAAGCTCGTCGATCTATCGTTATTTTTCTACTGCTTGTACATGTGTAACAATTTGGACCACTTGCATTTTAATTTGCTTAACAAAAGAAAAAAATATGACAACTGCCATAAGTAATAAAACTAGGTCCCCACTTAAATATTAGTGAATAAGAAAATATTAAATACTCATATAAATGGGAGTTTATTTATTAATTAGTCGTGTATTAGTAAAATAATATTTTATTATTGTCAATTATAGTTCAATCATATAACTCGAAAATACAACACCACTCATTATAAATCGGGGGAATTGCCAAATACTACCCCTAGAAAAATGTGTTTGTCAAATACCCCAACTAGTTTTAAAAAATGCCAAATACTCCATACATAATTGTACAATTACCAATTTGGCCTTCCTTCCCATCAAAATTCACCCCATTCGAATCAGCCCTTATTCTCTCCTTCCTTCATCGCCCAAATCCGCTCTCCTTCATCGCCCTCCCCGTTCGCCGTCGCCGCCTCTCTATTGCCGTGCGCTCTCTTCACCTGCAAAATTCTGCCGCAGCGACTGAAAAAAAAGCCCTAGATCAAGCAATGATTCGAAGGCTTGTTCTCTCGAAATCTATGCCGCGAAATTGGCAAGAATTCGGTCGCCGGAGCTTCTCCCGTCGGTGTTGGTGGAAAAAGATGGTACGGGCTTATACCTATGGTGATTGAGCACTCGTCGAGAGGAGAACGCGCGTACGACATATTCTCGCGGCTGCTGAAGGAGCGCATAATTTGCATCAACGGCCCGATCTCCGACGACACCGCTCACGTCGTCGTCGCGCAGCTCCTCTTTCTCGAGTCGGAGAACCCGTCGAGACCTATCAACATGTACCTCAATTCCCCTGGCGGGCGCCGTTACTGCTGGTATAATTGTTTAATTGCTAGATTTGTTTTTTTCTTTTGCTTAATTCATATTTTCCGATCCTGCAACTTGGCTCAAAGCTTAATCGATCCTATTTTTTAACTCCCCCTTGCGATTACTTACAATGAAAAATACAGAGATTGTGTTTTCCTTTTTTTTTCCCCTCACTTTTTATTGAATTGTTACCTGGCCTGCCTCTGCCGTGAGTTTTTGATTGAAAAACCTTGTTTATTTTAATAAAGTAGTGAATTTTCTTAAACTTTTTTTTGATTTATTGCAGTGAATTTTTCTTAAACTTCATACTGCAATGTTGTGTTCTAAAATATACATATGGTATTACCTATGGATTAATTAGATTGAAATCCATTGCAGTATGACTTTATTTGATATTAAGTCATAAAACACTCTTAAATTTTGCTGGATGTTTTTCGTCCGTCTGGTATTTTTGTATATATATTTTGTGTCGGTAGCAAAGCAGTATGAAATTATCGAAATAAAAATAGTATTGTTGTTGTTTTGGGAGTATAAAATCTTATTTTGTGTACTGTCTGGATTGTAATTTTTTGCGTCAAATTGGTTGTTAAAACCAGTATGTAATTGACTGTTCAGTATCTTAAACAAACTGTCTAAATGCTTGCGTTTAAGTTTGTTGTTGTAATTGATTTTTTTTCCTGGATTTGTTGTAGTGCATCAACCGCATTATGGATTTAAAACAAACTATTGCATTTGAAACATATTATTGTACTTTGGATGTGTAGTTTGTTGTCCATGAATTTTCCCATGAAATTCAATTCAATACTGTTGTGTGGGTGTCATGTTATTATTATTATTATTATTATTTTTTTGGGATTTATTGCAGTGAGATTTTCTTAAACTTCATACTGCACTGTTGTGTTTTAAAATAAACATCTGGTACTATTTCTGGAATTTTATTAGATAGAAATCCACTACAATACTACTTTATTTGTTTTTAATTCATAACACACCCTTTCTCCGCCTGCTAAAATGTTAACTACTCAAGTGGAGCTTTCACTGTCAACTATTTGAATTTTAATCAATGACCATTTGCTTGAATCATATGAAAATTGAACAATTCTCGTTTGTTTCTTAAAAAAAGACTAAACTTCTCCTTTTTGTGGGTTTGGTGGGGCAGCTTTTCTTTTTATTGGGATTTTTGGAATACTCACAAAAGAAGGAAATGCATTTATGCCACCAGTTTAAGGATTGAATGTGCAGTGGATTGGGAGATAGATGCATGTTGACTAAATGGACCGGATCGATTAAAATCTATGTTGCTGATGCCATATTTTACATATTTATTTTATGTTGTTATTTATCAATATGATACATAACATTTTTCTAAACTAACATTTTTCTATTAAGTAGAGTGCCATGCTTATTATTGCCTGTAAAAAGGGAGGAACCAGTATCGAAGATCTTGCTGAGGAACACCCAGAGCTGATTATAAAGGTTAGATTCCCTTTTATTATTCTGAGATACATCTGTGTTGTAGAAATGATTCTTTTAGATGTAATTTGGTTTTCTGTTTGTGGAGTATGTGTGTTTGTGCTATGAAGTATTGGTTTTCTGTTTGTGGAGTATGTGTGTTTGTGCTATGAAGTATTCGTTTTCTGTTTGTGGAGTATGTGTGTTTGTGCTCTGAAGTATTGGTTTTCTGTATGTGGAGTATGTGTGTTTGTGCTCTGAAGTATTCGTTTTCTGTTTGTGGAGTATGTGTGTTTGTGCTCTGAAGTATTGGTTTTCTGTATATGGAGTATGTGTTTTTGTGCTATGAAGTATTGTGTTTTCTGTATGTTGAGTATGTGTGTTTGTGCTCTGAAGTATTTTTTTTTTGTGTGTGTCTTTTTTGTAGCGTGATGAGAGACGTTTGTTGAGAGCCAAGTATTGTGCAACACTTCTCTTGAGTGATGTCAATCACATGAAGAATCAGTTGGAGAAACATGTACTCGATTTCTCCAATTCCAGGAAGTAGAGGAGTTGGCAATGGGCGGAAAAATATGTCTTGGTTCTTGTGCGTTTTCTAGGAAGTATTTGTGAAGTTTTTAGCCTTTGACATGTTAGGTCTCTGCACGTACAATTGTTGTAGTGTTTTGCAAGTTCTGAAATGTAAAATGTGGATGGTATTAGGTTGTGCATACCAATGTGTTGGTTCTTGTGCTGCGAGGTATCGATATTTGTAATACAATGTAGGGGTATTTCAAACCTAGTGACATGTGTTGGTGTTTAACATGAATAGCTTAGCTCCTTTGCTTCTTTCTTTTTCTCTTCTTTCTGCTCTGTATTTCTTTCTTAAGTGGTAGGTGACGTCGTAACTAAGAAGTATTAGGTTTTTTTACACTGCAAGAAACCAATACTCCCGTACACAATAACCAATACTCTTCTGTCCAGAAACTAATACACTAACCAAGATCCTAGTGTTTGTAATGCGATGTGCTAGTGGGCAAAAAAAAATCTCGCCGGAAAATTTTCCGGCAGGCGGGCGGCAGGCGGCGGCGGCAGGTGGTGGCAGCAGGTGGTGGACCATTTTATTATTATTATTATTATTATTATTATTATTATTATTATTATTATTATTATTATTAGTTATTTTYATAGTAAGYGTATTGTGGTATATTCATATCACAATTTTGGACTATTTGGCAAAAAGGAGGGACCATTTGACTTAAATCTACAAGTTGGATTATTTGACAAATTCATGTATGTCTTAGGGAGTATTTGACAATTCCCCCTTATAAATAAACACAATAAAAATAAAGTAAAATAATAATAATAATATATTGACAACAGGGTGAGTCATTATACTGAAGACTTTGGTGCACCTTGCAAGATGCAGTTAATAATTAAATTTATTATCGCATATATTAGATATATATTATAATTAATATATATCATCACATATAATTGATACATATCATCACAAATAATTGAAATTATAAATTTAAAATCTAAAACCCTAAAATGAAAAAAATAAACTTAAAACGAAAAACAAAACCTTAAAAATGGAAAACTAAACCCCAAAATTGAATATTAAAATCTAAATTCTAAATTTCTATCACATATTAACACACACACACACACACACACATATATATATATATATATATATAACTAACAAATGTCATCACATATAACTGGTACAATGATGGATTTTTGTTAGGACCCTAAAATGGAAAATTAAACCTTACAATGAAAAATTACACTCTAAAAATAAAAAAGTTAAACCCTGAAATGTAAAAATAAACCATAAATGAAAATGTAAATCTTAAACTCAAAATTCTTGTCACATATCATCACGTATAACTACCATATATCATCACGTATAATTGAATGATAATACATTTTTTTACAAGGTGCACCTAGCAAAGTGCACCCATGTGTATGTAATAATTGTCATTGTCCCTACTGTCACCGCCGGCTGGCCGACCGAAAAATTTTCCACAATTTTTTTTGAGCAGATGCTTTTAGTATATGTCCAGAAATTTGTTATTTAATATCTGAAAAATCCTTCTTTGTTGAATATTTTACTTAATAGTAAAAAAATATTACTTGATTAGAATTCTTTTTACTTGATATGCAAATATTATTATATACTTCTTACTCATTAAACATAGTTTCTATTTTTATTTTATTTTTTCATAAAAATGAAAACTATTACTTGATAGCGAAATATTGTTATATAATTTTTACTTAATATAACAATAGAGAACTTTTTACTTGATGAAAAAAACATCTTAATTAATTTTCTAAATCATCCTCCCCGCATATTTCTCTGAGGAGTTGACGCAGGGGCGAATCTACATGGGTACATGGGGGTACAGTTGTACCCCCAAAATGTATTTTAAGTACTTAATAGGTAGTATAAATGTACAAAACTTGTTAGTTAGTCAAGTGGTTATGGTATCCAATTAATTGTTTATTCACTTGGGTTCAAGCTCGAAGTGTTTAAATTTTTGCCATTTTTACACATTTTCGCTTGATTTGTTAAAAAAAAAATTAAATAAGGAGCATGGGTTTCGAATCCAGGTCAATCAATTTATTTGAAATTGTGGTTACCACATATTTTAGTAATATGGATCTAATAAGTGTTGTCTCTTTTATTAAATTTAAAACTTTGGTGCAGTAATTTTGTATTTAATTATTTCTTATTAATCATTTATATAATTCATTGTTACACAATTGATAAGGTATTACAAAGTTATAAAAAAAATAAAAAAATGGACCACTATTTATTATTTATATATTTTTGTTGCATGAATTTATATATATATATATATATATATATATATATATATATATATATATATATATATATATATATATATATATATATATATATTATTGTACCCCTAAATTCGAAATTCTGGATCCGCCACTGAGTTGACAAGATGGTAATAACTGAGTCAGCTGGTGTAGAAATGACCTTATCAAAAAGAGATTCATTCCTATTGTTTGCCGTGATTATAAATTGTTTCTTGGCACTAAGCTAGTTTAACTGAAGTCGTTGTAATTCCTCAATCTTGCACGATATTGGAAACACATTACCATATAATAACACAAGAGACCATGTTTGTGTATCCATCATAACCTACTAAAACAAGCACATTTCCTAAATTTCCAGCAATAAAATATGTTTTTAACGACGACTTGATCATGAACCGATTTGAACTATTAAAAACAATTGAACCAGTCAAGATTGGCCAAAGAATCGGTTGAACCAGTTTACTTAATTGCTTATTTTATAGTGAAATTTATTACTTTATATTCTAAAAGAAAAAAAATTCTAAATTTATATTAAAAAAATAATTCATTACTGTATACTGAAATTTTTTTTCTTTATGTTAAATGTAAGAAGATTTTTTACTTTATATTCGAAAAAATAAGAAAAATATTACTTAATATAAGAGAATTTTTACTTTATGTTTTGAAAAATCTTGAGGCAAATAAAGATTGTTGGAGAATTTTTTTCGGCGAGGATACTTGTGGCTATTCATATTATTATTATTATTATTATTATTTAATAGGGGTAAATTGTATATTTAGAATTATAATAAATTAAAAGTTATTTAATTACTTTTAGTATTTGATGAAAATATATATATTCTTAGGTTAATTCTATCAGTACCCCGACTTTTGGAAATGCAGGTAAACTCAATGCACTCAATACTTTTTATTTACATATATTTGTTTACTAATAACACCAATCTCAAATTACCAAACTACCCTCCACTCAATTAAATTCATTTATCAAAACTTTTAATCCACGTATTAAAAAAATTTAAAATCTGAAGTCCAGCGCCACCATCGCGAACACAAATTCAATCCTTCCCCACATGAAAAAATAATCAATAGTTGAAGAGAAAAATCGCCAATACTCACGCTCAAAGCAACCAGGGCCGGCTGGCGGGCCGTGGGCGACCAACTGGGGAATTCCTATTTTGAGGGGTCCCAAAATTATCTCACACTCACATGCGCGCGCACACACACACATACATACATACATACATACATACTTTGGAATCACTGGAGCTTGATGTTGATAATGTAAGGGGACAAGGATATTATAATAGTTCCAATATGAAACGAGAAAATCAAGGTGTACAAAGGAGGTTTCTTGAAATCAATTCAAGAAAATTTTGTATGCCATGTGCTTGTCATCATTTTAATTTAATAATATGTGATATGGCGAATTATTGTATTAAAGTTGTCTCATTTTTTGGAGTTGTGAAATGTTTACATACTTTATTTGTCGGTTCTACAAAAAGATGGGATATTTTGAAAGATCACGTTCATCACTTGACTTTAAACGGAAAGCCATATTAATAGTATTGCAATTGTAATAACTCAGCCTAATGAGATAAGAGAAACTCATTTTGAATTATCCAAAGTTTGTGAAGATGTCAAAACTAAGAGTGAAGATAAGTCTTTAGCAACTTATGAACTTGAGAATTTTGAATTTTTATTTGACATGACTATATAACATAATATATTGAATAATAACAATTGATTAGCAAGAAACTACAATATGAAGATTTGCAAATTGATGCCACAATAAGTATTTTGGAAATTTTTATTTCTTACATTGAAAAATATAATGAGGAAGGCATTCAATTGACAATGTCATTAATCAAAGAACTTTGCATCTAAAATGGAAATTGATCTTATCACTCCTCAAAAGCATAAAACTCGGAGAAAGAAACAATTTGATGAAAATTGTCATGAAGATACTTCACTATTTCCTGAGAGCCTTTTAGAGTTAATTATTTTATTGTTGTAGTGGATATTGCTATTGTTGAAATTTGTAGAGACGAAGTTTTAAAATTTTATTAGATCCAACAGATCTATATTGTGATCGAATATATTTACGATAAAAATGAGATAAAGCATGAAAACCTTATATAAATCCAGGTCCGAGTTCAGTATTAAGGTATCCACGCAATTAATTCTCCGACTGCAAGATGCAACTTCAGTGTATTGTTGTCATGAAGAAAGTTAGGAAATCTCATGAAATCTCAAGAACTCCCCCAATCTCAAGAATCAGGATTTGTTACGATATTTTCTAAACACTCTCTATCTCTCTCTTGTAGTCAACTTATGACTTTATGATATATTTATACTAGGTACATAAGAGAACCCTAACCCTAAAAAGGATTGGTCTATCCAAGACATGGGCTTAAAATAATTGTAGCCCAAGTACCTTTATTAATATAACATAGATAATTAAATCTAATCCAATTTAATTTAATTAAATAATTTCTATCAAATAGAAATTAATATTATAATTATTAACAATTAAATACTACAATTCCAAATTGAGTATTTATTACTTTCTTGATACACTCTTAAGTTGGAAAAGTAATCGCATATAGTGTGACCCTATAGACCTTTATATATGACATCAATCTAATGATGATCCAAAAAAAACTTCTAGACGGCTTAGTTGAACGAACTTAATATATAAAGAACATTCACTTGAACTCAGTGAATTATAACCTTTATACAAAGTTTTGGTGAAATCTCTTTCATTTCGAATCACTCGATTAAGTTTAAGATTCATCCAAGTGTCAATATCAATGGCTTAATCAGTCTATCTCATCTTTATTAGTCGACAACTAGACCATACTCAATTACTATATTGAATATGTCTCTTGCATTGGCCAATGACTTAAGTCGACCTAATATAGAGATTATGAGTAATTTCTCTCAAAATTCCAATCGAGGAATAAGTTATTTCATGGCTCAACTACCACCTTTATTTACATCATGATGCACCCAACACAAGCCATATCTACCCCAAAAAGGAGTGCAAGCATTGGTCATGGTCAAATACATCACTCAGTAAACAAGGTGCGTATTGACCTCAAGTTAAAGGATTATCACACGCTTTATACACTGATAAGTTTATAGACATACAATAAATAACTTATCAGTAAGGTTAACAATACTCTCCAAAGTATCCATGTGTCCATGATGAATAACTATTATTCGCAGTCGTGAGACTAACTGCGTTCTCTAAGAATGTGATGCAGACCACATGCCGACATATATTATATTATCAATATCCCAATCTCTTGATAATCATTAGTCGGGGCTATTTTAAGAGTAATGTTATAACATTGACATATTGACATCTCACCATATCAGTGACAACATTAACTCTACTGGAACATTTATATGAATAATCACAAACAATCAAAATAATAATTCAATAAATGCATTGCTATATATATATAATGATATATATAATAATTGTGATCAAGTATAATGTCTTTAAATCTTATTGTCTCTAGGACATTTATACTTTCATTCTTCCACTTGGCCTAGAGTCAAGCACCTATATATCCAATATTCAGGTCTACGAAATGCTCATCATGTTACCAGAACATGATGGCTTTGAGAACACTCTATTTTAATTTCTCTTATCTCCACTATCTCACTGATCAAGTGGTAGCATCTTAGTACATGCTTGTTACTGTTCGTGGATAATTGTTCCTTGATAGCGCAATAGCACCAATGTTGTCACAATACAATGATATTGATGCTACGAACCACCCCTAATTATTTAAGAATTTTTTTATCGAGATAGCTTCTTTAGTTTCCTCTTATGCAGCAATATACTTAGCTTCGATTTATCAAATCAGGGGCAGTAGTTTGCTTGGAACCATTACAACTTACTACCCTATCATTGAAAATGAAGGCATATCAGATTATGACATATAGTTTGAAACTAGCAATAGTGTACACAGTAACTGCCAATTCCTTTTGTCCACCATAGAATTAGAAATACTCTTTAGTTCTTCTAAGATACTTAAGAATACTCTTGACTGCTTTCCCGTGTTCTTTCCCAGGATTCTGTTGAAATCTGCCAGTCATGCTAAGTACATAAGCCACATCTGGCCTTGTGCAAATCATGGCATACATGATGAATCATATTGCTGAAGTGTATGTGATCCTTTTCATTCGCTCAAGTTCCTTATCAGTAAAAGGACCATCCTTCTTTGATAACTTGATACTATAACTCATTGGAATATACCCCCTGTTGGAATTTTCCATAGAGAATCATCTTAACACTTTATCTATGTACATGAACTATGAAAGCCCCAATATTCTATTAGGTCTATCCCGGTCTATGATGCACGGACACTTAAAAATATGACATTTTTCCGTGTCGTGTCCTGTTTTACGTTATAATTTATGTGTCATAACCGTGTCCGCGTGTCGTGTCTCATGTCCATTTCTTGTGGCGGTGCAACCTAGATCCCGGTAGATCCTAATTCTAAGAATATAACAGGCTTCACCCAAGTCCTTCATCATGAAAGTGTTGGACAACGAATCATTTACTGATTGCATAACAAGGGTATCATTTCCAATTATTAATATGTCATCAATATATATAATAATAAAAATAATACTCTCTCCAGTGCATTTACTATAAACGCATGGATCTTCTTTGTTTCTGAAAAAATTAAACGATTTGATTACTTTGTCAAAACAAATATTCCAACTTCTACAGGCTTGTTTAAGTCCATAAATAGACTTTTGTAGCTTGAATACTGATTTGGGTTTTGATTCAGATGTATAACCCTGTGGTTGTATCATATAAACTTCTTCGATCAATTCACCATTGTGGAAAGCGGTTTTAACATCCATCTGCCAAATATGGTAATCATAGTATGTAGCTATAACAAGTAGAATCCTAATGGACTTGATTTTTACAACTGGAGAAAAGGTTTCATCATAGTCAATCCCTTCTCGTTGACTATATCTTTTTGCTACCAAACTAGCCTTGTAGGTTTGTACCTTACCATTTGCATCTATCTTCTTCTTGAAGACCCATTTTCATCCAATGGGTCTAACCCCAACTGGCAAGTCAACCATGTTCGAAACTTGATTTATGTACATCGAGTCCATTTCTGATTTTATAGTTTCAAGCCACCTCTTCGAGTCAATGTCTAACATAGACTCAGTGTAAGTTCTAGGTTCATCATCATCCAGAATTTCCACATCACATTGACCCTCTAGAAGGAGGTTTAATCTTTCCGGTCGCCGATGAATCCTCGTAGACTTACGGAGTTAGTTATCATACGTTTGAGTGATTTGAGTGTTCTGATCATGAGAAGTTTCTTTTGTGCTGGATGATCCAGCATTTTGAGATCCCTTAGAAGTGTCATCAACATGAACTTCTTGAGGAGGGATATGTGCAACCATTGCTTGGTCTTCCATTGGTTGCGATGATAAATTTTACATTATGGCATCAATTCTATCAATTCTCCCACTGGCTAAAAATTGTCCTCTAAGTGACAAATCTTCACTATAGGAATGACCAGAAGCTCCCACATAATTCTTTTCTAGGTCATTAGACAAGTTTTCAACCTCCATGTCACTTTGTGGTTCTTGAATTTCTTCAAGTTCTACCTTATTTTGACTTCTTTCCTTGTAGACATAGTCTTCCTCAAGGAAAGTCGCTTGCCTGGAAACAATGACCTTATGTTCTCCAGGAAGATAGAAATAGTATCCTTGTGTTTCTTTAGGATACCCCATAAAATAATATTTTTCACTTTTAGATTCAAACTTGTCAGTAAGCATCTTTTTACATATGCGGGGCAACCCCAGGTTCGCATGTGTGTGAGTGATGTCTTCTTGCCATGCCATAACTCACATGGAGTTTTATTTACTGACTTTGATGGAACTCTACTCAGAACATAGATTGAGTTCAGTAAAGCATACCCCCATAGGTATGTCGGAAGATCTAAGAAACTCATCATGGATCTAACCATATCTAATAAGGTTCAATTTCTCCTTTTAGAAACACCATTCATTTGTGGTATTCCAGGAGGCGTCCATTGCGATTGGACTCCAAGAAGTTTTAAGTAATCGAGAAACACTTTACTCAAGTATTCTCTTACTCGATACGATCGAAGAGTATTAATACTCTTTTCAACTTGTTTCTCTACTTCTAACTTATACTTCTTAAACTTCTCAAAAACCTCTGACTTGTGCTTAAAAAGATACACATGTCCAAACCTGGAGTAGTCATCTGTAAAAGTAATAAATCATGTATAACTGCCTCTAGCTTGAGTAGGAAAGAACCTCATACATCAGTATGAACCAGCTCAAGAACCTCTTTTGCTCGTATGCCTTTCCCAGTGTTTCACCGTGAAAATTACACCTGGAACACCTGCTCCTTTGTTATGAAGATCCCGACCTGCTTTAAGAAAAACACGTTAGAAAGGACCGCCGGGGGTTTTCCGATGGAAACCTCTCCGATGCTTAAGTCAGTTAAGCATTTTAGGCCGGAATAAAAAAAATAAGAGAAGAATGCTTAGAATCGCATACCTCTCAAGTTTGAGGCTTGGGTATTTATAGTTTCTCATCAAGTGGGGCCCTTCCAAGATCCCGGAAATAGAATTCCGCGAATCTCGGGCCATTATTCGAAATGATCAGATCATCCCATCTTCCTCTAGTAGAGGTTAGATCAGGAAAGTGCTAGATCATCCCTTCCTCCTCTAGGAGAGGTTAGATCAGGAAAGTGCTCAGAGCGAATTAGATCAGTAAATCATCTTCTCTTGTTCTTGAGCTAAACCCCACAACCTTTAGTAGCATCAATTCAGATCAGGGTGACATTCAGTCAGGTCTAGCCCAACCAGGTCTGGATTTCAAACCAGGATTTATTCAGGGCACATCAACCAGTCCCCTCCCCCACAATGGTTGGGGTAGATCTGTGTGCCTTAAGGGTTTCCCCCAGGGCAATTAGGGTTCCATATGCCTTTTCAAGTCCCGTATCTGTACAATCCCGAAAAATCCACCATTTGATCAGGTCGAATCATTAGAGCTAGTTGTAACGTTGCATATTCACAAACGGTTAAAATCTTATCACGTCTCTTCGGGTACTGTTCGTTTGATAGGTCAGCGACGGTTATAATCCCAACACGTCCTTCCGGGTACCGTTCCTCTGACAGGCATTAAATGCGGGAATCCCATCAAAATCCCGCTTTTTTCTCGAAATTCTTTTTTCGAAAAATCCTTTTTCCTTTTTCCCCCGCGACTCATTCTTCTCCCTTCACTTTTCACATTCGCAGTGAAACACTTTCACGTTCTACTTTTCTCTTCTAAATAACGGTTTAATATTCTCTGAGTCCAGCATTTTCCGATCTTTTTTCCATCACCAGGTACTTCTCCAATCATTTTTTTCTTCCTATAATATCTACGCAATCATCTTCCTCTTCCTTCGCCTCTATTACTGTAACTCCCTCCCCCGTAGCATCAGTTCCTTCATCGCCGCCATCCTTCGAATATCCTCCATATATCCCCGGCCGGCCTTATATCTATTCCATTATTAACGATAGAACTGTAGAGGAGTTAAGGTATAAATACCAAGTTCATGAGGAATTCTCTTTTCTCAACCCTCTAAGCAGTGTAAGGGCGTATCAAGCATCGATCGACCACCTGACTTACTTTGTTGACCAGCTTCAAGCGGGGTTGCACCTTCCGATAAACCCTTTAATATTAGAAATATCCCAGTTGTATAAAATCCCGGTGCACCAACTTGTCCCCAACTCTTTTAGGATCATCATAGGTTATAACCTAGCCATTTGATATGCTGGTCTCGATCATACAGCCTAAACTTTTTACCATCTCTTCCGGGCCAAGATCTCTTCACCTGGCTACTTCTATTTGTGCGCCAGAGCTGGTGTTCATTTTCTCACACGTATCCCTTCCTCCAACAAAGCTTGGAGGAAGAAATTTTTCTTTGGGCATTGCTCAGGGGATTGGGGCTTTCCTCCCCAGTCCATTGAACAGCTGCCTGCCCAGCCACATCTGTCTGTGGGGGAAAAATCTCCTCGGATACTTTTCAACGAGAACGTTCTCCGCCTCTCCCAACTCCTTCTTCCCTTTGTCTTGGATTTTTTCAACGACCGGGAGGAGACAAGTCCTTTAACCCGTGAGATTGGTAAAGAAACTTTTCCTAACCTGACATCCTTCATCTGCTTATTTGCTTGATTTGTGTTTCGCGATGATCTGATCCTCTTTTTTTTTTTTTAGAAAATATGATGTAGAAGATAATCGCCGCACGTCGGAAGGAGGCAGTGGCAGCCTCAGAGCAGCAACCTTTAGAGGCAGGGCTTCCCACGGCGGAAGTAGAAAGATTAGGTACCTCTAGGGACCCTCCTTGTCCAGAGGTGGAGGCGAGCATTCCTTCCGACTCTGGGGAGGAAAGGACTGTCCCCACCAGTGAAAAGGGCCCGCACCAGAAAGGACGGAGCATCGGCTTCTGGGGTCAAGGTAGCAACCCCAACGCTACTAGGTTCACCAACACATCTGTCCTGATCTTCTCTGGGGTAGTAGCAGTTCAGTTCATTTAGGGACAATGCCCAAACGCTGACCGAGGCACCTTGTAGAAGTGGTCTGATCCTGAACTTATCGAATCTTTGTGTATGGATGAAGTAAGGGTAACTTTCCTCCCCTTACACCCCTCCCCCCCCCCCCCCCCCCTCTTTTTTTTACACCCTTTTAACTTTTCCTTCTTCCTTCTTTTTCTCTCTCTTTCTGTTTAGGCGGCAGCAAAGAGGTCCATTCTAGTGGCCATGTCTAGGGGTTATGATGAATGCGGATATGGCCAAGGAGCATAAGAAGCTGCAGAAGAAGAAGAAGAAGAAGAGATTGTAAAATCTGTGCAAGGAAAGGGGGGCAGAGCTGAAAAAACTCAATTCATAGTTGGCGGAAATGAAGAAAGCGGAACAGAAAGTTTCGGAGGTGGCTCTAGCTGATGCGCGTGACGAGGCCTTAGCTGAGGCTCGTAGTTTGGCGGATGAGGCTTTAGCGCAGGCGCGTGAAGAGGGAAAAATGGAGTTTCGTAACTCCGAGGAAGGGCTGAGGTTGATCTAGCCATCTAGGGAGGTCACTCGCTGAGCCTTCCTGGGATCTGAAGAGCTCTATCAACTGCTCGTTCCGGAGGCTGAGGTGTACTATCACTTCGGCCTAGACACCCAGTCCAAGTGGGTCAATGATCACCCTACTCTTCCTTTCAACCAAGAAAATCCACTCGAAAAGCCACCTGAGCCCACCTCATTCTCTTATGTGCCAGAGTAGGATTGTCTACATAGGCTAAAGGCTCACGAGTTTGCACAACACATCCTCACCGCTTTCCATGCTCCTGCCTCCGCTCCAGTGCTGCTTCAATCAGACCAGTCTATAACTCTTGCTCTTACTGCGTCTACCCCCTCCCCAACCTTCCCCGGTCTGGGTGAGTTGCCTGGAGGGGCCTTTCCTGGGGACCTGTCTGCGAAAGATGCAGTGGATCAGCTTGTGGAAGAGTTGGATGCGGAGAATTAGGCACAGTCTGGCTTGTTTTGTATTTTCCTGCTCTTCCCATGGCTAGATCTGTTTGTTTTGCCTGTGTGGCTGATTTGTGTTTGCACACTCCTGTTTGTACTCCGAATAATTTACCGTCTAGTAATTTTTTAGGGTTTCCTTAATTTAAGGAAACCCTAGTACTATTTTCCCTTGATCACGTGCTTTGTTTTTCTTTATATACGTGCTTTTCCTCTTATGCATTTAATTATGGCTTCCTCTTTGCCTGAATAAATTGACAATGTAAAGAGTAAAAACCTCTTACTTTTCGCTGTGAACTTTAAACTTTCCGACAAACTTTCTACTCTTTTCCCAAGTATGCAAACTTCTAGATAGGAAAAGGCAGAAGAAACGCTATTACAAGCGTCAGTAGGCTGAGCTCCGCCATCTCAATCGCCAATTGGAGGAGGAGAAGGCTGATTTACTCGACTCTGTATGTCGGCTGACCACCGCCACTAACGACGACCATGCTATTTCCGGGCGAGCGGATAGGTATCGTCAGCGCCTCCATGAAACTGAGCGTGAGATATGGCGTATTCGTCGGATTCTGGCTTCATACAAGAGGGTTTCTTCTTCCCGTGGCTGATTGAATTTCCGTTGTTAATATTTCCCGAATTTTGTTGTTTCTTTGAGAATTCCCTTTTTCCTGTTTCTTGTGGTTTAATCAAACTCACCGATCTTTGTTGAAAAATGGCGTAGGTATTTTTCCATTTCTGTTATTCCTGTATAATCCAAACGTTAAACTCGCCAATCTTTGTTGAAAGCTTGGAGGAAGAAATTTTTCTTTGTGCATTGGTCAGGGGATTGGGGCTTTCCTGCCTAGCCACATCTGTCTGTGGGGGAAAAATCTCCTCGGATACAAAAAATAATTTCGACTTTAAATGAGAACGTTCTCCGCCTCTCCCAACACCTTCTTCCTTTTGTCTTTGATTTTTTCAATGACCGGGAGGAGACGGGTCCTTTAACCTGTGAGATTAGTAAAGAAACTTTTCCTGCCCTAACATCCTTCATCTGCTTATTTTCTTGATTCGTGTTTTCCGATGATCTGATCCTCTTTTTTTTTTTGTATAAAATATGATGTAGAAGATAATCGTCGCAGGTCGGAAGGAGGCAGTGGCAGCCTCAGAGCAGCGACCTTCAGAGGTAAAGGTTCCCATGACGGAAGTAGGAGGATTAGGTACCTCTAGGGACCCTCCTTGTCCAGAGGTGGAGGCGATCATTCCTTCCGACTCTAGGGAGGAAAGGATTGTCCCACCCGTGAAAAGGGCCCGCACCAGAAAGGACGGAGCATCGGCTTCTAGGGTCAAGGTAGCCAACCCTAACGCTACTTGGTGCACCAACACCTCCGTCTTGAACTGCTCTGGGCAGTAGCAGTTCAGTTCATTTAGGGACAATGCCCAAACGCTGACCGAGGCACCGTGGAGAAGTGTTCTGATCCTGAACTTATCGAATCTTTGTTTCAGGATGAAGCCAGAGTAGCTTTCCTTCCCTTGTACCCCCTCTTTTTTTTTACACCCTTTTAACTTTTCCGTCTTCCTTCATTTTCTCTCTTTTTCTGTTTAGGCGGCGGCAAAGAGGACCATTCTAGTGGCCAGGGCTAGGGGTTATGATGAATGCGGATATGGCCAAGGAGCATAAGAAGCTGCAGGAGAAGAAGAAGAGATTGTATAATATGTGCAAGGAAAGGGGGGCAGAGCTTAAAAAACTCAATTCAGAGTTAGCAGAAATGAAGAAAGCCGAACAGAAAGTTCTAGAGGTGGCTCGAGCTGATGCGCGTGACAAGGCCTTAGCTGAGGCTCGGAGTTTGGCGGATGAGGCTTTAGCACAGGTGCGTGAAGAGGGAAAAATGGAGTTTCGTAACTAATGGATTCTGGCTTCATACAAGAGGGTTTCTTCTTCCCGTGGCTGATTGAATTTTCGTTGCTAATATTTCCCGAATTTTGTTGTTTCTGTGAGCATTCCCTTTTTCCTGTTTCTTGTGGTTTAATCAAACTCACCAATCTTTGTTGAAAAATGGCATAGGTATTTTCCCATTTCTGTTATTCCCGTATAATCCTAACGTTAAGTTTTAGCAAATGATCTTTTTCGGGCAAAACCCTTGTCAATAATTAGACCTGGCTTTTCATGATAACCCTTAGCCAATCTTAGCTTTACTGACAATCAGGTCAAGAATATTAGGGCGTCCGCCCTTAGCCAACTCTGGCTCTTCTGACAATCAGGTCAAGAAAATTGGGGCATCCACCATTAGCCAATTCTTGCTTTGCTGACAATCAGGTCAGGAGAATTGGGGCATCCACCCTTAGCCAATCGTGGCTCATAAATTGCATCGACAATCAGGTCGGAAATATAGGGGCGTCCTCCCTTAGCCAATCCTGGCTTATAAATTGAACCGACAATCAGGTCGGGAATATTGGGGCATTCTCCCTTAGCCAATCATGGCTTATAAATTACACCGAAAACCAGGTCGGGAATGTTGGGGCATCTGCCCTAGCCAATCCTGGCTTTAAAATTTCACTGACCAGCAGGTCAGTTCACAATAAGATAAACTCAAATCGTCATTATATAAATAAGTTTCATAAAATAATCTTACACATAATATTTTCGTAAATTTGATACATTCCACGCTCGGGTAACTCCTACTCCATCCATTTGTTCCAACTCATAAGCTCCACCCGCCAGAACTCTTATGATTTTAAATGGTCCTTGCCAAGTGGCATCCAGTTTCCCCTTGGTTTTTCCTAGATCAGATCTGCGCAATACCAAATCTCCCACTTGAAAACATCTCTTTATTATTGATTTGTTATATGCCGCTTAAACTTGTCCTCTCATGTGTTCCATTCTAACGGGAGCACGCTCTCTTTTCTCCTCCACCAAATCCACCACATCTTGTATTAATAATTCATTCTGATCTGTATCGAAACTCTAGATCCGGTGAGTTTCCAGATCTATTTTTGCGGGGATAACAATGTCCATGCCATATACCAGGCAAAATGGGGTTTCTCCAGTGCTTTCCTTAGGATTAGTGTTGTAGGCCCATAGAATTGAGCTTAATTCTTCTACCCACTTGCTCCCCGATTTATCTAGGCGTGCCTTGATCCCCTGCACTAAGATGCGTCTGGTCATTTCGACTTGCTCATTTGCCTGAGGATGGTAGACAGATGTGAAGTGATGATCTATCTTCATCTTGGTGCAACAGGCTTGGATTTTTGTTCCCATAAACTGTGTGCCATTAAATGATACTAGGACCCTTGGGATACCAAACTGGCACATTATGTTTTTCCACACAAAGCCCATCACCGCGTCTTCCGTAATCTTTTCCAGATCTTTGGCCTCTACCTATTTGCTTATATAATATATGGCGACAATCAAGAACTTCTTACGAGTTGGAGCGGTAGGGAAAGGTCCGACCAGATCAATCTCCCATTTTGCAAAGGGGAAGGGAGAGCTGTTTTGCATGTAATTGTTGCATTTTTTCTTATGTTTTTAATTAGGATTTTATGTTGATTTTAGTAATTTTTGAGTTGAGTTTTATTAGGTTTTTCGTTTGTTTTCTCGTTTTGTTGTTTTTCGTGTTTCTATTTGATTTTCTACTTAATATWATTATTTTAATCTTAATTAATTAATTTTATATTTAAATTAGGTATTTTGAAGTATTATAGTCTGGATATGGTCGAGCATGGGCTTACGATTAGAGTTTTAGCGGAATCAGGGCTCGAATTGAAGAAATATGGTTGACACTGGGTACGTGATATGACACTGGGTTACCCAGTGTCCGCCCACGCCTGCCGAGCACCTGCGCGCGCCAGCTGCCGAGAACGCC
>BMAC01000112.1:315133-331926 GCA_014905375.1 Phtheirospermum japonicum
TTCCCGACTTTTATTCTTCACAACACTTAGAAGCTTTTTGAATTTGCTTCTTTTTCTCTCTTTAATTCTAGTAAGCTTTCTTTTAATTTCATGCTTTGTTTTTAATTTGTTTTATGCTTTTTCCCTTAGGTATTAGAAGTTGTGCTTGATCTTGTGAATTGGCTATGAATCCTAGTTGAGTGACACATCTAGATAATAGATCAAGTCCTTGATTTGTTTAATTTCAAGTAATTTCATATGTTTCATGCTTTTTTCTTCATTTCATGCTCTTTGTCTTAGCTACTTGAATTCATGATGAAACTTATGATTTGGCTATGGAATCTATATGAGTGACACATCTAGATCATAGATCGGCTCTTGGATCATCTTGATTTTGAGTTTTTCATATGCTTTATTTTAAATCTTATTTTTATGCCTTGTTTCATGCTTAAATCCTAGATCTACTCTTTGTTACTTGTTATTTTCCTTAAAGTTTTGAACTTTATTGTTAATTTTCATTGCTTTATCCATTCATACTTTCAATTTTAGTTAATTTGCTTTATTTAGGATTTTATGCATAGTTGTACCTTGTGTATGCATGCTTGTACTTGGTGAAACAATGCTTGTTTTTACTTGTTTTCATTAATTGCTTGCATTTTCTATTTGAGGCATCCGATGAGGCATCCTACCACTTGCATTTAAATTCCTAGCTTTGTTTAGTTAGTTTAATTATTTTATTTTCACTTTTCTTTTATTATCCAAGCTTGAAACACATTGAAACCTTTAATCGAAGTGATTTCCAATAATACCAAGCCAAGGACCCGTTGATTTATTTCAACACCATGAAAACTCTTCTAACAAAATGGCAACGTTGCCGGGGATCGAACCCGGGTCATCCGCGTGACAAGCGGGAATACTCACCACTATAGTAAAAGCTTGAAACACAATGAAACCTTCAATCGAATCAAATTCCGATAATACCGAGCCATGAACCCGATGATATATTTCATCACCACTCAAACTCTACTAACAAAATGGCGCCGTTGCCGGGGATGGGAGAGTTTGTTGTTAGATGACTCGGAATGTGTGGGAAATCAATTGTAGGTTTCGGGTTTTGAGTTGCTTATACAAAAAAAAAGAATAATACTCCAACACAAATCAAGAAAAGTAATAAAGCGTGCGTTCAAGTATAAAGCCTAATTCAAAAAGGGCTAAGTTTAGTGAAAAGAAGCAAATTCAAAAAGCTTCTAAGTGTTGTGAAGAATAAAGTCGGGAAAGCGAGAAAATGTATGAAAAGGGTTTCGAATGAAAGTTTGGTGAATTGGAAAAGGTGAAGCGATTACAAGCTTCGGGTTTTAGAAATTAGGATTTTGTGTGTTCTTGATCACGTTTGATCGTGTGTTAGCCACTATATCCAAAAGTTCCATACCTTACCAAAGAACCAAAATTACAACCCTTAATAAAGACCTCTTTCGATTCTTATTTGGTCATGTACTTGAGCAATTTCGAGCGTCCGATTGGTGAAATCTTGACAAGGTGCATGTATTGACCGACTTGAGCATAAACACGTCTTATATACACTTGAACGAATCGAGCGTACACCCTCGAAAATCCCTTAGAGAGGAAGTCATCGATTTGGCTTGCATTTAAGAAAGAGTAATACGAGTAATGCATGAAGATAGCGAGTCTATGTTGATACTATCATCATATAAATAAGGATAAGCACAAGGATTTTTCTTTTTACATAATGTTCATTGCATGTACACTCTCGATTCTTTTCGTTGCTCGAGGACGAACAAACTGATAAGTGTAGGGTAGTTGTTTTGCATGTAATTATTACATTTTTCATTGTGTTTTCAATTAGGATTTTATGTTGATTTTAGTAATTTTTTAGTCGAGTTTTATTAGGTTTTTCGTTTGTTTTCTCGTTTTGTTGTTTTTTGTGATTCTTTTTGATTTTCTACTTAATATGATTATTTCAATCTTAATTAATTAAATTTATATTTAAATTAGGTATTTTGAAGTATTCTAGTATGGATATGGTCGAGCATGGGCTTACGATTAGAGTTTTAGCGGAATCGGGGCTCGAATTGAAGAAATATGGCTGACACTGGGTACGTGATATGACACTGGGTTACCCAGTGTCCGCCCATGCCTGCCGTAACTGCCGAGAGCTAGCGCCAACGCCTGCCGAGCCTGCCGAGGTCCTGCGCGCCACGCCTGCCGAGACTGCCGAGCGCAGTCGATCGATTGCGAGAGGGTCGAATCGACTACCGAGCCTGTCGATCGGCTGCCGAGGGCTGGCTCGATTGAACTTCAGAGAGTGGCCATCCACGCCCGTCCTGCCGAGGGCAGTCGATCGACTACCGAGCCAGTCGATCGACTGCGCGCATGCCTGCCGAGTGCCGCCGAGAGATGCTGAGTCCCGCGCGCAGTGCCTTCCGACAGCTGCCGACCACGCCCGCAAGCCCCTGCCGACAGCTGCCGACCACGACCGAGCCAGCCCGCCCAGCACCGAGCCATCTCGGCCCATGTCGAGCCACCTTGCAATTTTGCCGAGCCAATCGATCCCAACTCGACCCAAATGATCTGTTTTGACCATATAGGGTCAAATTTGGTCAATGCATGGAAATCCAAGCTCATATGTCATAATTTACCCAGTTACCCCTAATTAACTTTTATAAATAGAACCTCTCTTTCATTTTTGTAAAACACTTCCTCCCAACCCAAGCTTGGGTTTGGGATAATTTTCTCTCTCTAGATTTAATTTTCAAGCTTTGCCTTGGGTTTGTAGCTCAAGAAGGATTCAAGTACTCCCTTGGATTTTTAATTCCTTGCAATTTCAATCAAGCTTTTGGATTCTCTCTTTAATTCTAGTAAGCTTTCTTTTAATTTCATGCTTTGTTCTTCATTTGTTTTATGCTTTTTCCCTTAGGTATTAGAAGTTGTGCTTGATCTTGTGAATTGGCTATGAATCCTAGTTGAGTGACACATCTAGATAATAGATCAAGTCCTTGATTTGTTTAATTTCAAGTAATTTCATATGTTTCATGCTTTTTTCTTCATTTCATGCTTTTGTCTTAGCTACTTGAATTCATGATGAAACTTATGATTTGGCTATGGAATCTAGATGAGTGACACATCTAGATCATAGATCGGCTCTTGGATCATCTTGATTTTGAGTTTTTTATATGCTTTATTTTAAATCTTGTTTTTATGCCTTGTTTCATGCTTAAATCCTAGATCTATTCTTTGTTACTTGTTATTTTCCTTAAAGTTTTGAACTTTCTTGTTAATTTTCATTGCTTTATCCATTCATGCTTTCAATTTTAGTTAATTTGCTTTATTTAGGATTTTATGCATAGTTGTACCTTGTGCATGCATGCTTGTACTTGGTGAAACAATGCTTGTTTTTACTTGTTTTCATTAATTGCTTGCATTTTCTATTTGAGGCATCCGACGAGCCATCCTACCACTTGCATTTCATTTCCTATCTTTGTTTAGTTAGTTTAATTATTTTATTTTCACTTTTCTTTATTTTCCAAGCTTGAAACACATTGAAACCTTCAATCGAATCGATTTCCGATAATACCAAGCCAAGAACCCGTTGATTTATTTCAACACCATGAAAACTCTTCTAACAAGAGCTCATTGTCATGAGCTCTTCCGCCGGCCGGTGAACCGATGGAGAGATCTTCTGACATTTGTCGCACTTCCTAACAAAGTCTTATACTTCCTTTTGCAATAATGGCCAAAAATAGCCATCCCTCATGATTTTACTTAACAGGAACCTTTTACCCATATGATTACCGCAGCAGCCTTCATGGATCTCTTTACGAAGGTGGGCGCCCTCCTGCTGACTTACACACCGTAGAAGAGGTTGCCCAAATCCCCGTCTGAACAGCTCTCCCTTTATTAAGAAAAATCAGGACGACCTAATCCGTATCTTTGTTGCTTCTTTCTTACTGTCTGGTAGGTCTCCTTTCTCGAGTCATGCCATTAAAAGCATCAAAGCCCGATTGGGTTTTTTTGTACCATATTTGATGAATTTGCCAACTTAATAAACGTAGTTTGATACTGTCCAACATCACGTACCTTTTCTGGAAAGTGGCCAACATAATGTACCAAAAATGAAATTTTCCCTCTTAATTGGACATCACCAATCTGCCTTTTCCTCCAATGCGTGTACTTCATCTTCTCCAAATTCTTGATATGCCATTAAAAGTTTAATTATCCTTTCTTGGAAATATATTGCTGAGCTAGCCACCTTGGCTAGGTAATCAACTCGGACATTTTCTTCTATGGGAATTTGATGAACTATGAAAGAGTTCATGCCACTAGCCATTTCACAAAATTGAGCCAAATATCTTTGCAGGTGCTCTTCCCTGTTTTCGAATTCCCCTTTTACTTGATTGCATATAAGCTGCAAATCTACTCGCGCACATACTTGGTCTGTCCCTAGCTCTTTTGCCATCTGGACTCCTCTCAGTAAGGCCTCATACTCTGCCGCATTATTGGATAGGGGGTAGTTCATGCATACTGCATACTCTATCGTCACCCCCTCCAGGTCTATCAAAACTATCCCCGCACCACATACGAGGTTACCGATAGAGCCGTCGGTGTAGATCATCCATTCCTTTGTCTCCTCGGGAGAACTGGTCATCTCCTGCATGAAGTCAACCAATGCTTGGGCCTTAATTGTTGTCCGTGACTCGAAACTAATATCGAACTCAGTGAGCTCTATTATCCATTTTACCAAGTACCCCGAAGCCTCCGGCTTATCCATGACTACCTTTAGGGGTAAGTTAGTTCTAACCACCACGTTATGTGAGAGGAAATAGGGACGGAGCTTACGAGTTGTCCCGACTAGGGCTAACATGGCTCGTTACACCTCTACGTACCGAAGCTCAGCATCATGTAAGATTTTGCTCCAGTAGTATACCAATTTTTGTATTCTGCCTTCCTCCCTGATCAGAACCGTGCTGACAGCTTGCTTTCCCACGGATAAATACAAGACCAGGGGATCCCCCTAGACTGGTTTAGTAAGCAATGACATACTAACCAGGTGCTCTTTCACCTTCTGAAATGCATCCTAGCATTTTTCATCCCACTGGAACGGAGCTCTTTTTCGTAAGGCTTGAAAAAATGGCAAGCTTTTCTCAGCCGAGCGTGAAACGAACCTGCTAAGGGCTGCTATCCGCCTGGCAAGCATTGCATTTCCTTAACATTTTTTGGGGGCTTCATCTCCTTAATTGTTTTATCAATTAATTATTTATTTAGGATGAATATTTTATTATATTCAACCTCAATTTTTTATGAATTGTTTACTTGTTCATCCAAGTGTTTTATTCAAATAGATATTCTAGAACCGTTCTATTTTTGTTTTTTATTGGAATATATATGAATTGAGAATAAATATTTATTTAGGATGAACATTTTATTATATTAAACCTAAGATCTTAGAATTTGTTTATCAATTATTTACCTATTTATTTATTTGGTTGTTGAGTTAGAGATTTTATTCAAATAAATCTTTTTACATATGTGTTTATTTTTAACAGGAGAGAGCAAGGGAAATAAATCTTTTAGAATATGTGTTAATTTTATTTTTATGTTGGAATAGACTATAGGAAATTTAGTCAAATATTCAATCTTGTGGGATGATATTTATTTAGGATTTGTTATTAGAATATGTGTTAATTTTGTTTTTATGTTGGAATAGACTATAGGAAATTTAGTCAAATTTCAATCTTGTGGGATGGTATTTATTTAGGATTTGTTATTTTATTTTTATGTTGGGAATAAGAGATAAAATGGAAAATTATAGGTTTATTATTATTTATTTCCAATTAGGTGGTGGTTTGTTATTTTATTTTTATGTTGGGAATAAGAGATAAAATGGAAAATTATAGGTTTATTATTATTTATTTCCAATTAGGTGGTGGGTGGTATTTATTTAGAATAACTTTGTTTTGTACGGTCTAATCAATATTTTATAAAATTTTCTACTTTAAGTAATATGCTTATTAATATGGATTTAAATTATTTATTTTATCAAATACCATGATTATGGTTGATTGGTATGTTTTTTTAAAAAACTAATGATTCAGTAATTTATAAAACTCCATTTCACACATCTCAATTCAATCATACACATAAATCGATCTCAACACCAAAGTTTATATGTCAAAATCTTATTTGGTAACATTTAATGACGGAGAGAAAAATAATATGAATAACTATTTTTTAAAATATTATATTTTAACAAGGATAAATATTTATTTAAAAAAAAATAAATTAGTATGAGTAGTATAAGTAGTATGAGTAGAGGGCAGTGTTTTAAAATGCGCTCAATATTTTCTGTTTATCCAAAATTGCGTAGCATAATATCGTTGTGTTACGTGAACGATTTGAACACGTTATTATAATATTAAAAAAATTATTATATATATTTTTTGAGTTATTTTTAATATAAAAATAATTATTTTTTTCCTGGAAAATATAACTTAATATATAATATCAAGAAATAAAGTATAAGTTCCAACAAATATCAAACAAAACTTAATTCATAAAAATACAATAAAAAACAACAAATAATATAGAATTTTATAATAGTACATATAATAAATATCTAGGAAAATGTGTTAAAATTGATTAGAACCATTCATGAAATAATATAAATTAAAAAATAGTATGTAAAAACCACTAATACGGCACTATTTATATAGCTTGTAAATTTTTTTATAATCTTCACTAATGTACATAGAATCTTTGGAATAAAATTGTAAATATTTCTTATCAATATTTTATAAAATTTCCTACTTTAAGTAATATGCTTATTAATATGAATATAAATTATTGATTTTATCAAATACCATGATTCTGGTTGAATGAGATGTTTTTTTAAAAAACTAATGATTCCGGTAGCTTATAACTGTTTTTTAAAATATTATATTTTAACAAGAATAAAGATATAATCTAAAACAAATAAATTAGTATGAGTAGTATGAGTAAAGAGCAGCGTTTTAAAATGTGCTCAACATTTTGCGTTTATCCCAACATTGCGTAGTATAATATCGTTGTGTGTTACGTGACCTATTTGAACACGTTATTATAATATATATTTTTTGAGTTATTTTTAATATAAGAATAATTATTCTTTTCTTGAAAATATAACTTAATATATAATATCAACAAATAGAGTATAAGTTCCAACAAATATCATACAAAAGTTAATTCATAAAATACAATAAAAAACCACAAATAATATAGAATTTTCTAATAGTACATATAATATATATCTAGGAACAAGTGTTCAAATTGATTAGAAACATTCATCAAATAATATAAATTAAAAAATAGTATGTAAAAATCACTAATACGGCACTATTTATATAGCTTGTAAAATTTTTTATATAATCTTCACTAATGTCCATAGAATCTTTGGAATAAAATTGTAAATATTTCTAATCAATATTTTATAAAATTTCCTATTTTAAGTAATATGCTTATTAATATGAATATAAATTATTGATTTTATCAAATACCATGATTCTGGTTGATTGAGATGTTTTTTTAAAAAACTAATGATTCCGGTAGCTTATAACTATTTTTAAAAATATTATATTTTAACAAGAATAAAGATATAATCTAAAACAAATAAATTAGTATGAGTAGTATGAGTAAAGAGTAGTGTTTTAAAATGCGCTCAACATTTTGCGTTTATCCCAACATTGCGTAGTATAATATCATTGTGTGTTACGTGACCTATTTGAACACGTTATTATAATATTAAGAAAATTATTATATATATATTTTTATTTATTTTTAATATAAGAATAATTATTTATTTCTTGAAAATATAACTTAATATATAATATCAACAAATAGAGTATAAGTTCCAACAAATATCAAACAAATTACATGTATAAGTTCCAACAAACATCAAACAAGTATAAGAATAATATAGGATTTTCTAATATTACATATAATAAATATCTAGGAACAAGTAGTCAAATTGATTAGAACCATTCATCAAATAATATAAATTAAAAAATAGTATGTAAAAACCACTAATACGACAATATTTATATAGAACCAATTACATGATATGAATTAAAAAATAGAAACACCAATCAATTACATGATATAAATTAAAAAATTGGTGCAAATAATTATTTAAATAAAAAATTGGTGTCAAATAATTACTTAAACACATAAATTGATTTTTTTCTTAATCAGTCTTTAACGCATTACATGATATAAATTAGAAAAATTGGTGCAAATAATTATTTAAATAAAAAATTGGTGTCAAATAATTACTTAAACACACAGTATTAATGCAAATTAATTGTTAATTTTTTATAAGCCCTTGTATCTAACAAAAGAATGATAAACGAATAAAACAAAAGTTGAGGACAAATAAGAGATAGAGAGGAGAAAATAGTAAGAAAAAAAATAATGGATATCACGTGGAAAAAATTTTGGGGAAAGAAATTCATACAACTTGAAAGGAGAGAGAAAAGAAAATTACGCGAGAAAAATAAAAGAAAATTAAAAATACCTGACACAGATGAAAGAAAAATTAGGCATTTAGCCACGTGGAGGAAGGAAATCACAGTTGTTTGTTTAATTAGTGATATAGGGTGGATTTGTTCTTGCCGCCACTCCTTTCAGGACTTATTGAAAGTGATATGGATAGGTAAGTAAATCTTTTATTATTATTTTGTAAAACTGATGCGATCACATTAGTTCTTTTTATCTCCCTCTCCATCTTAAAGCTGCAAATCATTTTTTAAAGTATTTCCAACGAGTTCCTTTATCATGCAGTTGTTTCTTCTATCTTATGATTCATAAGAAGCATTAACTCCTGATGGTCATGTTAAATCTGATCAACTATTTTTTTCTTAGGCATAAATTTATTTCACTGGATATGCTTTTGAAACTTTTTAAAGTGTTCGGCCATGAGATCTACTCTGCATTATCAGCGTCATCATCTGTTCACTACTACAGAAAACCCCAACAGCATCGATTGTTTTTGCTAATAGGCATCGGTTTTACAACCGATATCTATTAGACCGACGCCTATAACCTGGACTTTAGGCATCTGTTTTACAATCGATGCCTATAATAGACATATGCTTCGGTTGTTTGACCATAACCAATTCATATATTCGTCACAAGCCGATGCCCAATGTCCATATACAGTCGCCAAAGACATCGGTTACTGTGAAACAACAGATGCCTATAATTGCACTATAGTCATCGGTTTCACTGTAAACCGATTCCTAATCTTCACTACACGCATCGGTTTTTTGTAAAACAACCGATGCCTATAGTGTAGTTATAGGCATCAATCTTATTCTATAACCGATGCCTAATGTACTCTAAGGCATCAGTTATTGGAAAACAACCGATGTCTGTAGGTGAACTATAGGCATCAGTTTTTGAATGCAAACCGATGCCTATAGGTACACTATAGGCATCGGTTTTTGTTCTATAAAAACCGATGCCTAATGTGCTCTGAAGGCATCGGTTGTTTTCAACACAATCGATGATTATAGTTTACCTATAGGCTTCGTCTTTGACATGTAACCGATGCTTAATGTCTACGTATATGCATCGGGTTTTTTGAAAGCACTGATGCCTCGTGGAGAGATTTAGGCATCGGTTTGTATCTCACAACCGATGTGTACAGGTTGATAGAGCAACCTATGCATATTGTATGATGCCAAAATAATTAACATCGATTTAAATATAAATGCATCGGGATCAGTAAACAACCGATGCATAATGTTTTGAATTTTTTGGCTAATTTTTTATTCACTTTTTCTTCCCGCAGTGGCGCGTAATTAAATTTGAATAAGCATCGGTTTTTCAACAGAATCGATGCTCTTGTTTCGTTCCAGGCATCCGTTGTCCATCAACAATTGATGCTATTTATTTTATAGAATTTTTTAGATTTTTATTATTATGTGCATCGGTTAATGTCATAAAAACCGATGCTTCATGTTTTGAGATTTTTTCTCAGCCAATATATCACCCTTTATTCCCGGGAATGGGCGCGTAATTAAATTTGAATAGGCATTGGTTCTATCCAGAACCAAAGCTTGTATTTGATTATATGCATCGGTTGCTCTACATGAACCGATGCTTATATATTTTTTGGATTTATTTCTATTATAGGCATCAGTTGGCGTCCAACAACCGATGCATATTGATTTTTCCCAGATTATATAGGCATCGGTTGTTTGATCAAGACCGATGTCTATTAATTTTAATGAAGTTTTTCGGTTATCTTATTACTATAAGCATCGGTTGTTGAGGAACAACCAATGCAAATAATATTTAGGCATCGGTTGTCTTTCGACAACCGATGCATATTACTTTTATTTATTAAAAAAAAAATGCGCGACTATAGGCATCGATTCTTGATAACAACCGATGCCTATAACCCTATTCCGATGGCCTTTTTTGTAGTAGCAGTTGGTGTAGACATTGAGGCAAAAGAAATGTTCATTTTCTTCTTTCATTGAATATTTTTGTCCATAATTCTATACTTCAATTATCTTTGTCACTATTATTTTTATTATTGTTTTGTAAAATTATCTGATTGGAAGAGATAAACTCTTGTCTCTCCAAGTTTGAATGTTGTTATCTTTTATATGTGGAACTTTAGAAAGTAAAATGTTGCTTGCCCGTCCTTTGAAGGTACATCATGTTTCTCATGAGAATACTCCCCTAAAACTAAATCTTAAAATTAGAAAAATATTAAAAATACCTGATACGACACTAATAATCCATACGTAATATATGTGGGTATTTATGATAAGCGAACTCATTTCTTAGAAGCAGCATTTCTTCTAAGAGGTGGGTGAGCTGGTTTGTAGAGTAGCGACCTGGAGTATGTGGATGTGTTCTCATAAAGGGCCGCGACCTCTTATGTTTGTTTAATGTTGGGCGCTATCTGTTAGCTCGGTCATGGGTTCTATAAATATTAGGCCCAAATTGGCTCATATAGATGGTCTTGTGGGTCCCGGCGGACTGTATGGAAAGAATCATAGGCCCAGGCCTATTCTAGTAATTTAAGCTAGAGATCTATTATTTATGGGAACATAGCATACAGGAGAAATCCTAGTTCTAAGTCGGTCATGGTATTTATGGAATTATGGTGGGAGAAGGAAACCCTGGCTTGGGGAACACTTCTCTTGTCTCCATAAAAAGGGGTGCATACCTCTCTTTATTTTCAAGTTGTTTTATCATGGTTTGAGCTCTCAAAAATATCTCTCGCACTATCTGACTTAAGCATCGGAGGACCTTCGTCGGGACCGTCCACCGCCTTGGCTGAAGGTGTTGTTTTGCAGGATCGGGTAGGTCGCCAGGTGGCTTTTTGGAGGCTTATGAGGTCGCTGTGACGTAATTGGAAGCTGTTTTAAGTCGCTGATCTTAGATTTGAGGTTAGTACCCCATATTCTTTGTAACCAATCTTTTTGGTTTTATCAAGTGGCGCCGTCTGTAGGAAAGAGGGACATCGAGTCGTTTATCAAAAGACGTGAGAAGTTTCATAAGCGCAGCATGAAGGATAAAAACATACAGCCCAGGATCTTGGACTTTGGTTCTGGATCAAACAAACTGAAGAAGAAGAGCAAGATGTTGGAAATCAATAAAGGAGAACCATCAAAAGATGGACAAACACCTCCCAGAGAGAACCACCAATCCAGAATTTTGGTAGCACACCACCACCCTCACCAAGGCAACATACCAGAAAAGAGCCTGAAGGAGACTTGGAGGCGAAGACACCGGAGGTTGTGCCGCAAAAGACGGTTCATATAGGGATGAAAGAGTGGAGAGATTTACCCAAAGATAAGCCCTTTCAAATTAATAAAGGATTCTTAGAAAGTCTTATGGACTTTGTGCCTCTAGAGAAATAGGAAGAACTAAACAAGTACCTAGCAGGCAAGCTGGGAACTCCGAAAGAGAAGGCTGATTGATCGAATGGCGGGCAAGGAGAAAAGTCGGTATCAAAAAAGATAAAACAAAGTGGAGGGTCTCTGTCTTGGAGATATTCTCAAGGGAGGAAGAACGAGGGTAAGCGAAAACAGGTAGATTCTTCCAGCTCTACCTCATTCACGGAGTCTCTTACCCACAGGTATAAGTACAAGAAGGCAAAGACGGTGAAGATAAGGCGAAAATACTACGAATGCCGAGGTCGGCGGCATAGAAAATATACCAGTGAGAGCGGAACCCAAACCTCGGGTACAGATGGTGAATCCAGAGATAAGTTATGCGAAAGTCGGAGTGGGTACCATGATGAAGATGGCGAGAATGAGGTCGGACCAGGGAGTAAGGTGTTTAGAGATATGCAAGAGGCCTTGTTAAACTTGCAAAAACTGATGGAAGGAGAGAAGTTCGAGGAAGATAAGGGACATCCTTTTTTGGATGATATGTTGCAAGCTGCGATGCCCAAGGGGTATAAGGCGTTGGAGTTTCAATATCGCGGGATGATAGACCCGGTGGAACATTTGCAGCTCTTCGAAAATGATAGGACGTTACATGGTACACAGATGCGGTGGCATGTCGAACCTTTGTGTCTACCTTGAGGGGAATCGCACAGAGATGGTTCTATCAATTGTCGCGAGGAAGAATTACTAGCTTTCAGGTGCTGCGAGCTGCTTTCTTAAAATAATTTTCCAGTGTGAGACAGAATGCGAAGACTGCGCAGTCTCTCTTTACTATGGTACATCGACCTGATGAAACGTTGAAGCAATATGTTAACAGGTTTACCAGTGCAACACTAGAAGTACCCACTGCTACAGACGAGATGAAGGCGGGAGCTTTACATCAAGGATTGAGGAGAGAAGGCTTACGCAAGTTGTTGGTGAAGAAGGAGGCGCGAACATACAATGAGGTCTTGGAAAGATGCCATAAATATATACAAGTGGAGGAAGCTGAGGAGGAGCATCGTGTATGATTTAGTAGGGAGGTCGCGGATACAGGGGGCAATATTTCTAGGAGGGAGATCAGAAGGGAACCCAGAAGGGTAGTGCGCGGACTCCTAACTCCGAGTCCCATGGTGAGAGAAAAACCTGAAGTAGATATGCAAAATTGGAGGAACGAGGATTTTACACAACTGGCCTATCCGCGGGTTAAGGTGTTTACTATCATGGAGCGCTTGGTACCTAATGATATAAAATGGTCAGAAAATCACACGAAAATCCCTACTAATCCTAAATTAGATTTTTTCTATTTGTTTCATAATAATTACGGTCATTCCACGGAGTGGTGTAGACATCTTAAGGAAGAAATCGAAAGGCTCATAAAAGCTGGGCATTTGAAGGAAGTTATTTACATTGATAGAGAGCCAAGGGAACTGAGGCAACAATTGCCCCGGCCAACACCAACAGATCCACCTCATGATCAGGTCAAGAGGCAACCACAGCAAGGAAATCAAGGACATAATGGCCTAAGAAGGAACAAGGGGAGAATAAATATGATTTCGGGTGGACCAACAGATGGCGATACCAATAGTGCACGAAAGAAGCATGTTAAATCAGCTTGCCCGGGAACGTGGGAGGTCGCTAGCGTGAGTCGACGCCCCCGAACATTTGGACCAATCATCTATTTTGGTCCTAATGAGCGACGCGGGCTACAGGAAGATCATAATGATGCGTTTGTAATTGAGGCTGAGGTAGCAGGGTATGAGGTCGGCAGAATTTTTGTGGATAATGGGAGCTTAGTCAATATAATATACACGGATTGTATTCAACAAATGAAGTTGGATACCAAGGTTTGATCTGTAAATATGCCCATATATACGTTTAATGGGGCACAGGTGATCACGGAAAGAGAGGTGACACTGGCAGTGGTGTTAGGGAAGGATGGGTTGCAGGCGAAAAGGAAGTTGAAGTTTTTGATAGTCCGTGGGAGGTCAGCATATAACGCTATTTTAAGTCGACCTTCCCTCAACGCATTCTAGGCAGTGACGTCAACATATCACATGAGTATCAAGTATCCAGTGGGAGATAAAGTGGGGCAAGTTATTTCCGAACAGTAGGTTGCAAGGTCGTGTTATCAAATGACGGTCAGAAAATGATTAAGTGAAAACAAGCGGGAGAGGGAAGAAGATCTACCAGAGGGACTACTTAGTGAAACAAAGTTGAAAGAACAAGAGAAATCTATTTGGCCACACGAGGAGTTGATGGAAATTTTGTTAGAAGAAGGTCGCACGGAATACACTACGAGGGTTGGGACCTCGATGGCAGAGACATTGAGAGACGAGCTAGTGAAACTAATGAGGGAATTTTGAGACATTTTGATTTTGGGGATGGAGAACTGACAGGAGTATCTCTGGAGGTTGCGTAACATCATTTAAATGCGGACCTGGAGGCGAGGTCGGGTAAATAGAAGAGAAGACATTTCGGACCTGAATTAAACAAGATAATTGAAGAGGAGGTGCATAAATTGCTGAAAGCAAGAAACATTCGATAAATTCAGTTTACAGAATACTTATCTAACATTGTGATGGTGCCAAAGTCGGGATAAAAGTGGAGGATGTGTGTGGATTTTCGTGACTTGAATAAAGCCTGTCCAAAGGATCATTATCCTTTGCCACGAATTGATCAATTGGTGGATTTAACCTCGGGGTGCGAGCTACTGAGTATGATGGATGCTTCGCAGTGGTATCACCAAATACCTCTGGCAATGGAGGACCAGCCCAAGGTGAGCTTTGTTACTTCTACGGGGACATATTGTTTCATGTCCATGCCCTTTGGCCTGAAAAATGCAGGAGCGACCTATCAAAGATTGGTGGATCGAATGTTCAAGGACCTGTTGGGGTCCACTACGGAGGTTTACGTCGATGATATGTTGGTCAAGATCAAGAAAGAAAAATCCCATGTGGAGGATTTAAGAAAGACATTTATTATATTGAGGCAATACGGGATGAAGCTTAACCCAAAGAAGTGCGCGTTTGGTGTGCGATATGGGAAACTTCCAGGTTATATGGTGATAGAGAGGGGTATTGAGGTTAACCAGAAGAAGGTGCGGGTTGTTTTGGAGATGCCACATCCTCGATCAGTACGCGACGTATAGGTGCTCACAGGTCGCATTGCCGGTCTTAATCGTTTTATATCCAAGTCGGCAGAAAGGGGTGTCCCCTTTTACAGGGCACTCCGGAAAGGGTCCAAGTTCGAATGCACCAAAGAAGTGGTGGATGCGTTTGAGGAGTTGAAAAAATACTTAGCAGAAATACCATTGTTGACCAAGCCGATGCTTGGAGAAGACCTGATCTTATACATATCAGTTGGAGAGGTCGCAGTAAGTTCAGTGCTAATCATAGAGGATGCAGGCACGCTGAAACCCATCTATTATATAAGCAGGATGCTGTGAGGTGCTGAGTTGAACTATTCCGAGTTGGAGAAGGACGGTTTTGCGCTGATTTGCATAGCAAGGAAACTGCGACCATACTTTTTGAGGTACAGGGTGAAAGTACGTACCAATCTAGCTCTCAAGCAGGTCCTGAGTAATCCAAATGTATCTGGAAGGTTGGTGAAGTGAGATGTGGAGTTAAGCGAGTACGATGTGGTGTACGAACCTAGGGTAGCCATTAAAGAAAAAGTATTGGCAGATTTTTTGCAGAAGATGGTGCGTCCATCTGATGCAGGTGACGAGGTAAAGCTATAGGTATTGCATACTGATGGATAAACTATGGTGTCAGGAGCAGGGCTGGGGTTGTGTTAACCAGCCCAGAAGGAGAAAATTTGGAGTTCGTAATTAAGCTGTGATGCAAGGCATTAACAATGAGGCTAAGTATGAAGTTGTGTTGCAAGGAGTGAAAATGGCGAGCGACCTAGGAGCAAGGAAGGTATGGGCATACACGGACACTCAGTTGATAGCTCGTCAGTTCGACGGGTCTTTCGAAGCGAAAGAAGAACGCATGGCGGTGTATTTAAATAAATTACGAGAAGAGGTCGCCCGCTTTGATGAGTTTAAGCTGGAACACCTACCACGGGCTGATAATACTAGGGCTGATCAGCTCGCTCGGATAGCGGGCGCATTGGGGACTTGTGATACTCGAAAAATCACACTGATGGAGTTGAGTCATAGTAGTGTGGAAAAAGGAAAGGAGGTAATGGAGCTCGAATTTAAGGATGATTGACGCACGCCTATCCGGGATACTCTCATTAAAGCAAAGGAGGGACCAGAGCGGTTGACAATGAAGGAAGCTAAAATGGCGGCTCGTTTTTGCATTATAAATGAGGAGTTATAAAAGAGGTCGCGCTTCGGACATTTTTTGAAATGCTTGGATAAGGAGCAAGGATTGGAAGTATTAAAGGAGATACATGAGGGATATTGTGGTGATCATGCAAAGGGAAGAGCGTTGGTTGGCATAACATTGCGGGCTGGCTTCTTTTGGCAAGGAATGAAAGGCATGACTGGCGACCTGATTAGGACGTGTAAGAAGTGCCTAATGCATGCTCCGGTTACCCATATACCTGCTGAAGATATGATGGTAATGAGCTCGTCTTGTCCTTTTACACAATGGAGAATTAATATCGTGGGACCTTTTCCAAAAACACCGAGCACCAAACAAAATCTAGTGGTAGCAGTTGATTATTTTACCAAATGGGTGGAGGATGAAGCACTTATGGGCATACGCGAGCAAGACATGATGGACTTTATTTTTAATAACATTTTTTGCATGTTTGGTTCCGCGAGTGTTGGTGTCTTACAATGGAACCCGGTTCAATAGGCAAAAAATTCAGGATTGGTGCAAGGAGATGGGTATGAAGCAACAATTTTCTTCTGTGGCAACC
>BMAC01000112.1:339161-363465 GCA_014905375.1 Phtheirospermum japonicum
CCTCGTAAATTGAAAGTTAATGAGATTTCCATCCCTGATCCTGACTTAGATGATGGCAAATTAGTCAAAGCAAAGTGCGAAGAGATATTTGAGGAGAAATTGGCAGCTTGGAAGGCCGAGCGGGCAAGCAAGGCCTCTTCGAAGAAGACTAATGCGATGTGTCACCAATGCYGATCCCCCGAACATTTAGCCGATATGTGTCCGTTCAACAACAAACAACGAGGGGACATCAACGCCATCCAGCACTATTCGAATCAACAACATTCGGGACAGAGACCACCACACATGCAAGCACCACTACAACCGCCCCCGAATAATTTCCATGTGCAAGGGCAAACACCTACTACAGTTCAGTCGACTGATCAACTTTTAGTCTGGAAATAAAACCAAGTTGCCGAAACTATTCGGAACCGAGACGGCCTCACACATGTTCAGGAGGAAATAAAGAGAGTTCGAGACGATATGAAAGAAATGAGAATGATGATGGCTGAAATGGCCAAAAGCACTCTTGAAAATTCGTCAGTACTAAGAAGATTGGAGATAATGGTAGGACAATTGGCAACTAACATGGCATCATTGAAGAAGGAGAAAAATACTCTTCCAAGCTAAACAGAACAAGCCTCGGCTATTCATGTGCTGAGAAGCGGGAAAGAAGTGGATAACTGCATCGAGCTAGAAAAGGAGGAAGACAAAAGGGATGCCGAAACCCAACCACAAGCAGATGCAACCAATTCAGCCGATCTAATGCATAAATCTTCAAATCCAAATATTTCGAGGCCGACAGCAGTTGAAGACCCCATCGATTCCTTAAATTCGCCGCCCAAGAAGTTGACTGTTTATGATCATGTTCCCTTCCCAAGTCGCCTACGTCCGTCCAATGAGAATAAAAAATTCATGGAGCTATATAATTTATTGAAAAATGTTAATATTAACCTCCCCCTGATAGAGGTGATAAAGACAATGCCAGCATTTGTGAAGTTTTTCAAGGAGCTAGCATCAAGGGAAAGGCGTTTGGCTACAAATCAGCCTGTATCTTTGATAAGAGAAGTTGGAGATATATTTTAGAAACCATTGCCACCTAAGAGAAGGATCCCGGGAGTTTTTGCATAACTATTTCTCTCGGGAATGGACAAACGACAAGAGGGATGCTCGATCTTGGCGCTAGCATTAATCTGATGCCCCACTCAATTTACAAGGAGTTTGACCTAGGACCTCTAAAGCCGACCACGATGAGATTACAATTGGCAGATAGAACGATAAGGCGACCCTTGGGGATTGTGGAGGATGTCTTAGTATAAGTAGACAAGCTAGTAGTGCCGGTCAATTTTGTCATTATGGATATTGGTGATGTACAAAGCGAGAATCGAGAGCATGCAATTTTATTAGGATGTCCATTCATGTCTACAATGCGCACAGTGATCGACGTAAACAAGGAAGGGCGACTATGTTCGTTTTACCCAAAACGATGACGTTTTCACTTCAAGATATTCACAAGACTCCTGCACCATTTATAAAAGATGAATGTTCTACTGTTGATTTAGTAGATTCTTGCGTGAATGGAATCCTGAGCATCGGCATGATTGAAGAGTTTGATAATGTAGAGGCATTTGAGGATGGATTGCCCATAAAGTTTAATGTGCCTAAAAACGAGCCAAAGGTGGAGTTGAGACAACAACAAGTGCTATATAATTCCGATCGTAAGTTTGATCCAACCAATTTTGAAGTTGCATGGAGTGGACCGTTTTTAATAAGGGATATGGATGAGTATGGAGTCTCCACTATTTACAATGAGAGTGCAAAGACGGGATTCCAAGTCCACAAACATCGACTTAAGCCTTATTTCAAGGATTATATGAAGAATCGTGATCGTACAAAGAAGGAGTTCGTGGACCCACCACGAGCTAGAATTTGATCAAGTAATTACGTCGAGCATATGACGTTAACTGTTGCGCTTCTTGGGAGGCAACCCAAGCGTTAGTTAGTTTTTGTTTTATTTTCTTTATTTTCTTTTATTTTATTTCTGTCTTTTTATATTGTGTCAATTGCCGTGGTACATTTATGTGTGTGTTGATGTGCAAAAAATATGATAAATCGCTTATTCTGGACAACGGTTATATAGCGGAAGCTCGCTACCGCAAGGCCTTACCGCTAGTTCCACTCGAGGCGTTTACGAAGACCATCAACCACTGAACCTACCGCTTACCGCATCAATCATGGATTACGATGATTTCGTCAAACGAGGTCGCAATCTGACCCAAGTTAGCCGCAGCCCGGCAACCTTTGGATGAGCTGCAACCCAGCCATTTACGACGTTGGCCGCAATCCGGCCATCTCAAATCCAAAAAGACATGCCACTGGGCACTTGCGCGTAGAAATTGATCGCAATCATGTTTTGTTTGTTTGTTTTGTTTATTTTTATAGGTTTGTTCGGGACAATCTAGTCGCGCGGTCTGAGACGAAGGATAATTGCAAAAGCGTTTTTGGAGAGACTCGGCCATCGAAGTTTCATGGATGTTCTCTTATCTCCCTTGCTTTTATTTTCTTATACTCGTTTATGGCAATGAGGGGATTGCCGAGTTTTTAGGGAGGGGGGTGGTTGAGTATGGTTTATATTTAAAGTGCAATTTGATGTCTTTGTTTTGAAATGCATTAATTTATAAGCGTGATTGATCGCTATTTCTACGTTTAATTGTGTTTGTATGGCATTCCTGTCGAAGTTGACTATGTAGGATTATTTATTTTCGTCTTTGAGCGTGCATAAGTGCATAATTTTTCAAAATTTATTGTAATATATTGTAAAATGGTACTTGAACGCAATCGATTTCACAAAACCTTAAAAGCAGCGTCAATTCAAAAATTTTCATGCAAAAAAAAAAGCCAGCGAGTAGCCTGAGTGTTTATCATCTTTGCATGTGCTTGAATAAGTTTCAGTCTTGATATCTCTTTGAAACCGCTGTGTGTAGTCTACTTTGAACATGAAGTTAAGGCACATATAAAATCCTATTCCGGCCATATCCATATATTTTTATCCACTAAAAATTCCGAATGAGCCAATCATAGCCAAATATCCATGCCTATAGCCATGAGTGTTTTTTTTGAGACGACCCTACAAACCCATTAAAAGCGTGGGGTAGGAGTTCGTATTTTTATTGGTTATTTGAGTCTTGGAAAATTTTATTAGGAGTTTATTATTTTGTAAATAAGGACCACCATCTAAAAAAAATATAAAAGAAAGAGACCCCATAAAAATATTATAATAAGGGGGAAATAAAAAAAAAAAGAGAAGAAGAAAGAGAAGGATGGTGAGTCTAGTTGAATTTGTGTTAGTCAATGCCTAAGCGCTAATTAAGGCTTGTGTTTTATTTTTAATTTTCTTATGAAGCCTAATATTTAGAAGGCAAGAGTTGTGTAAGAAGCATGCTAGAAGCTTCAATTGTGCTTACGTGGTTTGAGCTTTCAGTCGGTTTACGAGTTTTGAGTTGAGGAATAGCCTATTTGAAGGCTACGTTATGAGTGTTTTGTGAGGTTTTTCTTTTGTACGAGGTGAAGCTATTGCTTCGTGATTTGGTTAGGTTGAGTGAGTTATTGATCATGTTTGATCATGAGTTAGCCACACGACTTATATATTCCATACCCGTCCAAAGAGCCTTACATTACAACCCGCGAAGACCTTTTCCGATTCTTAGTTTAGACAGCACACTTAATTTGCGATTGAAAAGAGATTGATTTTCTGTGCTTATTTACTGTGCCTGTAATTGTATGATTTGAGTGTATACATGTCCCATGCAGAAAATACTCGAGTGCTTTTGAGCGTACACTTATATATTATCCTTAGTGATGAAGCATGATTTTGTTTTTAAAACGACGATGTAATAATGGTCAAGTGTTTGACGTTGCGTAACTTGTACCTATATTTTCAAAATTATGTATGTAGGATAGCACGACTCTTTGCTTGAACTGATTTTCTTTCTAGTTATACTTTGAAATTATCGTTTGTTCGAGGACGAACAAACCAATAAAGCGTGGGGTAGTTGATTAGAGTAGGTTTGTCCTTATTTTTATTAGTATTTTAGTACGTTTTTCTATTTGTTTTTGGTATAAGTTGGACGATTTAAGCATAATTCCATATTTTTATAGTTCTGACTTATTTTACTATATTTTAATCGTAATTGATGCAAATAGGTGATATTTCATTGTTTTCACCTTACAGCTAAGTAACCGGAAGAGTTCAGCGTGTAATAGACGAAGTTCGATGTTCAAGAATAGGAGAACGAGTTTTCTGGCGAAATGAGTAGCAAAAGATCGAGAGACGGAGACAGACGCTCTGTCGTGTCGACTGACGCGACCGTCGATGCTCCGTCGACACGAGCCATGATCCGCGTCAGTCGACGCAAGGCCGACGCACTACTGATGCTACGTTTTGAAGCGTCGATTGAAAGGGCATCAGTCGACACAACGTCGACGCAACATTCTGAAGTGTCAACCGAAGGGGCGTCAGTCGACGCACGGTCGACGCAATTCTCTGAAGCGTCAATGCAACCCCGCGTTAGTCGACGCACCCGCCCAGCCGACGCGCACACCCAGGCAGCTACGACTCTAAGCACCAGCGCGCGTCAGCCAACGCACCGTCAACGCGACGGCCCAGAATTCGGATTTTAGGGTTTCTTGTGCGCCAAGACTTGCAATATCTATATAAACCCTCCATATTTTGTATCTTGGGAGGACACACCACTACCTAGGGTTTCTTAGCTCAGAATAAACATAATCCCACATCTCATAATGAGATTTGAAGACGGAGATCAAGGATCGAAGAACAACGTGTCCAAAATATCGAATTCGCGTTCGGGATTCAATCTTTGCCCAAGATCAATGTGCAACTCCGGAATAGATGGAGCTTCTCATTGCTTTTAGTAGTGACAATAAGTTTTCTAAACTCTTAGTTAATTTAGTAGTTAATTTCTAATTTAATTCTTAGTTAATCTCTTAGTTATTTCGAGTTTAATTAGTTTAATCATTTTTATGCTTGGATATTGGATATTGGTTACTTAAGTTAATTTATGCGATTGATGAATGTTTAGTTGTTCGTTCTTAGATTCATATGATACATTGCTTAGTGATAATTTCTTACGTTTATGCTCTTAGATTCGTTAATTAGGTTTAATTTATGGTTGCGTATTATTGATAGTTTAATTATAGCTAGTAGTTGATAATCTAGTTTAAAGTAATTAGTTTAATTAGTTTTAGTTTAATTGATGCTTTAGTTTATAATGATCAATTCAAAATCTTTTAAAACCCCAATTGTACATGTAATTTACTTTAGTTCGTAAATTGAGAAAAACATCCGAAAGACCGAACAGTTGTTTCCTCGAGAGATACGACTCGAGTCAAACTTATCACCCTACAAGTGCCTCGTACTCTTGCGAGCAAATTTACGTGCTTTTAAATTAATTTATTAAAAAGGGGTGCACAAAAGTTTGGATCAATATCCTCGAGGGACACGACTCGGGAAAAATTACCACTCTACAATCGACTCTGTACTATTGTGGAGATGATTTCTTATAGTGCTAAGAAATTCTAGATCAGAAGCAAAAATGGAAGAATCCTAGGTCGGGCTCCGTATCATAGTATTTACATAATATATTATACCCCGCCAAAAACTTGATGGAATTAGGGGTCAATTGTAAAATGGGGACTTTGAATAAGTGGGCTATCTCGATATAGAATTGGTGCGGTGGGAATCTAAATCCCGACCTAAGTAGCTCGTCGAAGTGTGTAATATGGTCTGGGGAAGGTTTCATGGGGTCTAAGTGAAGAATGTCGGGCAAAACCATTTTGCCAGTTTCAGGGAGGTTAAGGGTTTATTGAAATTCTTTGAGTTTTTATGAGTCGGCGAGTAACCAATAGTTATCTTTAACTGTTTTGGTTGTTAGGGGTGATGGAAGTAGGTCGGAAGCATCTACAGAAGGCGCTAAAGTTACTGGGTTTTCTAAAAAGTGCTCTCAAGGTGGTGGGTTATTATGTTTGGTTAAGGGAATGCCCTCTGGTATATTCACAATTGCTAAGGGGGCAGGAGAGGGATCTTCTGGTATGTTTTCTAGTAAGGCTTGGCGTCGGTATGAGCCCTAGTCTGAGTTTCTAGCTCCGACCAACTGACGTCGACTTCTGGTTCATCACGAAGTCTGGAGGGAGGAGAAGAAGGTTGTTTTCGTCTTCTTTTAAAAATGTAAGGGTTTTCGGTGGGATTGGAATCAGAGGAAAGGCTTGAATTTTGGGAATTCGGGTTGGAGGAGGTTTATTTTGTCATTAATTAAATATCATAAGGGGAAACAGCATAAAACACAACAACAACTCAGCAGATGCAACACATATGTGAATTTAAATTAATTGTTGAAAAGGGGGGGATTTAGGGGACTTACACATTTTTACTTTCGTGGAGGCCGGTGATGAGCGATGTGTTGCTGGTAATTTTTTGTAAACCGGAGAGTATGTGAGTTTCTTTAGTAGAGCGAAAATGGCAATTTTTGCTTATGTTTTTGGTGAAGTAATGAATGAGGGGAGATGTAGGAGTTTTGTGAATATTGGACGACGTGAAAAGTTGATGGGACGTATAGGAGCGGGAAGTTGGTATGGTTAGAAGAATGTTTTGGGCCATTTGTTTTGGGCCCACAATGTCTATTATACTACGAGAAAATGGGGAGATGACACGTGTCCGACACTTTGTCAGGCTGCATTTAATGAATCTTTAAGGAGATGGGGTGGGTAAAGGAAAGCGTGTTTTGACTTTTTTTGGTGCGTATGATTACATTTTCTTGGATTATTGTGCCCGATTACAACTTCAGGTCATGGGAGAAAGGCTCTATGGTTTTAGGTCGTTAGGTATGGAGTCTGGGAACTTGGCCTGGGGACTCGCAGATCTCTTCTTCCAAGAGGAGCATTCTTCTTGGAGGACGAGCCAGCTCAGCGAGCTGATCTTTTGGAGGTCTTGGTCTTATGTGGTAATTTTTTATGAGACGATTAGTATCATAGCTCGGTATGTCGAGCTGGGTTATTCTAAAATATGGTTTGGTAAGTCGGTATGATTTATTTATGTCTTATGTTTTATTATTATTTTTCGTGGTTGTGTTCTTTTAACTTTCTGTTTACATGTCCTACCTGATTTTGTACCTCAATCAGCTAGAACATGGGGGACTAGCTAATACGACACTAAAAATCCATACATAATATATGTGGGTATTTATGGTAAGCGACCTCATTTCTTGGAATGAGCATTTCTTCTAAGAGATGGGCGAGTTGGTTTGTAGAGTAGCGACCTGGAGTATGAGGATGAGTTCTCATATAGGGTCGCGACCTCTTATGTTTGTGTTATGTTAGGCACTGTCTGTTAGCTCGGTTAGGGGTTCTATAAATATTAGGCCTGAATGGGCTCATATGGATGGTCTTGTGGGGTCCCGGCGGACTATATGGAAAGAATCATAGGCCCAGACCAATTCTGGTAATTTAAGCGAGAGATCTATTATTTATGGTAACTTAACATACAGGAGAAATCCTAATTCTAAGTCGGTTATGGTATTTATGGAATTATGGTGGTAGAAGGAAACCCTAGCTTGGGGAACACTTCTCTTGTCTCTATAAAAAGGGGTACATACCTCTCTTTATTTTCAGGTTGTTTTATCGTGGTTTGAGCTCTCAAAAATATCTCTCGCACTATCTGACTTAAGCATCGGAGGACCTTCGCCGGAGCCGTCCACTGCCTTGGCTGAAGGTGTTGTTTTGCAGGATCGGGTAGGTCACTAGGAGGCTTTTTGGAGGCTTATCAGGTCACTGTGACGTAATTGGAAGCTGTTTTAGGTCGCTGGTCTCAGATTTAAGGTTAGTACCCCATATTCTTGGTAACCAATCCTTTTGGTTTTATATATCAAAAAAAAAAAATGGAAAAACTGAAAAACAAGCCCCCCACAAAAAATTTAAAACCCTATGTGTTTGTAAAGTCTTGGACTTGGATATAAAAAGTTTTGTTGAATAGTATAATTATTATTTGGTTTGAGTTTTATAAGAAGGTTTTGTTATCATAGCATGTAAAAAAAAAAGAGATTACACCGACAAAAATCCCAAAATAATAGGTATCAATCTCCTTTTTTCATCGGTGTAATCTAATGAAGTAATCCGTAGATTTAGGAATTGATACAATCAGGAGTTTCTCATTTCGTCGAGTTTCTGGGAAGAGATTATTATCCCCCGCTTTAGGTATAAGTTTTTTGCTATTCAATCACTCATGGATGTTTTTTAAATATAACTTTGCTTTATTAGCCTGGGCCCTCACAAACATTGCTTTGTTAACGTCTGGAAATCCAAGGCTCTGATCAATCATGGTGTTGTTCCTATCTGATCGTTCTGTAGTTTTGTAGATCTATAATTTTGAAAAATGATGTTTAGTTTCGTGATAACTATCACCAGACCTAACATCCACTAGTTTGAGAAATATGAATTTGTAACACAACAGATATTATGATTGATGTTACAAGACCAATCATAACATCAACCATAGTACGAATTTAAACAGCACTGGAATAAACAATAGATAGAACACACCAATTAAACTTTTAGCCCGTAAGTAAAAGTACTTACGGACTTGAGTATACAAACCCAAAAACTTTATTACTTAATTGTTCAAGATCAATTACAAAACATCTAAGTAATATACGAAAAACAAATGTATCAACACTTGATACAAAATTACTTGTTGCTACATTTGAGATGATCTCCTCCGTTGGTTACGCAACGTTGAAGATCTCTTGATTCTGAACTGTAGCTCCAAGTAGACTCAGTGTTTTGTGTTGTTCGTGAAATCGTCGAGTGCTCTCTACGATTTATCCTCTTCTTCATACATCTCTGTCCTATCAAAATCCGTTCTCCATTTGTGTCGTTATTATGCCCTTAAATAACCAAAATTCCTATTCTTGATAAACAAGTTAGGCTAGAAATAAGGAAACTAAATAAAGTCCTAAACTGCACTTAGGAAATAATTCTAGAGTCCTAATTAATTCAAAGTCCAAGAAAGGCAAACAACCAAAAAATGAAAATTGCCAAGAATAAAATTCTCAACAATCTCCCCCTTTTGCCTTTTTGGACAAAACACAAACGACGCAACACAAACGCAAAACATACCAAAAACTCCCCCTAAGTTTAACAACTCCTCCTAAATAAGCATTGTTTAAACAGACAATAAAGCAAATAAAGTTTTCCAAAAAGGAAATGACACAAATAAATCAGGAACTCAAAGACCACGAGTCCTTTTTGAACGACGTGAAGACATCGAAGTTCCTTCACCATCAGCTTTCCTTTTCCTCAACATCGTCCTCATTTTCTTTAGCCTCTTATTCCTCGAACGGATCCTTTTCCTTCTCCTTTCATTGGCTAAGCTTGCCAACACCTCGGCAGCTTCCCCGTCATCAGCAGTAGCATCAGCCTCTCCATCATCAGCACCAACATCTTCATTATTGTAATTCTCGGCAGCGTCGTCGGAACCGACAGCCTCTCCCCCTTTTTGTTCAAAAATCAAAACGGCCTCCATCAAAGAACATCGCAGTGCCTGGAGTTGTGCAATCTGGTTGTCAAGCATAGTGAGTTGTGCACGCACAACCTGAGAAGATAGACGAACCATGTTAGGACTGGAGTTGGGAACGCCAAAACTATCACCAGATGCAACACCATCCCGCACGGGCGCCTACCAGGGGAGATCCACGACACGTGCTCCAGCCAAGTGCTGGCTACGTAGGGTGAACCACTCAACCTCTCCAGTAAGAGAATCATCCTCAGATGGCATAAGGCCTTGATTCTCTAGGATTCTGTAAATAAGAGAGGAAAAATAGAGAGAAGAAGCGTTCTTGGAGGTGGTTATAACATCAAAGACTTGTTGCCCAAAATTGAACTTGATACCCCATCCAAGTTTAAATAAAAACTGAGCTTGAGGTCGAGTCAGAACGGTCTCATTCTTCGAGGGTACCCAGTTGAAAATGGCTATCTTATGAAAGACTCAGTAAAGGGAGGACAAACGAGTATTGGGCAACCTGTTGCCCAAAATTGAACTTGATACCCCAACCAAGTTTAAATAGAAACTGAGCCTGAGGTCGAGTCAAAACGGTCGCATTCTTTGAGAGTACCCAGTTGAAAATGGCTATCTTATGAAAGACTCAGTAAAGGGAGGACAAACGAGTACTGGGCAACTGTTCTCGCCACTTGTTCACGAATTCACTAAACAAAAAAAGGATGATTTCATTCATATCATCAACAGTGGAGTCACCATGGTACGTCTGAGTTTCGAACAATTCATTAATCAAGTCCGGAGTAAAGGAATAGACCTTCCCACGTAAAAACACTTTCCCATAATTCACATATTTGGGATTGGCAATAGATGGGAACAAATTTGCATGAACCTCTAAGACGACAGCACACGAACAAATGGGATGGCAGTAGTGACAGTCGAAAACATACCTCGGTGCTTAAAGAAAGCAATCAGATTTTGCTTTTCAAAGATATCAAACGGGACTCGGCGCTCAATAATTAAGCCCCGATTTTGATATTCCAAAAATAAATCCTCGACTTCGCTCGTCAGGAATCTCAGAGAGACTGGTTTCATTTCCTCAATCTCAATGGCTTGAAATGGAACTTCATCAGAGTGGTCTGAAGCAGCAGATGTGATCGGTGCACCGCTAGAAGAAACAGAGTCAGAATTAGCATTAGAGGATGGAACTGGATCAGCAACGGGTGATTTTGGCTTTGGTGACACATCATCGGACTCAACATCATCTTTCTGGGCAGTAGCAGGCCCATTGCCCTTAGACTTCTTCTTTGCGGCCTTCACATACATCATCAAATCACGAAGAGGAAATTCATCAGACTTGTCGTGGGAGTGTTCGAACAAATTAGGGTCAAAAGCAGGTTGAATCATTTCAACCGGAGCGGGTGGGGGATCAGCAATAAACGGCCTAGAGGAACTAGACACCACTCCAGTAAAAAATCAAGTATCTCATACGGAGCAGTTGAGTACTCAGTTTCGGTTGAACCGGGCGACACCTTAATTTGCGTCGGAGAACTCTTCTTATCTGCAAGCTTAACAGTCTGCTTCCGGCGGCGAGTCATTGTCGTCACCACGTGTAGAGCAGAGGAGGTCGTCGATGCAGCAACAGAGACAAAGGGCACAAACTCCTCATCATCCAAGTCCATGATGACAGTGACATCCTCGGCTAGGTTTATGTGCTCAAGCGACACATGACGCCGTGGTCCTGCCTGACTCTTCAGAACAACCGCCCACACCACGCCTAGTGAGATGTTTCGTAGCCAATGGGACCTCTTCAAGGTCGGATCACCAACTCGCCCAAAAATTTCCGCAATAAGTGGCAGGTTTGGCGGGTTATCAACATAAATTTCATTCCCAGCCTGACCTGGAAAAACCTGCACCGCCGGGTTAGCGTCAGTGGGACGACTTCCTGAGATTGGAGTGGCGGCAAACTAACAGGCGGTGTTACAACCGGTGACGAGTTTTTGGGGAAGGTGCCACCGATCTCTTCGTGGATATCCAGGCCACCGAATCTCAGAAGATTCATCGGTGCCTGTCCATCGTGCAAGTTCTGTACGCCGGCAGGGAGCTCGGGAACTCTGCTCGGAGAAGACATCCTGTTGCAAACTTCAAAAAGAAAACAAAAACAAAGGCAAATCGAGAGAGACGGTGAAGAAGTTGAGAGTTAGAGAGTTTTAATTGCATAAGGATTAAAAAGAAGTGGGATAAAAATGGTAATAAATCGGACTCTTTAAACAAAAAGAAATGACCGTTGTCTTAGGAGAGAGAAGGTAAGGTAAAAACCCTAATATACCTATTATCCTATTTTTACCGATAAAAGTTTTTCTTTCCATCCGAAACCCCCACTCCCCCTTAATTTAGGACACATGATCTCCACTCAATCAACCAAGAATCCAAACCAAAACACACAACCCTACAATTTCATAAAACCAAATTAGTGATGGAATTTTGAACCATCACCACAATCGTAAAAATACGTACTGATTGAAAACCCTCATGCCACGTCAACCTTGTATTGCCTGTCCAGCTCACCGATTTTAACACCACTAAAACAACCGATTAACTAAACCCTCAACAATATTGAGATATTCAAAGAGAGAAGCAAGCACAAGTTACATAAAACACAATAATTTGGCATCTTCACATAGTATGAATGTCTTATCTGTTGCACAAAATAATGACCTAAAAAATTATAAACACACTTAATGGTTTTAGTGACTTGATTAGTGTTACTTTTAATGACTAATAACATTATAACCAACATTACTTAAGGTGAAGTCAATGAAGACAGACCCCTTAACCCAAGTTAATGACTACGCCAAAATCGATCAATAAGGTGAAAGTTAAAGATTGGATCATTATAAATCCATATTTTCTTTATCTTTTTAAGATTTGAAGAGAATAATTTATCTTTAGCAATTGCTATTAACACTCATTGTTTTTGGGCTTGGGAGAAATCCAGTTTCTGCGAAAAAGATTCACAATCACCTAATTTAAGATATTAGACTTTTTGTCATCACTTTTATTACAACACATGATCTTTTTGCACCAAAAACCATACCCAACGCATTCATATTATGTATGAAACGAAAAAAAAAAATGCATGCAAAATATAAAGATGTTGTGACTGATGACAAAATTGGGTGTCACAAGATCAAAACCAACATGGGTTAGACAATGCACATACCGAGATCTCTTCTCAAATGAGAGAATGTCTCGAAATCTAATACCTTTATGAAGATGTCAACTAGTTGATCGCTTGTCCTACATGCTCAAGGCTCACTATCTTCCTCTCAACCAAGTCTCGGATAAAGTGATACCTAATGTCAATGTGTTTTATACGAGAGTGCTGGACGGGATTTTTTGAGATATCTATGGTGCTCCTATTATCAAAAAGTACGGTCAGAATACTACTATGGAGACCGTAGTCTTCAATCATCTGGTTCATCCACAAAAGTTGCATACACACACTTCCAGCTGCGATATATTCAGCTTCAACTGTATAGAGGGGTATACAATTTTGTTTCTTATTGTACCGTGAGACTAGGTTACTACCCAAGAAGAAACAGCCTCCATTGGTACTCTTCCTATCCGCGACATCACCTACCCAGTTCGAATTTGTGTACCCAACAAGTTCAATGCAAGTATCTTTTGTATACCATATCCCTAGATCACTTGTACAAGCCACCTATTTGATTATTCTTTTTACAGCTTTTAAATGTGACTCCTTAGGGTTCGATTGATACCTGGAACAAAGACATACACTGTACATTATATCAGGCCTCCTAGTAGTCAAATATAGGAGACTTCCTATCATACTCCTATAAACGGTGTTATCAACACTGATCCCAACATCGTCTCTCTATAATTTTTTGGTTTTACCCAATGGTTTTTTCTTATGCTTATCATTCTCTAATCCAAAATTTTTAACGAGATTTTTAGCATATTTTGTTTGAGAGAGAAAAATACCATCGTAAAGCTGCTTAATTTGTAAACCAAGAAAATAAGAAAGATTACCTTCCATGCTCATTTCGAATGTATCTGACATCCGAGCTATGAAATCTTCACCATCTGTTCACTATTGGATCCAAAATCAATATCATCCACATAAATTTGAACTATAAGAATGTGCTTGTTGGATTTGAGGAGAAACAAGGTTTTATCAACTTCACCTCGTCTAAAGTTTAAAAACAGTAAATGTTGAGTCAACCTCTCATACCAAGCTCTTGGAGTTTGTTTTAAACCATACAAAGACTTTTTAAATTTTTGAAACAAAATCTGGTTTGTGAGGATCAACAAACCCTTTAGGTTTCTCAACATATACTTCTTCACTCAAAACACCATTCAAGAAAGCACTCTTATTGTCCATTTGATGCAGATATATTTACAAATGACAAGCAACATCAACAAGGAGTCTTATAGATTCTATACGTGCAACCAGTGCAAATGTCTCATCGAAATCAATGCCTTCAATCTGAGTATATCCTTGTGCAACCAGCCTTGCTTATTTCTAATAATGTTTCCCACTTCATCGGTTTTGTTCTTGAAAATCCACTTAGTGTCGGTGACATGTGTATTTTCAGGACGGAGAACCAAGTCCCAAACATCATTCTTGACAAATTAGTCCAACTCTTCCTGCATGGCTTTGATACATAACTTATTCTTTAGAGCCTCATCCACACGCTTTGGTTCTATAGTTGCACGGAATAGAGTCTCTCGAATTTGAGAGCAGTTAGAAGACAAACAGACATATCTTACCATTTCTTTGAAATTTATCTGTTGCATCCTTGTGCTTATCTCATCAAGATCTCCAATGATCTGACCTGTTGGATGATTCCTCTGAATTCTTGATGGAATATCCCTCTGATACAAATTAAATTGATTATTCGGTTTGTCCTCATCTGAGTCTGAATCTAAGTCAGGAGCTTCTGGAGCTGGTGTTAAGACTGGTGACGGGTCCCCAGTTCCAACATTGTCTGCTCTTTCAGGAGTTGGTGTTAGGTTTGCTGACATGTCACCAGACCCGTCATCACCTGTTACGTTAGTCTCTGTACCTGAACTATCATGTAAGCCATCCACAATATATAGAGGAGTCTGATCATTGTCCTCAGCAGGTTTAATTCCACTAATCAAATCATCAAATTTCACATTAATTGACTACATCATGCACCATGTTCAAAGATTAAACAATCTGTATGCATGGGTATTTTGGGAATATCCCATGAAAACACATTTATCACTTTTAGAGTCAAGTTTTGAAAGATACATTCTATCATTCAGTACATAGCACGCACACCCAAAGACATGGAAATAACTCAAATTAGGCTTTTTGTCCAACAACAATTCGTAGGGAGTAACATGTGAACCAGGTCTGAAATACACCATATTAATTGTGTGGCAGGCAGTATTCATTGCGTCTCCCCAAAACCGTTATGCAATTTCATTTGAAATAAGCATGGTTCTAGTCATCTCAGCAAGAGATCTATTCTTTCTTTCGACTATACCATTCTGTTTAGGGGTAATGGGAGAGGAAAACTCATGAGTTATTCCTACTTTTGAACAATAGTTTGAGAACGCCTCATTTTCAAATTCTTTTCCATGATTAGACTTGATCCTTTCTATGCTCACACCAAAACGCACGCACAATATTTTTTGCAAGTTTTTTAAAACTTTCAAAAGCTTCAGGTTTTTCTCTTAAAATTTCAACCCAAGTAAATTTAGAAAAATCATCAACTATTACTAAAACATACCTTTTACCTCCTTGGATTTTCACTTCCAGTGGTCCCATGAGGTCAATGTGCATGAGCTCAAAGCAATTTGAGGTAGTCAGACTCTGTACATGTGGGTGTTGCACCCTGACTTGTTTCCCCTCTGAACACGCTTCACAGATTGGAATGATCTTTGTATTGAGATTTGGTTGACCATTTACAGCTTCTTTCTTCACTAGTCTTTCCACCATCTTGAAGTTGACGTGTTTGAACTTTTGATGCCACACCTCGGCATCGCTCAATTGAGACAACTTGCAGAATACATTGTTATTAATTTGATAGCAATTGTCTGATGTCCTTTGGCCAGTGAGAATGCAAGCATTTCCTTCATCATAAACTTCACACTTTTCTCATGTGAACTTACCACTTAATCCACCATCACGCAACTGACTAATGTTAATCAGGTTAGTCGTCAGTCCTTTAACAAGTAACACGTTCTCGAGTTACAATTCCTAGAACATGGAGAGTTCCTGGTCCAACAATCTAACCGTTTTCACCTCCAACATATTTCACTTTTCCACCTTGGAACTTCACAATATTTGAGAGGAGGTCTTCTAATTCGGTCATGTGTTTGGAGCATCCACTGTCAAAGTACCATGCTCCCGGAATGTGAGATTTTCAGAGAGGTATAGATCATGTTACACTTGATCTCATCCTTCTTCACCCGGACTTGTTTGACTTTGGCGATGGCTTTGATGTTGGAATTTCGAAAACTGTCACAGGACACAACATGATGCCTTGTCCTTTGAAACTTATATTTCTTGTCCGCTTTCTTCCAGCAGAACGGATAAATATGACAAGGGATGCCACAATGATGACAAACATACTGTCTTCTTCTCTTTTTGTGATGCTTGGTTGTCTTCAGTTTCTGGTCAGCTTGTTGCACTTGTTGTTCAGGTTTGTAGCCAATCCCATGTTTCGAGGACTCTGGGAATGACATTCCCAAAATTTCATCTAGTTTTGCAGTTCCCTTGTTGAAGTTTGAGAGAGTGTCTTGAGCCTTCTTTAGATCAGCCTTCACTCGTTCTAATTTCGAATCTTTTCTTGTAAGAGATGCTTCCAGACGAGTAATTATACTCACTTGATCATACTTCTCATGGGTTGACTTTTCAACCTTGATCATGAGAACTTTCACCTTTAGAACCTGACTTCCCAATTGGCAAACAGTTCGTCATACTTGAACAAAACTTTTGTGCACCCCTTTTTAAGATATTTAATTTAAAATACGCAAACTTGCTCGCAAGAGAACGAGGGCGCTTGTAGGTGGTAAGTTGACTCGTGTCGATCTCTCGAGGAAAGTTGATTCGGAAGTTCGCATGCGAACGAGGGCGTTTGTAGGTGGGAAGTTGACTCGTGTCGATCTCTTGAGGAAAGCTGATTCGGAAGTTCGTTTTATGTTTGCGTTTCACGAATAAGAAATTAAAGAAAATAACACATGAACGGGGTTTTGTTTGATTTGTTTTAAAAACTAGGAATTAATTAAAATAATTAAAACTAAGATTTAATTAAACTACAATCTAATTAATTAAATCTAATATTATTTAAACTAAGAACTAATTATCTAAATCCTAAATTATTTTATCCAAGAGCAATTAAATCTAGAATTTATTTAATCTAGGAATTCATTAATTAAAATATTTTTAAATGAATTAAGAAAACTAGGGTTCTAGAGATTCGATTTGTCTCCACGATCGCTTGGGAAGACCCAATTGATGTTTCACAACGAATCTAGGCTCTAGACCCATTAGATATAGCTTAAAATCATAATCAAAATAAACATCCCAAGCTCAACAAAATCACAAGAAAGATTCATCATGGAAAGAATAATTATTATTTAAACTAATTAAAAGCATGTAACTAAATTAAAAGTGAAAGAAGTAATTACTTACTAATTAAACTAAGAAGATCCGCAGTGTTTTGGTGTAGAAATCCACGAACTAATGTTAATCTAAACTATCTAGAAGCAAATCTAAACTAATCCTAAATTACCTGAGAGTTAATTTAATTAATCTAAAAGCTAGAGATTTAAAACTAAGAATTATGAAACGTAACTAAGAAAATAGTAGGACACTCTTTGGGGTTGTCAGCCCCAAGAGGCCTTGGAACCCTAGGAATATGATAATGTCTCTAAAATCCAAAATACACAGGGTATTTATAGTTGTGGGAAGTTTTGGGTAGCAAGAAACCCTAAAAATGCATTTCTGGGCCATTGGCGTCGACGGGTGCGTCGGTCGACGCGGGCAGGGCTCGGCGTCGACGCTAGGCAGGGCGCGCGGGTTGGCTTGGAAGGTGTGGCGCGCAGTGGTCGGCAACGTCGATGGGCAGGATGGTGTGCATCGGTCGACACTCAATGGGTCGACGCTCACAGAGAGCTGCGTCGGCCAGGTGCGTCGATTAGTGCCGGAAAGCGTCAGTCGACGCGAGCGACTCTCGGTAGCCAGCATCGTCAGTGTGGGCATAGCTCAGCAGGTAGCACCGGTAGCGCCCGACAGCTAGTGTCAGTAGTGCTACTATAACGGTTCCAGATTGAAAACCGTTACAGATAATCAGCAGCTTCAAATTCTTCAAATCGTAGCCCGTTTTCGCTGAAACTCCACTTGTACTCCCATCCTTGACTATGTCCAAACTCAAATACTTCAAAATACCTAAAACAAACATAAAATTAATAAATTATTATTAAATTATGGTAAAACAAGTTGGAGATTACAAAATACAAGAATATGCTCAATCTATCCAACTTTTACCAAAATCAACAATAAAAACTAAATAAATTACTAACTAAAAATCAAGAAAAATTCGTGCTAATCAACTACCCCACGCTTTATTGGTTTGTACGTCCTCGAACAAACGATAGTTTCAAAGTATAACAAGAATGAAAACAAACTCAAGCAAGGAGTTGTGTCGTGCTACATACATAATTTTGAAAATATAGATACAAGTCACGCAACGCCAAACACTCCACCCTTATTACATTGTCGCTTCAAAATCAAATCATGCATCCTCACAAAGGGTAATATATATGGGTGTACGCTCAAAGCACTCAAGTATTTTCTGCATGGGACATGTATACGCTCAAATCATACAAATACAAGTACAATAAATAAGAACCGAAATTAATCACTTTTCAATCACAAATTAAGTGTGTTGTCGAACTAAGAATCAGAAAAGGTCTTTTCGGGTTGTAATGTAAGGCTCTTTGGACGGGTATGGAATATAAAAGTCGTGTGGCTAAATAACTCACTCAACCTAATCTAATCACGAAGCAATCTGCTTCACCTCATTCAAAATAAAAACCTCACTAAACACTCATAACGTAGCCTTTAAACATAGGCTATTTCTCAACTCGAAACTCTAAAACCGACTTGTAGCGCGAACCACTTAAATAATATAGAAGCTTATGATATGCTTCTTCTCGTCTACGACACAACTCTTTGCTTTTCAAACATTAGACTTCATAAAATAAACAATAAAACAAAAGCCTTTATAAGCGTAGGCAATGACTCAACACGATTCACCATCCTCTTTTTTTTTTCCCCATTTTATTATTTTTTTATGGGGTCACTTTTTTTTAATTGAAGGATGATGGTCCTTGATATTATTAGAAAATCATAAATCACTGATAAAATTTCCAAATCACCAATAACCAATAAAAATAACTAACTTCTACCCCACGCTTTTAATGGGTTAGTAGGGGTCAACTCAATAAAATCACTCAGGGCTAAAGGCATGGATTATTTGGCTATGATTGGCTCATTCGGAATTTATAGTGGCTAAAATATATGGATATGGCTGGAATAAGGTTTTTTTCCTGTTCTTTAATGTCAATTTCAAAGTCAACTACACACAGCGGTTTCAAAGAGATCTCAAATCAAAACTCATTCAAGTACATGCAATGATGATAAACACTCAGGCTACTCACTGGCTTTTTGCATGAAAAAGTTTTGAATTGACGTTGCTTTTAAGGTTTTGCGAAATCATTTGCGTCCAAGTACCATTTTACAATATATAAATAATAATTTTGAAAAACTTTATGCACTTATACACGCTCAAAAGACAAGAACATCAAATCATACTTAATTAACTTCGATAGGCAAGCCATACAAACACAATAACGCGCAGAAATAGCAATCAATCACGTAGAAATTTTCAAATTGCACAATTTTCATATATAAATTAGAATCGTCCTAGGTTTTTCATTTCGTCGTGTGCTTGTTTGTTTTACTTTGAGAAACGTGTATAATATTGTTGTTTGGACCCTTGGCGAAGTGACGCGGTTTTTATGATTTGTTAAGATGTTTAGATTGTCGATCGAATTTAGTGGATTTAGGTGGTTTAACTTGTTGGGATCCCCGATCGGTTTTAGCTTCGTGCTATCCTTGTGCTCYTTTGGAACTAGTGCCTCGACTAGCCCTCGTCATTAAACACTCTCTATAGGTTTTTGTTGTAAATTGGAGTCATCAATTGCTCCACGTGCTCGATCGAAGAAAAAAAAAATCGAAAGTTATTTGATCGGAGTCATTTGATAGCCTCGTATTTTCATATCATTGTACAAGTACCTCACGTCTACGGTACATAAAAAAAAGAGAAAAAGAAAAAGAAAAAGAAAAGAAAAATACGAAAAGAGATGAATAAACAAGGATACGTTATAAATCCTTGAAGTTATTGTATAGCACGCAGTCGATCGACTGAACATCCAGTCGGTCGACTGGATTCCAGCTTCCGGCTCGATTTCTCGTTCTTTTCGCGTCCGCCGGTTTGTCGAACCTCGTCCGTTGCACTTCCTTGATTTGTCCGTCCATTCCCGAGTCGAGTATCAACGATCCCAAATGAGCGTGGGCCCCGCTTGGACGTCCTACGGCCAAGAAAAATGAAAACGTGAAAGACTACGAAAATTAATAGCAAAACGTACAAAAACTAAGAAAATCTAGAAATACGAAAAACGGCCAACCCGACTCCTAAAGCAACAAAAAGCAAGCGAAAAACACGCAACGTGAAACAAAAACGATAATGAAAATATGTACAAAAAGATGCAAATCATAAATCATACTCAACCACCACCACCCACCCACCCCCTAAAAATCCAGCGATCTCCTGATTGCCCTAAATGTAAAGAAAAGCAAATCAAACGAGGAAAGGAGTAAGTGAACGTCCCTGTAAAAATATTCGAGCGACTCCAAAAAGCGCTTGTGCAATCATCTTTCGTCTCCAATCGCGTTAACGAAAATGTCTTGAACAAAAATCTAAAGCTCGCGGAATCAGTCATCGTAGGTGGGATCGTTGTCGGGTCGAAGAGAATCTGCTCAAACTCACATCGACAGAGCATCCGTGCGTCATCAACCATTTAGATTTCTTCGTTCTAATGACTAGTCCTTCCTTGATAACACTCCTTCCTGTTTCAGAAACACACACGTAAAGTAAAAAAAGAAAAATAAACTAAAAATAAATACAAAGGATAGGGAAAAAAATAGTTTACGTTGCCTCCGAAGAAGCGCTTGTTTAACGTCGAAAGCTCGACGCTTCCTACGAACGATGTTATCCTGGATCCAGAAACAAGTGACGATCGTGCCACGCCTTAGTGTTCTCTAAGAGTAAGCATGGGTGATTTAAACCACCAAGGCGAGCATGCACAGCAAGTCGTAGAAACAGAACTCCAATTCGCTTCGGAGGTCGAAAAAATGAATAATTGATCACCATGAACATATCAAAAATCAATTCGGGCACGTGGTGATCCACAACCTTCGGAAGTATGAGGAAATCCATTGAACATAAGAATGTATTATCCTCCAATCCATTCTCCTTCGTTTTGTCAAAATCACCCTTAACGTTTAGAAAAATATTGGGAACTAAATTCGGGCATAGGGGTTTGGAAATTTCCTCAAAAAACTCGTCCACCATCACAATATCCATTGAATCTTTGGGTGGCTCAATATTAGACTCGGCCATTGCATCCTTCTCAATTATTTCATCCACCACCTCAAAATTAAAATCCATTAACAGCTCGAGTGGGTAACAAGAGGCTCAATAAATTCCTTCTCTAACACCTCATCAAAACTGACATCGTCCATAGCAATGTCGTTCAGATTTATACCTAAAATTTACGGTGCCCGATTTAAAAGTCTATCGTTGTCCTCGACGTCTAAATCATCCAGCGCAAGATGAGGAAATTCATCTTCTAAAATCGGCTCATCCTCTACATCATCCCCAAATAAATCGAGCAAACTCGAATTCGCAGCATCCACCGGGATCTCCAACGGCAACTCTACTACATCATTATCCAACACGACATCGCCAAGTACAAGAGGAACGATCACGTCTAGATTCTCCAAAACTTCCTCTTTATGCACATCCTCTAAACAAATAAGCGAGCTCAAAAATTTTTCATCCACTAGAGGTTCCATAACATCAACAATTGGTAGCGCTAGTTGACTTTGAAGTTTATTTCTTTCTTCTTTCCTTCTTGATATAGAAGCATCGACTTGACGACTTACTTCATTTAAATACCTTTCAAGTTCAGAAAGGGTATACATTTGTACCCCATCCCCCAAGCTATTATTTGTTCCATACGTTCCATAAATTTTGCAAGGTCTTCTTCCTGCTCAGTGGATTGATCAATGTCGCCTTGTTGACAAATGGTCTCTAAAGGGTCATCTACTTGTTCATCTTGAAAACTCGTGCTCTCAGCTTCATGACCTTGCTGCCCTGCCAAAAATTGATCGTCTGGTTTATATTCTTCATGGCTCGTACAATCTCGGACGGTGACAATTTCCTCCTGTGGCTCATCATCAAATGTTACCAAACATTCATGCATCATATGTCCTCGGCATCCACAATGATCACATATTATATTGGGTACATAGAACTTCTTCATGAATTTATCACCTTCTTCATGCCACGTACGCAAAGAATCAGGTTCTAGCCTTACAAACCATTTCGTTGCTTCTTCCTTCAGCGCAAAAGTGAAGAGTCGCATCTTCACTTGATCCCATGTAAGGCCGTGAAGAGGAGAACTATCAGTGACGAACTCGTACTTTCGAATGACTTTTAGCACATCTTCGTTCCGATGCCCATGAAAAATCAGGAGATTCAGTTGGTCGTATTTGTCAGAAAATTAATTCTTCATTGCCGGTCGAGGTGCATGACGCCAATCTAGCGGTGGATCATCGTACGAGTAATACATTTTTTTATTTTTTTAAATTTATTTCAGACGTTGAATCGAGGCTTCAAGAGATGTACCTTGCATACACAACACTCAACGCACAAGATTAAACGTACCAGATAAAAATAATAAAACCAACGAAAAGAAAAATCATAATAAAATAAAGATAAATATAAATAAGGAGAAGGGCAAACACAAAATCCACAACCTACTTAGCTATCCCCAGAAACGGCGTCAAAATTTTGATTCGAACTTTTGTGCACCCCTTTTTAAGATATTTAATTTAAAACACGCAAACTTGCTCGCAAGAGAAAGAGGGCGCTTGTAGGGTGAGAAGTTAACTCGTGTCGATCTCTCGAGGAAAGCTGATTCAGAAGTTCGTTTTATGTTTGCGTTTCACGAATAAGAAATTAAAGAAAATAACACATGAAAAGGGTTTTGTTTTAAGAACTAGAAATTAACTAAACTAATTAAAACTAAGATTTAATTAAACTACGATCTAATTACTTAAATCTAATATTGTTTAAACTAAGAAATAATTATCTAAAGCCTAAATTATTTTATCCAATAGCATTTAAATTTAGAATTTATTTAATATAGGAATTCATTAATTAAAATATTTTTAAATGAATTAAGAAAACTAGGGTTCTAGAGCTTCGATTCGTTTCCACGATCGCTTGGAAAGACCCAATTGATGGTTCACGACGAATCTAGGCTCTAGACCTATTAGATCTAGCTAAAAATCAAAATCAAAATAAACATCCCAAGCTCAACACAATCACAAATATGATTCGTCATGGAAAGAATAATTATTATTTAAACTAATTAAAAGCATGTAACTAAATTAAAAAGCGAAAGAAATAATTACTTACTAATTAAACCAAGAAGATCTGCAGCGTTTTGGTGTAGAAATCCACGAACTAATATCAATCTAAACTATCTAGAAACTAATCTAAACTAATCCTAAGTTACCTAAGAGATAATGTAATTTATCTAAAAGTTAGGGATTTAAAACTAAGAATTATGAAAAGTAACTAAGAAAATAGTAGGACACTCTTTGGGGTTGTCAGCCCCCAAGAGGCCTTGGAACCCTAGGAATATAATAATGTCTCTAAAAAATCTGAAATACATAGGGTATTTATAGTTGTGGGAAGTCTTGGGCAGCAAGAAACCCTAAAAACGCGTTTATGGGCCGTTGGCTTCGACGGGTGCGTCGGTCGACGTGGGCAGGGCACGCAGGTCGGCTCGGAAGGTGTGGCACGCAACAGTCGGTAGCGGTCGGCAACATCGATGGGCAAGCTGGTGCGCGTCGGTCTACGCGCAATGGGTCGACGCTCACAGAGAGCTGCGTCGGCCAGGTGGGTCGATTAGTGCCGGAAAGCATCGGTCGACGCGGGAAACTCTCGGCAGCCAGCGTCGGTAGCGTGGGCATGCCAAGGCAGGCAACATTGGCAGCGCCCGACAGCTAGTGTCGGCAGTGCTACTATAACGGTTCCAGATGGAAAACCGTTATAGATAATCGGCAGTTTCAAATTCTTCAAAACGCGGCCCATTTTTGCTAAAACTCCACTCGTACGCCTGATTAGAGTAGATTTGTCCTTATTTTTATTAGTATTTTAGTACGTTTTTCTATTTGTTTTTGGTATAAGTTGGACGATTTAAGCATAATTCTGTATTTTTATAGTTCTGACTTATTTTACCATATTTTAATCGTAATTGATGCAAATAGGTGATATTTCGTTGTTTTCACCTTACAGCTAAGTAACCGGAAGAGTTCAGCGCGTAATAGACGAAGTTCGATGT
>BMAC01000112.1:366608-405629 GCA_014905375.1 Phtheirospermum japonicum
ATGTAATAATGGTCAAGTGTTTGACGTTGCGTGACTTGTACCTATATTTTCAAAATTACGTATGTAGCATAGCACGACTCACTGCTTGAACTTATTTTCATTCTAGTCATACTTTGAAATCATCGTTTGTTCGAGGACGATTAAACCAATTAAGCGTGGGGTAGTTGATTATAGTAGATTTGTCCTTATTTTTATTAGTATTTTAGTACGTTTTTCTATTTATTTTTGGTATAAATTGGACGATTTAAGCATAATTCTGTATTTTTATAGTTCTGACTTATTTTACCGTATTTTAATCGTAATTGATGCAAATAGGTGATATTTCGTTGTTTTCACCTTACAGCTAAGTAACCGGAAGAGTTCAGCGCGTAATAGACGAAGTTCGATATTCAAGAATAGGAGAACGAGCTTTCCGGTGAAACGAGTAGCAAAATATAGAGAGAGACGGAGGCAGACGCGCAGTCGCGTTGACTGACGCGACCGTCGACGCGAGCCATGACCTGCGTCAGTCGACGCAGCATCGACGCAACTTGCTGAAGCATCGATATCGACGCACCGATGTTGACGCACCGTCGACGCAACTTGCTGAAGCGTCGATGTCAACGCACCCGCCCAGCCAACGCGCACGCCCAGGCAGCACCGACGCCGAGCACCAGCACGCGTCAGTCGACGCTACGTCGATGCACCGTCGACGCGACGGCCCAGAAATCGAATTTTAGGGTTTCTTGTGCGCCAAGACTTGCAATATGTATATAAACCCTCAATATTTCGGATTTTTAAGAGGAGAGATACCAGAGACATGACCCCCTAGGGTATTTTAGCTTATAATAACAATAATCCCACATTTCATAACGAGATTTGAAGACGGAGATCAAGAATCGAAGAACAACGCGTCCAAAACATCGAATTCGAGTTCAGGATTCATTCTTTGCCCAAGATCAACGTTCAAACTCCGGAATAGCTGGAGCTTTTTACTGCTTATCGTAGTTACAATAAGTACTCTAAACTCTTAGTTAATTGCTTAGTTAATTTCTTAGTTAATTCTAGTTTTGATAATTAGTTTAATCATTTTATGCTTGAGTATTGGATATTGGTTTAATTTAGTTTATTTACGCGAGTTGATTTATGCTTAGTTATTCGTTAATCCTAGATTCTTATGATTCGTTGCTTAGTGGTAATTTCTTATGCTCATGCTTTTAGATTCGTTAATTAGGTTTGATTTATGGTTGCGTATTTTTGATAGTTTAAATTATTGATCGTAGTTGATAATTTAGTTAGAGTAATTAGTTTAATTAGTCTTAGTTTAATTATTGCTTTAGTTTATAATGATCAACTCAATCTCTTTTAAAACCCCAATTGTACATGTATTTTATTTTAGTTCATAATTTGAGAAAAACATCCGAAAGACCGAACAGTTGTTTCCTCGAGAGATACGATTCGAGTCAAACTTATTACCCTACAGTTACCTCGTACTCTTGCGAGCAAGCTAACGTGCTTTTAAATTAATTTATTAAAAAGGGGTGCACAAAAGTTTGAGTCAACGCCCATCCTTGACTACGTCCAAACTCAAATACTTCAAAATACCTAAAATAAACATAAAATTAATTAATTATAATTAAATTACGGTAAAACAAGTTGGATATTAGAAAATATGAAAATATGCTCAATCTATCCAAGTTTTACCAAAATCAACAATTAAAACTAAATAAATTACTAACTAAAAATCAAGACAAATCTGTGTTAATCAATACTCCATGCATAGTTTCTCATACTTATCAATTGTCTCTACAACCTCTGCATTCAAACACAGGGTGTTGGTATTGATGTTACCAACACAAATATCATCGTCCCAGACAACATTAGCAAACAGCGCAGGAACTGACTTAGATGAGTCCGAATCAATTTCATCTTCATCATACTCCTTTGCAATCAGGTTCTTTTTCCTCAGCGTGTTAGCAAATTCATTTTTGTAATGCCCCCAACCTTTACACTCGTGACATTGAATCTCACTGAGAGGTTTAGAGGAATTTGACGTCTTAGACTCAGATGATGAGGGCTGAAAATTAGAAAGCTTCCGTCTAGAAGATTTTGGAGGTGGTGTCTCATTTTGAACTTTGGAAATGTCCCTCCAATGTTGCTTTTTCTTCTCAAATGTTTGTTGAACTTCTGAGTGATCAGAGACACTTCTTTCTCTCCAAGATTGGTATTTTCGATTTTACCCAACAATTCTCTCCAATCAACAACTTCACTGTCATCATCCGAGTTAACATCGGTAGTAAGGGCCACATTCTTCTCCTTTGAGTTGGAACCAAGATGTTCAATCTCGAACGTTTTGAGCGATCCAACCAATTCATCGAAGTCTAGATTATCAGTATCCTTTGATTCTTCAATGGCAACCACCTTCACGCTAAACTTCTTTAAAATAGATTTGAGTAATTTTCCATCAAGGGGCGAATTGGACATGGCCTCGCCAAGTTCTCCGCACTCATTTGCAATATCCAAAAGTCTCATGGCATAGTCCATGATGGATTCATTATCATCCATCCTCATCGACTCGAAGGTAGAAGTCAACATTCTTACTCTTGACCTCTTCACACTTTGGGTTCCTTTGCACACCCTCTGCAATGCATCCCATGCATCCTTTGCTGACTCGCACTTTTTGAACACTTTGTAGCAGTTTGAGTCAACATATCCACATAGGGTGTTGATGCACTCGGAGTTCCAATTTGAATTTGCTATCTCATCAGCGGTCCACTCTATCTCTTTCTTAAAGAAAGTTTCTCCATGAGCATCGGTAACTCGTGGTTTCTCCCATCCAACCAGAATGGTTCTCCACGCTTATTCGTCAATATTCTTGATATGCCACCGCATCCTCTGCTTCCAGAGAGAGTAATTCTCTCCGTTGAGGATAGAAGGTCACGGATTCCCTTGAGCGTCCATAAGTCAATGAATCTACAAAAAAAAGGATCGAAATACTTAATGTCTAGTACCCTGCTCTAGTGCCAAATGTGATTTTGTAGATCTATGATTTTGAAAAATGATATTAAGTTTTGTGATAACTATCACCAGATCTAACATCCACTAGTTTGAGAAATATGAATTTGTAACACAACAGATGTTATGATTGATGTTACAACACCAATCCTAACATCAACCAGGGTACAAATTTAAACAGCAGCGGAATAAACAATAAATAGAACACACTAATTAAACTTTTAGCCCGTACGTAAAAGTACTTACGGATTTGGTTATACAAACCCGAAAACTATATTACTTAATCGTTCAAAATCAATTACAAAATATCTAAGTAATATACGAAAAACAAATGCATCAACACTTGATACAAAATACTTGTTGCTACGTTTGAGATGATCTCCTACGTTGGTTACGCAACAATGAAGATCTCTTGATTCTGAACTGTAGCTCCAAGTAGACTCAATGCTTTGTGTTCTGTTCGTGAAACCGTCAAGTGCTCTCTACGATTTTTCCTCTTCTCCGTACGTCTCTGTCCTATCAAAAGCCGTTCTCCATTTGCGTCGTTATCTTGCCATTAAATAACCAAGACTCATATTCTTGATAAACAAGTTAGACTAAAAATAAGAAAAATAAATAAAGTCCTAAACTGCACTTAAAAAATAAATCTAAAGTCTTAATTAATTCAAAATTCAAAAAAGGTATACAAATAAAAAAATGAAAATTGCCAAGAATAAAATTCTCGACAGGTTGTAATGATAATTTTCAATGTAGTTATTGATGCTGGTGTGTTCACTCATCTGATTAATTTCTTATTTTATTTATGTTTCACCCTGATGAATTAATTTTTAGGATTGTTATGAATTTATGAAGTCTTTTGTAAAATCGGTCGCAGGGAACATGTGGACCACTCTAAAGGTCACAAGGGTTTTTTCGCCGGAATGATGTCTGCTAAATTGTATTATTCCCAAATTGAGGATTTTTTTGTTTGAGGTATTTTATAATATTTCATTAAAAAACTCATTTAAGTTTTTTTAATCTTATTATATATGGACAATTACAAATGCTTATGTTCTGATTACTATTGTGTTTCCACATTAGGGCTTCTTGGTTGATTCCCCATCCCTTCCCCTTATGTTAGATTTCTTTTTTTGCAATTTACACAATATATGCGGTTTGGTTTGATATTGGGTCAGGATAAATAGTTTTAGGCAATTGGTTTTTCTCTGTCTTAATTCTTAGTACTTATAATTGTGTATATGTTTTCAGAAGCTGATGAATTTCTAGTATTAGAATTAAGAAAGATCAATATACATAATATTTATTAGTTGCGGAGTTACTGGGTGTTTTTGGCTGTGTAATTTCTGAAGAAGCTGCAGTCCTTTGCTTGCTTTATATCATGATTGTTTCAATGGTTTTTTTTTCTTCTTTTTTCTTTTTGGACATGGCTGATTTTCTTTTGCTCTGCTCCTCAAATTCGAATGTGTCATCTCAATTGAATCATGCTTTAAAACTCGTAATATGATAATAGGAATGAGGCGCACTCAGATGTCACGAGCACACCTCTAATATCGACCATTAGATTATTTTTAGGAATTTTAAAAAATCATAGTTATTAACTTTCATGTTTTGCTATAATGATTGTTTATTAATTATAAATGTCTAGCCTTTATTGAATTTTGTGTATCTTTTGGTAAAATAATTAACATATTCACAATAATTTAGTATTATTGATTTTGTTGGCACCTGTTTTATTTCAATTTTTTTACAACTTTCCAAAACAAGTCTTGTAGGACATGTTCTATAAAAACTAAAAATTCCAGAAGGCATCTTTTGTATACTCTTTATAGAAAATATATTTTCAAAAAGGTTTCTTTTGTAAACCTGTTTTACAAAATACACTTTCAAGAAGATAACTGTAGAAACCCGTTCTAAGAAAATACACTTAGAACGGGTTTAAAACACTCGTTCTAGAAAGTAGTTTTTAGAGGGGTTTGACGATAAACACGCTAGAACGGGTAACAAAACTTTCTAGAAGTGGTCCGCAACCATTGTAGAAAGTCAGACTTTATAGAACGGGTTTCAAGAAGATATCTTTATAAACATATTTTAAATTCTTTCTAGAAAGGGTTTATAACACCTGTTCTAGAAAGTAGTTCCTAGAAGAGGGTTCACGATAAAAAAAAACAAAAATACTACATTCTAGTACAGGTAATAAAACTTTCTAAAATTGGTCCTCAACCATTGTAGAAAGTCAGACTTTCTAAAACGGTTGTATCCAAATCAGTTTAATAACCATTCAAAATGCATGTTTCACCTGTTCTAAAAAATCTATTCTGTACTAATGAACTAACTTATCGATTAAATTTATCAAATACTTCTAGTTACAGTTAATTCATCATTTTTATTCAGCATACCATTTACTCAATCTCAAGGCCCTAACTCCGCCTCAAAAACTAACTCCAAAATAGATGGTTGATCCCTACTTATGAATGTTGGAAATTATTATTAAAAGTTTAACAAATATTTCTAAGTGAGTGAAAATTTAATTTCCTAAAGTTGTGACTTTTGGCATGAAAGGGTTTATGCGAATAGTTGTGTTATTCAATTGATGTGTCCGTTTGTTTAAACCATTTGGATTGAATAGGTTTGTATGAATAGACGTGTCGTTTCAATTGAAACCTTTAGAAATATATAAATAAGCCCTTGGACGATCATTAAGAACACATGATTAGAATATGATTAGAACACAAATAGAATTCTTCATTAAGTAAAACACATAGAGTTCTATAAAAGCATATTGTCTAAGTCTTTATTTCTTCTAAGGCTTGAAAGATTCGAATACAGTTCTGTTCGCCGAAGGTCATAAGTATTGAAGTACTTCTTAGTTAGGATCGTAAATCATTTTATCTTAGAGGTTAACTGTGAGCACCGTAGAGGGGCAATATTCGTCTTTAGGAAGAGTGTCCAACACTTGATTCTATGTAAACCTTGCATTTTTATTTGCACATTTCTAAGAAAACCATAAACACATTTTTACCACAATCTAAAGATGAATATTTCTTTTTCTTGGAAGTGGCAACCATTTTGTGATGAACTTATATTAAAGATATGTATTTTTTCTATTTGTAAATTACTTATTACTATTATTATAACATTGAGATTTAGTTTTGCAGAAATTTATAAGTGAAGGGGTAAAACTTGTGCCATAGTTATTGGTGAATATAAATCTAACATTATGAACCCAATTACTAACCTATCTGTCGAAGGGAAATCGAGTTCATAGATTTTTTTTTATCTATATTCAATGTAAACAGTTCCAAGAGGGAAAGAATCATTTTGAATACAACAAGTCGGTGATGAAAGATCGGGTCCGATTTGGGTCACGCCAAATTCCGTTGTAGGTTGTGACCATTCATACACGGTGGCTAAGGAAATAACACTGCTTTTTTCAATGATATTTGCGGCACAAGACTAGCGGCGGATGCCGCCAAAGCTAACAACGACTTTGCTGCTGTACGGAAGTCATCGGATTCTATGGTAGCAAATGCGGCATTGAACGGAGGTGCATGTCCTGTTATTCATAGTCACCGTTGGTTAACGGTGTTCTATGGCTGTGAGCGGTTCTATTCTGAATTCTACTTTAGCCAGGCCGGCGGTGAAAGGCGAGTTAGGCCGCCACTTAAATTTCAAAAATCCATCTCAAATGTTTGGCGGTCGTCGAATTTCCAGGCGATATACACGAATGATTCTGACTGCATCGGTGAAGGTGGAGGGCTCTCGATCTGGACAGAGCAGGCAGTTGCCACCGGCGAAGGCGATGTGGCCAGTCAAGCCATGTTCGTCGGCACTACAGTTCCACCGTTTCTCCTTCAATGAGGGTCGATGTCTGGCGTCAAAGTCTGTGGAAAGTCAGACAAGGTGAGCATTGGCCATCATTGTCTTACACTCACGGCAAGGAATGATTAGTTGAAACGGCTGCGGTAGCGGAAATTTTGTCTGGCAGCGTCTTTCATGTGGAGAACAAAGACAATACCTAGGGTTTTTTTTTGGTCAAATCAGACATCTGGGCTTTGTTAGGTCCTAAAATTTGTATGCCTTGGATTTAATAATGAAATGGATGTCTTGGGCCTTGTTGGTTATACTTTTGCCCAACATCAATTTTAACTCAAGTAGGCCGTATTCAAGTGGGCTTTAATTTAAAAGCTTAACTATTAAAAGGAAATCTTTGGCCCTTGGTTTGGGCTAAGTATTAATATCGACTCTAAGTGTAGTTTTGAGTTAGATAATAAATTGTGGGTCAAGTTTTGAATAAGGCTTCAAATTTATTAAAGTGTGATTTTGGCCTTGATTTATTTTGGGTTTAAAAGTTCTATAGATTTTTATGAAGTCTAATGTGAATTAAGTTTAGATCTAATTTATAAATTGGATTTTGAGATTTAATTGTTGGAACTTCTCATATCACTTCGATTTTTAAATGGTGGAAGATGTGGCCTTATTGTTCAAGAAAAATTGATATTTAGATAACTAACATGAGATAAATGATTTCATAAGAGTATTGAATTGCAAAACTCATGTAAATCTCGAAACCCAAAGGAAGATTATGAGAAGTCATAAATATTTTACATATGTACTTATTTGGAAAAATGGGTACTTTGGCATTGAAGCTATGATATAAAGCCCATAATAAAGTCCAATAAAATTGATGGAAATCAAATAGAGAAGTTAGTGAATGTTATAAAGTTCTAGCTTGCCCAGAACTGTGGGGATTGAAGCTATCCTTTTGGATATCACAATCGTTATAAGATGTCACACTATGGTAACAAGAGATTGTGAACCGTCTTGTAAACGTCTAAAGTGTGGGGTTGACTTTAAGTTATAACAGAAATAGTCAAACATGTCAAAATGGAGATGAAATAGTTACGTGCAATGGAAATGCAAACCATAACAGTGCATAATGTACACGTCAAACAATTTTATGATATAATTGATTAAAGATCATAAAATTAGAAATTGTGAAAATCTTTGGTAGATGTTTTCTTTGCAAAAGAAGGTGCACAATGTAACGTGTGTAATGGTAAGTCAAGACAAATGACATAATACCATTAGAACATTTGATCTCAAAGAGAGGTTCTTTTGGTTGATTACGAGGAGTCAAAGGAAAGCCTGGTGGGCCCACCAACAAAAGTTATAAACCAAGATCAAATATTTAAATTAGTTAGATGAATGAGCTTAAAGTCCACAACAAACGAACAGTCCTAGTGGACACCCAACCTTGAGAATTGGATGATCCCAAAACCTTGGTTCAATGGGAAAACTAAGTTTTGACAATTCAGTGAACACTTGGAAACACATCAGCTCATTCCTTAAACATCCAAGTGAAAAATCTACTTAAGTGGCGAGGCTGAATTCTTAAAGAATTTTTAATGATTCCTATACCTATATGGTGGATTTGTTGGGATTTGATGGTGCCGTCGCGCAGCGGAAAAAAAAAAAAAAAATTTTAATAAACGGAATTTGAATCGAATTCAATTGACGACGGCCCATTTTAATTTCAATTAATTCAAACAATGTTTTAAACTGTCTTACAAATGAAACAATTTGATTTTCGTAAAATCAAACGAGCATGACAAGTTTTTATTTAATACATTAAACATATATATAACAAATTATATATATATATATATATATATATATATATTAATATATTAATCATATATAACAATTATATATTTAAATATACATATCACAAATACATATATATATATTATAGCATGCATGCATGCATCTTCTAATATCTATATATATTATATATTGTAGGCATCATTAAGAACACATGATTAGAATATGATTAGAACACAAATAGAATTCTTCATTAAGTAAAACAAATAGAGTTTCATAGAAGCATATTGTCTAAGTCTTTATTTCTTCTAAGGCTTCAAAGTTTCGAATACAGTTCTGTTCGCCGAAAGTCCTAAGTATTGAAGTGCTGCTTAATTAGGATCGTAAATCATTTTATTTAAGAGGCGATTGCTGTTAACTGTGAGCACCGTAGCAGTGCAATATTCGTCTTTAAAAAAGAGTGTCCAACACTCAACTCGATTTAGACCTTGCATTTTTATTTGCACATTTCTAAGAAAATCATAAACACATTTTTACCGATGTATGGATCCACAATTATTTATGCCTCCAGTGTGGATCGTATCAACGCGGTTTTCAATGATTTTATAACATTTAACATAAGATAATAATTTCAATAAAAAAAACTCAATCATATGCATGCAACAAAAAGCACAATAAAGGTTTTATTAGAAAATCCCATAAAAATGAAATTATCACCCTTTTTCGTTTCCTCCCTCAATATGAGCAAGCAAAAGTAATTTCGCAAATATGACTCATAAGGAAACCAACCCCGCAAACCTTATCTGACCCAAAACCAATGAATCTGAAACTTAATTGCATCATAAACCACATCTTATAAAATCACGTGATAAACGCTCAGAAAACCACTCCCAAAACTGCCCTCATGCCACCAGTGACGGATAGGGTTTCGGAGGAGAAGGCATAGGTCGCAGCCGCGGCGGGAAAGGAAATGGAAAAGGATGAAGAGGCTGAGCATACCCACACATTCCATAAGAACAAAAACTCCGACGCGGACATCTCCGATCACACTTACCGCAGTGAAAAGGGTTTACATTTGTGTTCATGCATATTCCTCTGCAGCACTGCCAGGTGAAGGGGCATCTGATCCCACACAGCCCACAGTTATTTAGGTCAGAATTCACATCCACGCAGTGGTTCCGGCAGCAGCGACGCCGGATTCTAGGGGAGTCGTCATGGCGGCAGATCCAGGGCCGTCGCCAGCAGCCCATGTGTCGAGGGTTCTTGATTCTCCACATCCATGTGGCGTAGGTGGAGGAGTTTTTTGTGACGTCATTTTCTTGCTGGACAACTAGGTTTTTTTCTTGTGTGTCTAGAGAATATAGTAAAAGCGGCAACAGATGGAGGAGGATTAGCAAAATGGTGATCGTGTGGTTGAATATTTGCATCTTTTAAGATGCAATTGTGATTGTTTGGCTGAGTTTTTTTTAGTATATACATACATATATATATATGTGTGTGTGTGTGTGTGTGTGTGTATGTGTGTGTGTGTGTGTGTGTGTGTGTGGTGGGTTTACGTTTTCATAGAAATAGGGGGATTCATGCTTTTCGAACCAGGAGTGATGACAATATTTACGTGATACGGGTGAAAGATTTGATCTCCGTTGCAGTAGTATTGAGAAGCATGTGTGAACTTTTTTCCAACCTTTGGCCCTTATTATTATTTAAAAAATAAATAAATCCTAGTATAAAAGAATAAAAGCTCTCAACAAGATTTTTTATTCCCCTTATGTCACTTATATATATTTTGGGCAATCGTTCGAATATTACATATTAAAGAATAATTCTAACTAATTATACAAAATATCTAATATTACACACATAATCATAAATTGACAAAATTAACCCCCACCACTGTAAAAAAATCCGGCAGTACTGACGGATTTACTTGTGGCCTTTTGACCGCCAGAAATAATTTCCTTATGGTTTTCCAAAAATCATTTCCAGTTTGCAGTATTCTCAGAATCCACTACGGCAAAAGCCAAAGGGTATAAACTTGTACATATGATGAGAAATGAACAAAAACCAAACAAGTAATTACAAAAAATATAGTAAGTAGTGCATTTAGTAGGAACTTTACCTCTATCACTATCCTTGCCTTTAGCAACAAGCAAATGTCCTTTGAACTTCACTCTCAGATACGTTCCATCAATAAACAACAATGGAAGACAAAAGTTAAATCTATCAATACAACCTTTCAAATATATGAGAATTTTTTGAAATTTTCAAGATATTGCATTCACATCCAAAAAAACATGTGAGCCCCGGCTCGATTCTGAAATAGCTTTTACGTGTCTACTTAACATTTTGAATAAGTCATTGTCATCACCATGGATGCACTTGTTCGCCTTCTTAACACCATCAAATGCAATGATCTAAGATATTTCCAAACCATATTCATGCAAAAATAACTTTACAATATCAATCATCCGAGTCTCTGGATTCTTACGCACTTGGTCTACAATCAAGTTACAAACCAAATCTGCACACACACGGTTATGTTTCAAAGATCTAAAACATGAACCACATGTATGTAAGTTGTTCATTAACTTCACATAAAAATAACCATTGCTAGGCTCCATTAACACATACACATACCAAGCACACCCCGTACTCTCCTTCTTTATGGATGTTACTGAAACTCTTTTGGAGTCATTCTTCCCCCAATCGAAATCAAAGCTGACACCAATTACCATTTTACGCAATACAATACGAAACTCTCTAGCACCACCTTCAAGTTTTTTACCAACACCCGTAATTTCGTTATCCCAACCATTCGTCAAAAGAGTCTTGTTATTCGAGGGACAAAACAGAGGAAGTAAATCTTTTTCAACACCATTATTTTCAATATCTGTTAAAAGTTGTTCTCATTATAAGACGAACAGGCAAACTGTTCACAAGTTCCAACGGGATCTTTCTTTGATATTTCAACTGCCAGAATGTCCAAGTTATACAACACAGCCAACGACACCATAGTATTGAAATCATCGTCAGTAGCCAAAAGACAATTAGAAAAATCACGAGTCGAGTAATGCATTGTGAAATTAACTCAGTGAAGTTTCTTCCACTGATTTTGTATTTTCATCAAGAGTTTCTCAAACGAATTACTAATATCCATCTAATAAGCTAAAGTCTCACCATCATACAAGCAAAAGACAAAGATCCCACTGCCAATAGCATTAACTACAGGTAAGAAAAATTAGAGAAAAGTAAGAAATAGTTTTATGATTAACAAAATGTAAGAGATTAAAAACTAGGGTAAAATGCACACATATACAAATTCATACTAGAAACCAGTTCATCAAATTACTAGAAATTAACATAACGTAAGAAATCATAAATTAGGGAAAACTACACACATATACAAATTCATACTCGAAACCAATTCATAAAATTACCAGAAATTAACATAACATACGAAATCAAAATTAGGAAAAAATGCACACATACACAAATTCATAATTAAAACAAAATTCATCAAAATCACCAGAAGTTGTACTCAAATTAGAAGCCATCGATTGTGCTAGAAGAGAATAATACGATTGTGGGTGGTGTAATTGAATCCAAGTGAAACATAAAACTGTGAAAAAAATTAAAACAATCGACTTTACTCCATTGAATCGTACAATCGATTGTACTCATGAATTCGTATCTAAAGAAATTGTGCAAAGAAAAGAAGACGAGGAAGAAATCGTAGCAGGTCTGCAAAAAAACATTTCTTTCAAAAAAGCGGTCAAAACAGAATGGGGAGGAATCCATAAGTATTATTGACTTTCTACATTATAATTTTGGACTATTTAATAAAAAGTAGGGACTATTTGACTTAAAATTTCATATAGGACTAATTGACAAATGGACCTCCACTTGAAAGACTATTTGGCAATTCCCCCTATATATTAAATTTATAGATCATTATCATCCGGGCATACTTTTGGAGTAGTTACTCTATGCAAGCATCTCATCAATATATAAACCAATAGACCATTATCATCTTGTCCGGCTTTTGGAGCAGTTACTCTATGCAATTTCTTAGGGCCTCTCACTATTGATGGGCTTCAAATTTTTTTTTACCTTTTTAATTTATGTATTTGATTTATATTTGAAAGGATATATTAGAATATAGATCACCCCAAATGGACCTCATTATAAAACCTTTGATTTATAGTTTTATAAACATGCACGTTTTTAACGATTCTTTCTTTTTGTTAGAATAAACGTGGCTGATACCATAACTCCACCAGTCCATACACTGCACCGCATCAGATCAATTCAGAATGCTAGATTGTATATAGTACAGTCCAACTAAGGTACTGCAATAGCCGAATAAGTTAGTGTTTATGAATGGTTCTATGATTTGTATAATCAATAATACTTATAATTGTAAGCACAATTATGTATTATGCAGCCGCATTGATAAATTGTACAACTTGTTCTCGATATTCTTCTCTTTCATGGTATCAGAACTTCGGGTTGAATAACTCTGTATCCTGACACTAAAAATATTTAATTTTTGTTCTAAGTAATCTTATAAGGATGTCGACCACATCAACCAACTCTTAGTCTAAAGATCAGACAAAAATCGTTCATCTTCAAAGCCAACTGATAATAATCAAGTTGAACATACAGAATCATTTGATTTAGAAGCAACAAATCTTAGTGGATATTAGAGGATATAAACTTGAGTCTTTCATCGATGATCCAACTACCTCCAGCAGCTGGGCTGTGAAACTCATTCTCCATCATAAAAAAAAAAAGACAAGGAAATTAACTTCATTAGAAAATAAAATCTTGAATATAATGTAATGGATCAGGCAAGATCAGATCCTTGTTTCTAATAAGCACGAAATTTTCTTGATTTTAGTTAGTACTTTAGTTAGCTTTTCTTATTATTTTTGGTATAAGTTGGATAGATTAAGCTTATTTTCGAATTTTTGTATCTCCAGCTTATTTAACTGTATTTTGATGTTAATTGATGCAAATAGGTGATTATTCTCTGTTTTTACCTTATAGCTAAGTAGCCAAGGGAGCTCGATTCGAAGAATTGGAACGAAGAGATGAAAACGAGAAAATCGGTGAAAAGTAGCAATTTTACGAAGTTAGCGGTCGCTATAACCGCTATATAACCGTTAGTTGCTAACGGACACCACACCGCTATCAACACCATTACCGCCACCGCTAGAGAGCAACAGAGATGATAGCGGTAACTGCTAACGGTAGCTCCTTACCACTACCATACCGCTATCGTGCCCAGAAACCGACTTAACCTATCTTGTTGTCCAAGAAACAAAAAATCTTTAAATACCACCTATAAATCCGACTTGGGAGCGGTACACACACGATGGGAACTTACCAAAACATAATCCTAGGGTTGAGAAACCTATTTTCAACACCCTACGATATATTTTAAAGATCGTTATCGAGAATTCGAGATCTCAAGCTCCAAGACGTAGACTTTCATTCAAGATTCGATTTTTCGACCAAGATCAACCATTCAAACTTCAGATTCACAGAAGATTATCCATCACTTCTTAGTTTACAATAAGTTCTCTAAACTTTAATTAGTTTTTAGATTAATTCTTAGATAACTTATGCTCTTGGGTATTTATTGTTTCGTTTTAGGATTTTGAATCGTTTTGGATTTTGAATCGCTGAAGTTTGGAACTTTAGGTTTTCTTAATTAATATAGTTTTAATTCTGCATTTTTAGTTTAGTTTACGCTTGGTAATAATATTGTTCATGCTTGATTAAATTATTGATTGAGTTAGTGATTTTTATTGGTAATATAGTTCATGTTATGAAATTGCTTGAGAATTTTGGAGTCAACTTAGTTCTTGAGAAGTTACATGCTTGATAGTCGTGGTAGTAATTCGATGTATGCTAGTTAATTAATAAAAATTTAACTTTCTTTTCAAAAACCCTAGTTCAGAATCCTTAGGTAATTAAGCTTTTAAAGTTATAGTTGGTTAATTAGTCTAAATTAGTTAGGTTAAGATAATTAGTTTAATTTAATTAGTTCTTGCTTTTCAATCAGTAGTTGATAAATTCAAAAACCAATTTATACAAGTTCGCGTGTTAAATTTGTGATCAAACAACATTGAGAATTCTGAACATCAATCCTCTGAGATCCACACGAGTCAACTTACCCACCTACAAGTGAACCCGTTCTCTTACGGGAAAGCTTTAAACGTTTTGACAAAATAGTTTATAAAAATAAGTGTGGAAAAGCTTGAATCAGTTTCTTAGCTATTGACTTCTTTATTTGAGTCCACGTTGATCACTACTGTGGGATTGAATAGCTCTAAGGAGATTTGGGATTCGATTGAAGATTTTTTTTGTTATCAATCTCAAGATAGGATTATGAGTATAAAAGTAAGCTATATAAATTGAAAGCATGTTGTGATGCTATTGGTTTAGCTTGAAAGATAATTTCTCAACCAGAAAAGGTTATGCACATTTTGACTAGTCTTGGCAGTGAGGATAATATTGTTGTAGTGTTTATCACAAGATTCACACCTTGCACTCAAAGAAGCTCATGCACTTTTGTGAGTTTTTAAAGTGATCTCAAACGCACTATTTTTACAAGGATTTTGAGGATCGCTCACAAGAGAACATGATCGATCATAATGTGGTGAGGTGACTCAAGTCATATCTCATAAAAAAGACTAATTAGAAATGGTTTTGTATTTGAATCATGAAAGAGAGAATAAAGAAAAAGCTAAGCTAAACACACAATCAGATTTTGGGGTTTTGAGTTTTTAGAAACTAAGACAATAAGTATAATAATGAGAAATGAAATAGAAAACTTGCAAAAGATAAATAAAATGAGGGTTTATGGTTTTAAGCCCGTCTCCATAATCAATTGACAATATACCTAACAATTAATCTACAAATTGAGTTTGTCAATCCCAATTCTCAATTAATGGTTCCAAACTCATATAGACCCTTGACCCATAAATTCTAACCTATAAACATAAAGAAACACAATGACATAAACTAAGAACAAGCATGTACATAATTAACCCTATAAAGAAATTCACAATCCAATAAGCAGTAATGAAAGCAAGGAAATAAAACATTAAAATATAACAAATACAACATTTTTAAATTACTCTTAAACAAGTTAATCTTACATAGCTACGAACCTAAAAAGGGATTTTATACTACAAGTCAACCAGGGGCCTTGGTTGTTGGGTACTCCAAGAGTAGCTCTAATAAATTGATTGACATAATCTTTCACACTTTCCCCCAGCTGTTGTACCATTACAAAAAGAGATTGCGCAGTTTTTCGTGTGCCGCTTAGCTCTAGCAAAATGCTTTAAAAAGGTTACCTTCATGACTTGAAAGCTGGTGATCCGGTGGCAACTGGTGGAACTAATCTTGTGTTATTCCCCTCAATGTGGATAAGAAGGCCCGACATGCTACAACATCCATGTACTGTCTTCGTACTGTCTCATTCTCGAACCCCTTCACGTTCTACGTGGGGTCAGACAACCCGTCATACTGAAACTCTAATGCTTTGTACCCGCGAGGTAGTGCTGCTCTTAATATCTTTTCTGAGGAAGGGTGTCATATATTTTCATCAGGTCCAGTTTCGGCGACCTGTCTTTGCAAGGATAGTAACGCCTTCTGCATGTCTCTAAAGGCCAGGGTACCTGGCCCCACTTCGTCGTCCTCATCCTCTTCATAGTGCCGACCTTGGCGTTTGTATGATCTCCTTTGCAGCTTATAATTAATGAATGGTTCCTCATTATCACTGTCGTCCTCCTCTTCCTCTTGAATTTGGCATTTGTAAGATTTTTGTCGTGATCCATCACCCCTGATGCGCCCATCATGATCGTCGTATTCTCTTTCATCCCATTGGGGAGGTTGACCACGCGACCCCCCATCCATGTAAAATCGATCCTCGACATAATCATCATTGGATGATGATACGAAGTCCCAAACTTTTAAGTAACTCTTCACTTGGCCTCCATGATGAGGATTCTCTGCTTCTTTTTTGGCCCGTGGTTAATTGCTCTGGCATGTATTCTTCATCTCTTCGAACATATTTTCCTTTTCCCTCATCACCTGTACTTGCCTTGCCTGCCAGAATATCCTCCAGTTCCTCTTGTTTATCAGAAATACCAATCCAATCAAGCTTTCGAGAGTCCCTTATCGACATAGCAGGGTTTGTCTTTTGGCAGCTCCTTCCATTCCTTCATTCCTATGTGCATTTCCTTTTACTTAATCACATCCGGAGACTTCTTCTTATGTTCTTCTTTTGGCATCTTCATCTTTTGTTTCCCTGGTGAGGATGGTGGTGTGATTGACGTTTGGTCTATTTCCAATAGCGGTGGTGTTTGTTCTTTACCAGTGTCTCCTTCTTTACACTCATGACATTAAACTTCATTAAAAGGCTTTTGGGAACTAGAGGTCTTGGACTCCAAAGATGAGGACAGAAATTTGGCAAGTGTACGCCCTGATGATTTTGGTGTTGGCGTCTCTGGCTTGAATTTTGAATAAGACCCTCCAATGTTATTTTTCCTCTTCAAGTTCTTGTTGAACCGTTGAGAAATAAGAGACACTTCTTTTTCCCCAAGTATGGTAGTTTCAATCTTCTCTAATAGCTCTCTCCAATCAATATCTTCATCGTCATCAGAGTTAACATCGGAAGTTAGAGCAATATTTTTCTCTTTTGAGTTGGAACCAACATGTTCCATCTCAAACGTTTTGAGCGATCTTACCAATGCATTGAAGTTTAAATTATCTGTGTCCTTTGCTTCTTCAATAACTACCACTTCGATGCTATATTTCTTCGAAATCGATCTTAGCAACTTTCCCACAAGACGTGAGTTAGTCACACCTTCGCCAAGTTCTTCGAACTCGTTAGCAATATTTGAGAGTCTCATAGCATAGTCCATGATGGAATCTTTCTCGTCCATCCTCATTAACTCAAAAGTAGCAGTCAACATCCTCAGTCTTGATTTCTTGACACTGTGAGTTCCTTCACACACCCTCTACAATGCATCCCATGCATCTTTTGCCGACTGGCACTTTTTAATCACTTTATAGTAGCTTGGATCCACATAGCCACAGAGAGTGTTGATTGTCTTGGTGTTCGAATTGGACATGGATAGTTCATCAGACGTCCACTCTTCTTCCCTTTTGATGATGGTATCACCATCAGCATCAGTAATGCGTGGCTTTTCCCATCCAACCAGTATGGTTCTCCACGCTCGTTCATCAATGGTCTTGATGTGCCACCTCATCCTTTGTTTCCAGAGAGAATATTTCTCGCCATTAAGGATTGGAGGTCGCAAATTTCCTTGAGCATCCACAACGTCCTACAAAATAAGGATCCGTATATTTAGTACGTCAAGTATCTGGCTCTAGATGCCAATTGTAAATTTTTAGGTCTATGGTTATTGAATAAGTATCAGTAAATAGATGTTAAGTCTGGTGTTAATAACACCACAATTAACACAAAATAGTATTCAAATAAAAAGGAAGCGGAATAATTGAAAAATAAAAGAACACAACACAAAAATTTTGTTCGTAAGTAACGTGCTTACGAACTGGGTATACAAACCCGAAAATTATATTACTTTAATTCTTTTAAGATCAAATACAAAATCATAAAGTAATATATGGAAACATTAGCATCAACACTTGATACTAAATACTTGTAGCCACACGTGTGATGATCTTCTCCGTTGATTACGCAACTTCAAAGATGTACGAGTTTTGGGATCGTGGCTTCAAGTCTTTCTCGTCCTTGCTTGCGTTCGTGAGATCTTGCTGTGTAAAAACCTGTCCCAATTACATGACTATCCCTTGTCTTAAATAGACAAGAGTCCTAAACTTGATAAACAAGTTAACTAACCTAAAAACTCTATATAGGAAACAAAATAAAAATTAAATATAGTTTCCTAATATTTTGGGCCCAAGAAAGGCAAATAACAACAAAAGGAAAAAAAGAAAACTGCCATGAATAAAATTCCCAACACCTTGATTGCTACATCGATTGGAAAGAAAATAACAACACCATATTTTTAAAGACGGATAGGAGCAGAAAATCAAAAAAATAAAATAAAAGGAAAGAATCAAAGAGAAATAGAAGAAGAGGAATATAAATAACCATGAGAATTCTTGATTTTCCACCTTCGGTAAGAAAAACAAAAAAAAATCCACAAACTCAATAAATAGGAAAAAAAACAGAGAAAGATAAAAAGATCAAACACCGTCAGACGTTGTTTCAAGACCCTGAACAACTCGATCCCTTCCAATCTTGAGTTTTCTCAACCTTCAACAGATTTAACCTGGAAAAAAATCAGAAGTTAGATTTATACAGAAAACAAGTAAAAAAAAGGAGAAGAAGATGGGAAAAAAATGTGAGTGTGAACGGCTGGACACCCCTTAGTCTAGAGTTTCTTCCACTCCTTCGACATCGAGAAGACTCTATCATTCGTTCTCAATCAAGAAGAAGAGTCTAGAAGAATGTTTAATTGTGAGGTCAGTAATTGTGATAAAAAAATTGAATAATAGATCAGCAAAAAAGGGATAAACATGGGACCAATCAGGAGATGACACATGTCGTGCCCAAAAACTTGCATGCCAACTATATATATACTAATTTCACGCCCGTGTATTATACAGAATTTATCAAAAACAAAAATATAAAATATATCTATGATAATAACAACATTTTAGATTTAAAATAAAAAAACTCAAATGCTGTATTATAACACGTGTCATGCACATTTCTAATTTATTTATTAATTATTTTAATTATTAAATAATATTTAGTTTTAATATTTAGATTATATTCGTTAATAACTTTATTTACATACTAAGAAAAATTCAAAATATGTCACATTCTAAACTCGTGTCTAATCTATATTAATTAATTAATTAATTATTAAATTATTTTATATTTTAAGTTTCAAATTAAGTTTGTTAATAAATATTAGTTACGTACTTTAAAAAACTCAAAATATGACATACTCTCAAGCCGTGTCGCACTCTAACGGTATCTAAAAAATATTAATTAATCAATTATTATTATTATTATTATTATTATTATTATTATTATTATTATTATTATTATTATTATTATATAATTTTATGTTTAGATTGAGTTTATAATCAATATTTAGTTACATACTTATATTATTGCAAAGAACTCTTAATTTACCTATATAGAATATTAAAACCCCCAAATAAAATCATTTAACTTTTATTATAAATACAACTTATTTAATTGTTCTCATAATAAATTTCTTTTAATTAAGATTATTTCATAAGTAATTTGCCTTTAAATTAAAATAACTAATTTAAATATTTTCTATTAATTATATATGACTTATTTATATTTATATATTAGGAGAATAAAAGGAAAGTATAGAATTAAATTAAGAGGAATACTAAATTAGAAAAAAAATATAATAAAGGAAAAATATTAAATTAGGTAGATATTAGGCTTAGATGGAACATAAGCACCCGAAACAGACACATAGATTAGTAGGATTATGTATTAATATATAGAAGTGATATAATATATATATATATATATATATATATATATATATATATATTCTTTTGTTTGTGTTATTCTACCAATATATACACAAACAATTGCACCACACATAAATAATTAATTAAAATAAAAGACTTATATTTATAAAAAAAAATAACTTAAAATATCACATCTTTATTTCCTTTTTGTATTATTCCTTTTATTTTTTTTCTTTTACAGTGTACCATATTTTTAATCAAATTGAAATAATTATTACATGCACCTGTGTGCACCTTGTTATGTGCATCCTGTAAAATCTGTTATCATTCAATTATATGTGATAATATATGACAGTTATACGTGATGATGATATGTTGTAAAAATTTAGATTTTAGGGTTTACTTTTTTATTTTAGGGTTTGGTTTTATATTTCAGGGTTTAGTTTTCCATTTTAAGGTTTAGTTTTTCATTTTTTTATTTAGTTCTCCATTTTAGGATCTCAGCAAAAATCTATCATTCTACCAGTTATATGTGATGATATGTGTTAGTTATATGTGATGATATGTCTCAGTTATATGTGATGATATATGGTAGAAATTAAGGTTTTAGATTTCAATTTTGGGGTTTAGATTTTCATTTTTAGGATTTAGTTTTCCGTTTTAGGTTTATTTTTTTCATTTTAGATTTTAGATTTAGAATTTCAATTAGTTGTGATGATATGTATCAATTATATTTGATGATATGTGATGATATATGTCAATTATATTCGATGATAAATTAGATTATTGAGTGTATCTTGCAAGGTGCACCCAAGTTCACGGTATAATGACTCATCAAAATAAATTTAATAAATATATAGAATAAGTATTGATAATTGCAAGTATCTCCCCTATATATTAATGCAGAATCCTCTTATTCTATGTGTCTATTTTTCACACTTTGTTAAATTTGGAAAAGAAATTGGTGTTTCGGTGTCACTGAACCTAATATCTACCTAATTTAGTATTTTCCTTTTATATATTTTTACCTAATTTAATATTTTCTATTATAATATATTTTCTAATTTAATATTTTCATTTTGTTATATGTTACCTAATTCAATATTTTCCTTATCATATTTTGTCTGATTTAATATCTCACTTTTATTCTACTAATATAAAAAATATAAAATAAGACATATTTGATTAGAAAAAAACTATTTAAGTTGAATAAATTTTAATTTATAATAAAAGTTTAAAAAAATTTATATTTATAATAAAAAGTTGAAATAATTTTATTATTATTATTTCAAATATTATATTAAAAAATACGAGTTATATAAAATTATTACAAAAGAAAAATAAATATAAAATATATAAACTTAAATCTGGATATCTAATCCTAATATAATGCATTGAGAATAACATTAAAAATATATATGAAAAACTATTATGCCAAAAAGAAAAAACAAGAGAGAAATAAAAATAACAAAATAATAATAATAATAATAATAATACGTTTTTACACCTAGAAAAATAAATATTAAATATATTCTAAATCTCCTTATCTAATTTCAATATAATGCATTGATAAACAAATTGTTTATAATATGAACAAATTAATGTCTTACGCGGACAAAAAAATAAGATATAAAATAATAATAATAATAATGATAATAATAATAAAATAATATTACATATATTACAAGTTAGATATACAACGTTTTTTAATGAAATTATCAGTGCCTTATAAATTTTAATTTCTTTATCACATATTCACATGCGACACGCGGGTGTTTTATGTTTTACATTTTTACAAACTAATTTGTTTACAAGTTTCCTTTCAAAGTTTATGGTATTTTGTTATAATTTACAACTAATTTCGTGACTCTAAGTTAAAAATACTTGTTGTTGTAATTAGAATAAATAATGCTCTTATTTATTTTGAAGAATAATTTTTATGTAAATAAAAAAATAATATTACGATTTGTGTATATAATTTTTAATATTAGTCATTTAATATTTTTAATGAGTGTTTTTTTTTTCCATGTTACATGTAATATGCTAGTGTATAAGAAATATATAACATTCATATTGCATCAAATTTCATCCAACCACAACGTCATAACAAAGGAAATGATCATCTGACTAATTTATCCAAGTGTTGACTCCTAACTGGCTCAGTTTCCTGCCCCCGAATCATATCCCGCGACCCCTTTTACTTCCTCATCATTTCATTTCCCCCAAAATCACAAATGCGTTTTTCCCACTTATTTCTTAAGTTTTAATCCAACTGGTTGAATTTTGATTTTCACGTGATTGTGAAAAATGAATGATTATAATCTTCTTCACGTGGATTCATTCGACGAGAATTGCTGGTCGGAGTTAATTGATTACGGCGGTCTCTTGGACGAGGCCGTTCCACCGACCAATCATTATTGGAACCCTCAGCCGCCCACTCAAGAGTGAGAAAACTATCTGAATTTTTTTATTTTTTTTTGGTTATAACTCATGGTCCTTTACGAATTTTTATTATTTTATTTAGGGCTTACGTACTTATTTTTATGTTTGAGTTTTTACATTGAGTCGAAGCTTTTATCTTTTCCGCTTCCCGTAGTTCTGGATTTGTATTGTTCATCTCCTAAAACTTTAATTTTCCTATAGTTTTTTTTTTCATGAATTTTGTTTTCTCTGTATGTGTGATTTCCCCCAATTTGGATTAATACCTCCGGGATCTGCTAGGGGTTGAATTTGAAGTGGAAAGGCGTTTTCCAAATTTATTTTAATGTTATTTCTGTGTAAAATTTATGCTTTTTTTTTTTTTTTTTGGTGTGGGGAGGGGCCGAAATCAATACCGATATATTAACAGGAAACAAAACCAAATGTTGAGCCAATGCAGCTATTGCATGAAAATGTTAGCAAGTAGAGGTCATTCCTTGAAATTTTTAGAAGCCTCAATTGGGGCTCCAGGATGAGTCGAGCTGGTCCATTGGCCTTGGGAGATGTGTAGCTGCTGGAGAACTTTCATGGTTTTTTTTTTAATTTATTTTACTTCCCATTTTTAGACTATATTGTTAGGTAACTAATCATAATAGTTTTATTATCATTCTTAATATATATAATTACAACAAATTTATATTAGGATACGTACAAACTTAGATTATCATAGTAATTCGTTATTAATAAACATTTTAGTAGTTGTAACACAATTTAATTATAAATTATATTGGAATATAGATCACATTAATTTAAGCATTGGAAGTATTTAGTTTGTATGGTGACCGTGACCTCAATTTTGATCTTGAAATCGAATTGGATACACTGTAAATGTACTGAACTGGTGAACTCTTGTCAGTATTTTTTAATCAACCTTGGAATTGAGCCTGGGCTGCAATTGGATATCATTTCATTTAGATTTTTTTGTTTTATGTTAGAGAATATTGATATTGAGAAAAAAAAATGGAAGAAGGATGACTTTTGAAAGTGTGATTGCATATGCGATGAAAACGTAATGATGAAATTTGATATGGAAATAGTAAACTAATAATTAGATAATTTGGATATAATTGGGAATTGAAAATGTGTTAGTGAGTTAATAATGGAACTTGTGAGAAATGTGCAATAGTGATTTATGATTTGACGGTTATTTTGAAAATATGAGTAGATGTGATTACTGGGAGAAAAAGTGAAAGTTAGTAATGTGTTTCCTGTAAATTTTCATTGCCAATCGTATGTGTGTGTTTAAACCGAGACAAAAGGTTTATGAAATCCTTAGACTTGGAAAGGCAATTGAGATCCCTTATTCGACTTAAAATCCTTGTCTGGATTTCAAATCTTCTTCAACTTGTTTGCTGCTCCTATATTTCTTAATTTAATTTGACTACTTAGCTTGTTACTGGAAATTGCAGCAAATGAGGATTACCCGTATGATCTTGATCTTCAAAAACAGTGGCTTAGACATGATTAATTTTTTTGTTGCAGGGGTGTTGTGGCAATTGATGCCTCACTTAGTGGAACTGCATCGCTAGTCAGTGAGTGTGCAGAAGAACAAGAATGTCGGAGAAAGAGGTAATCTTTCAAATTTATCCAATTTTTGGGATTTTTTTTTCCAAACACGTATCACCTGATAAAACATAGTCACGAAAGTTGTTCTATCTGTTTCGTTAATTGTGTGCTTTATATAATATAGGGAGCTTCTACGGTACCGTGACTATATCATTCTTCACTTAATTATAACCATTAGATCATTTCATGGGATAAGTAGTTGGGTAGATGAATGGATGTAAATGCGGGGGGTGTGGTTGGGGGCATGGTGTCTTTACGGGACCGTAGTTATGTCCTATAATATATACTAGTTTTCCTCTATAGAAACATTATAGAACGTTAAAACTATTATAATACATCAACATTGAGTTTTATGTGTGATATTTTTAGTTCTCTTTCTCAATATCTAGTGTTGGTCTGCTGCCCCCCTTGGCCACGTTTATCATAAAATGTTGACTCTGCCATACCCACTAAAATTTTCTCTGAGCGATGGAATATAATGTTTTTTCTTGTACTAATTAGTTGTCCATGGGTGAACCAGAAAGTTAATTATATTGTTAGTGTCTGCTCCTAGGATATAACAATTCCAAAACTCCTGTTCGTCAATAATATCAACACGAGGCGACTGAGTAATAAACAGCTAGATAGTTCCAGAATTGTTGAACTTTTGACTCATATCCTCTATCATTTATTTAACTGTCGAAGATGTATATGTCTAATGATTTTTGTGCAGCAATCATTGTTAACGAAAGAATGGAATTGAGGACCGAAAATTGTTTTATTCCTTGGAATTTGTATCTTAGAATTGCTTAAACAAAACTTTGTTGGAAATTTATAACAAATGTAAATATTGCTCTATCCTAATTATTCATAAATACTTTAAGGAGGTTTACTTATATCCCTAGGTTTTGTTGATTGCTACTCTACAGGGGACGCAGTGAACAATGTGGTGGGACAGGAACTAAAGCATGTCGTGAGAGGATGAGGAGAGAAAAATTGAACGAAAGGTATGTATTTTATTTAAAATGTGTGCTCCTAAAATAATTTCATATTTATTCTTATAATTTTTTGTTCTTTGGAGGATCATTGAATATTTTCACCCCTTTCGATGCATTTTCAAAACAGTTTATTGAAACAAAGAAAAATCTGGTGTTTCATTAGATATTGGGAACATTTTATGTACTTTTAACTTGTAAAAATTTACAGACGCCGCAAATCAGGTTTGAATATTGAAGCCATATTTGCCTTCATGCAGGTTTTCAGAATTGTCTGCTACTTTGGAACCTGGAAGACCTATGAAAACTGACAAATCGGCCTTACTTGGTGACGCCATCAGAGTTCTTAACCAACTTAAAACTGAATCCCAGGAGTACAAAGAGATGAATGAGAAGCTTCTGGAAGAGATCAAAACTTTGAAGGTTAGACAGCATAAATGTGCAGCATAATTACGTAAATAGTTGGGTCAGTGCATTGTTTCATTCACCCCTTTTTGTTTTCTTTATTTTTCTTTATTTATTATTATTTATTTCTTTTGAGAAAAAGGCTGAGAAGAATGAACTTCGTGAAGAAAAACTGGTGCTTAAGGCGGATAAAGAAAGGATAGAGCAGCAATTGAAAACATTAGCTGTTTCTCCGACTGGGTTCATGCCGGCACCTCCATCGATATTTCAGGCTGGGGCAAACAAGATGCCAATGTTTCCCAGCTACAGTTACGTCCCAATGTGGCAATATTTACCCCCATCCGCCCGTGATACATCGCAAGATCATCAGCTCAGGCCACCTGCTGCTTGATGTTCAAATACATGGGTAACTTGACATGAAAATGATTACATTATGCAATATTCTGGATGACATGTTTTTAGATATGATTAAGTTGTCAATTAATATTGTCTTCACGTAGATTTATTTTCTCTCTCTACAAATTTGGTCAAGATTTCGATTTTGAGGGAAATGGATTACATTTTTGACCGATTCCCCTTTTTTTCATTTCATCATGATGTTTATGTTGTTTTTTCTTCTATTAGAACTACTAAAGCTGTAACTGTTGTTCTTACATGAATGGTGGTGCCTTCAATATTCAATTGTTATATCCAGACCAGTCTATATTGAATGGTGGACTTCGCTTAATAGCGGAAATGGGACCTGATATAAATACTTTATTTGTAACCATAGTATTTTCAAATGATATTCTTACCTGATACTGTAATACATTCAGTTGAAATTGTAATACTTTTAATATACTTTATAATACTTTCATATTTTTCATGAAAAAGAAATTGATATAGCCAAAAATACCCCCCAAAGATTAAGCCGTCTACACAACCCACATCATTGATCATGTTATGTATATAATTCAAGAACCAAATGCAATAAATCATACTCAACCATCTTATTCTCAATAATACTTTTAACTATATTTGTGATACTTTTATAGTAATCTGTAATATATTTATATGAAAATATCATATCAATTTGTAAAATTTTAAATGAATTAGTGAAACTTTTTAGCTAATTATGTGATACTTTAAATATGATTTGTAATACTTTTAAAGGATTTATCGCTCATGACCGGCGGTGTAGAAATGTAATGCAAATTATTCTTCTCTTGTGTTGGTTCTATGATAGAAGCATTGATGCAATCTCCATTTGCAAATCAAAGTCATTGACATGCTAATATAACGACTATAGCTTTCTCAATTGATTTGTACGCTTTCTCCAGAATGGTTTTTGTATGAGCAGCAAACACGTATAATATAATTCTAGTGTCCATCATCAAACCTCTAAAAACAGACCAAACAACAAAAAAGATTAAAATTTTAGGGACAATTCCCGTTTACTCCAATAGAAAAATAGTTATTCCTAAAGAATCCATTGAAAAGTATTGATTCTCATTTACTCATTCAATTTCTCATTTAATCAAACTAATACATAAAAGTACATATTTATCCTTACTAACCTATTTTATTTTTCAATTTTTATTTTCCTCCAAATTTAACTCAAATAATACTCATAATTAATTCCATACTACATTCTAAAAAAAATTCATATACATTAAAGTACAAATTTATCTTTACTAACCTATTTTATTTTTTAATTTTTATTTTTCCCCAAATTTAACTCAAATAATACTCATAATTAATTTCATACTACATTTATAAAAAATTTCATACTACGTCGTGAAATTCTATCGAATTCTATACTACATTCAAAAAATTTCATACTACGTTGTGAAATTCCAATTCATACTATCGAAATCCATACTACTCCATAAAATTTTCATACTATGTTGTGGAGTTCTAATTCATAAAATTCCAGTTCATACCACGAATTCCATACTACATTCACAAAATTTCAAACTACATTTTGAAATTCCAATTTCATACTACATTTATAAAATTCTATACTACATTCATGAAATCCCATAATAAATCCCATACTATCCATTTTCCGTCATCGATCAAAAAGTACATAACTAAATTCCATTCAAAACACGGACCCAAACGATCTTTGGAACGAACCCATGCCCTATCCACGGGTCAAACCCAGAAACGGTTGGCCCGAGTCAACTCAGTAGTCCCATCTTTTTGCAACACCAAGTCCCTACCATGGCCACCTTCGACTAACTTACCCATCACCATCTCGATCAAACAACACCCGTAACCCAAAAAAAAAAAATCAGAAAACGATGGCCAATCAAACCGTTGAGCACAATAAGCATGAATCGGCCGCAGAAACTCTGGTCGAGAAGATCACGGAGAAATTCCACGGATCTGATTCATCCTCGTCGGACTCCGATGATGACAACGATATCAAATCGGCCGCCACTACTTTTGAAGTCCAAGATCTACCGCCTGAATCCGTGCTCGCTGGATACAAAGAACTTGACCCGCAAACATAAAGATCCAAGATCCATAACCCCTCGAAATGAAACTCAAGCCCAGATCCACAATTCTCGATAAACCTTTGAGATGGAGTGATAACGTAGATCTGGGAGGTTTGGTCGTCGCCCTTGACACGGATGTGTGTGTTGACTCCGGCGAATAGGCGAAAGACGAGGAAGAGGATAGGTTTGATCGCCTTGTCTATGTTGTTTGTTCTGTTTCTCTCTCTCCAAGGCATTGGTCGTCGAAGAAGATTAATCTGATAAATATTGTGGTGATTCAGAAAGGTATTAGTATGATATAAATTTGTTTTTTTTTTTTTTTTGTCCAAGGGTATAACAGATATTTAAGGTGTAATTTGTGATTTAATGGTGTACGCAAAACTTAAATAGGAAGAAAATAAGTTAGGTGTATTATTAGGGAATTTTAGTTTACCTTTATGTATTAGATGGGAATTATCCCAAAATTTTATACATAAAACAAGTTAACAAAAACCAAGAATCTAATATTTTTTTTAATAGAAAACCTTGGGCTATCAAGTGGAAATTGAAGAAAAATCATGCATCTTATTTGCTCTCGTCGGGATGATCTATGTTGATAGCCCGGTCCACTATGATGTGGCCACAAACAATCATGCCAACTTCAAGAGATTTGATTTCTTAATTTCCTAAATTGTCCGCCTAGACCTAAATTCAAACCGAACTCGAGTCGCTTGCTCAAGATCACCTCGACGAACAAATCTCTCCGTGATTGACCACCAGGACAACCACCTCAAAGAAACCCCAATCCATCTAGCCGTCCACCTAATGATGTCTGTGGTACTCGCTCACGTGTCACTGGAGACGACATCTAGCCCTCCAGAATGGGGCGAATGGAAACCCCCTCCGTCGCAGCCCGATGATCGTCTATAACACTAGAGTCTCCCAAAACCGAACTCCAATTTGAATTGCCCCTATCCGATCACCCCATTCCATATTCGACGAACCTTTGACCCCCTCCCCCACCAAGATACACACAACAACACACGCTAATGGGCACTTTAGACACCAATATGAGTTCATACGAAGCTGCGTGCTGCTCTGACACTAACATCCAAACCTTCGGCTCATCACTCCAGCTCCGAATGAGCTTAACAATCGGATTCATAATCTTTGGCCTTGAGGTTTACACTCTCTCAATAGACTCTCTCAGCAAGGTCACTGAGTGCCTCCTCGAGATAAATCGGAAGGTCGTTAAATCATTCTCCAAAACAAAACGGACATTTGAAAAAATTAGGATTTTTTTGATCTAGTCGATGATAATCTCAAAAACAACATTTTCACCATTTCTGCCCCTCCCTCGATGCATGCCTCAAATGTGCTACCCATAACGAGCAGATTATCAACCTCGCCCTCTCGATATTTGAGGAAGAGCATTATAATTTTGCTTTAGAAGGTTCCATGAAGAATTACTTGAAAACTCTAGAGGGATTGAGGAGCTTTAATGAAACATCAAATCCATTCACGCAGAATTTGTTTTCCAGAATTTTTAGCTCGATTCTCAACGGGCAGATTTTAAAGTTGGAAAAATTTGTTGGTAAATTATGTTTAATCAATTTAATGGTACAACAGAAATTCGTGTTAACGAATTATATAGGCTCAATCTACGTGTCGTGTAGATAATCGTAGCATTTTGAATTTCTCAAATCCAATTATTGGTGAGTGAGAAATAATGCTTTGAAGTTGAATGGTTGCTTAAGTGCTTTATTGTTTATCCCACATTGAATGTTAATCAATGTGGAAGTGAGTTAGAAATGATTACATTTCATTAGTGGGCCAGCAGTTGTTGTGGACTTTGTGTGAACAAAGCTCAGGTGGGCTCTTGGACTTGGGTTCGCTCGTCCGCCTTCGGCGGAGCCGAACAGAGTCGAGCCCGGACCCGTACCTTGGGACTTGGGCCTTCGGCAATTGGTCCGAATTGGCTGGTCCGATTGAGGTGGTCCGTATTGGGGTCCTGGTTCAACCCAGGCTACCTTTTTAGTTGCGTACGTTTTGAACGTACACGCACCTGAGAAGCCATTTGAATTCCTGACCGTTACGAAAACGGCAAGCACACTACTGACCACCTGCCCGTTCAGGTACGTCTATTTTGAACGACTTAATGATGTCTTTAACGATGTCATTAAGCTGGATGTTGTTACTTTACCAGCTGGAACCCCTATATAAGGGTGAGAGGCTCCAGTTCACAACATACCTGAAACACCTGCAAAATCACAGAACATACATACAATGCATTCAGCTACTGCACGGTTTTCATTTCTATCTTCCGTAGCTCAGTCCATATTCATTCAGTTTGCCGGAGCTCTAGTATTTACAGTGTTGTAATACCAGAGATGAAGTCGTTTTATCTTTGGGGACGAATTGCCAAAACCGAAGGGCACTACCGAGGCAATTTTGTCTTGCGGGCAGAGATTTTTCTCGACTCGACTTTTTATTATAATTATTTTCTGATCATTTTTCAGTTACAGTGATATTCTTATTTTCCCTGTTTGTGCTCGATATTATTTCCAACAATCACAAGACGAAAGATTATTTGTAATTTTTCTGCTTTAATATCACTACTGGAAACATGTCAACCTCCAGCACTCCGACAAGCTCGACTGCTCCTGCCATTACCTCCACCATTTCGATGACTACCACTGCCCCTGCAGTTACGAACACCTCAACGATTGGCGCGTCTATGCCAAACATGAACACGAGTCATGATGATTTCCTCCTCAATCAAAGAACCTTCGACACCCTCCTGGAGACACTGTCGAGGCGCATCTCGGCAAACAACCCGACCTCAGCCACTGCTGGATTGTTCCCTTATGGGATGGGGACTTTGGTCTAAACTGTGTCAGCTTCGGCTGTGAACCATCCTACTGGGATGACGGGAACTTCAGTTCCGAGCATGTTCTCAAGCACAGCTTCGGCTGCTGGAACTTCCCTAATGGGATGGGGACTTCGGTCCAAAATGTATCAGTCTCGGCTGGGATCCATTCTACTGGGATGACGAGAACTACGGTTCCAAGTATGTTTGCAACTGCTCCGCCAACATACTCATCTGTTTCGGCTACCCACTCAACGGGTACGATGGGGACGTTTGTCCCAACTATGACCGCTCTGGTGCACTCCTCACGGTTATGCCCGTCGTGGAGAAGCCTCCAAAATTCAATGGTGAAGGCTTCAAGAGATGGCAACAAAAGATGTTGTTTTACCTCACGATACTTGGCTTCGTTAACTTCGTGAAGGAAGACGAACCACCCACTCCGGATGAGTCCGAGACCAACTTCAATGTTCGTTCCGCCTACGATAATTGGCACAACGGAGATTATCTGTGCAAAGGCTTTCTCCTAAGTAGCCTGGAAGATAGCCTTGGTAACGTGTACTCGGACGTAAAGACCTCCAAGATTATTTGGGAGGCACTCGAGAAGAAGTACAGCTCCGACGAGGCTAGTACTAAGAAATTTGTAGTCACTAATTTCATGGACTACAAAATGGTTGATTCTCGCCCAGTTATGGAACAAGTTCAACAATTCCAAATGCTGGCGAATGATGTCCACGCCGAGGGTATGATACTTCCTGATGCTTTCACGGATGCTGCCATGATTGATAAGCTTCCTACGAACTGGAAAGACTTCAAGACATATCTCAAGCACAAGCGAAAGGTGATGTCTCTTGAAAACGTTATCCGGAAGATACGAATTGAGTCTGAAGTTCGAGTTCAGTACCAGAGGTAGAAAGGTTCGGTTGAACCTCGGGTGAACCTACTCGAACGAGGAGACAACTCGAAGAAGAGACCTCGTCCTGGCAACGCAAATCCTAAAGCTCCTTCTTCTCAGAAGTTCAGCGGCAACTGCTTTAACTGTGGTAAACCCGGACACCTGTCTGAGAACAGTCACAATCCAAATCAAAAGAAGGCTAATCCAAGTGCCCAACTAGCCGAGAGAGAGCTGACTAGTGATGATCTCATTGCGGTTATCACTGAGGAAGTTAACATGGTCGAGAACCGTGGTCAATGGTTCGTCGATACTGCTGCAACCGCACATGTATGTGCAGACTGGAGCTTGTTCTCCAGATACCATCCCTGTGAGGGAAGGAAGTTGAACATGGGAAACCAAGCTTCTTTGCAAGTCACAGGCGTTGGTTCGGTTGGCCTCAAAATGACCTCCGGCAAGGAGATCACTCTGAATGAGGTGCTACACGTTCCGAACATTCGGAAGAATTTAGTCTCTGGTGCAATTCTAGTTAGTCGTGATTTTAAACTTGTATTTGAGGCTAATAAGTTTGTACTGTCTAAGTTTGGAACACCTCTGGGTAAGGGTTACCGTAGAGATGGATTGTTCAAACTAAGTGTAATGGCTATACGCCCAAAAACTGTCATTAATAAAATTGCTTCTGATTCCTCTTACTTGACTGAGTGCTCCAGTTTATTGCATTGTGGATTAGGCCACGCTAATGTAAATGCAATAAAACGATTGTCAAATCTCAATTTGCTTAAAGTAAATGAATTTGTTGATAAAAGTAAGTGTGAAATTTGTGTAGAAGCAAAAATGACAAAGTTACCGTTTAAATCGGTAGAAAGGAGCACGATACCTCTAGAATTAATTCACACAGATGTATGTGATTTGAAGTTTGTCCAAACCAGAGGTGGCAAAAAGTATTTCATTACTTTTATTGACGATTGCACAAGGTATTGTTACATTTACCTTTTAAGAGGTAAAGGTGAGGCTATTGAAGCTTTTAAGAACTTCAAAAGTGAAACCGAAAATCAACTTAACTGCAAAATCAAATCTATTTGAAGTGATAGAGGAGGGGAATACGTAGCTCCGTTTGAGGAGTTGTGCAATGAAAGTGGCATAATTCATCAAACTACGGCTCCGTATGCACCTCAATCGAACGGCATTGCCGAACGCAAGAATCGTACTTTGAAAGAGATGATGAATGCGTTGTTGATTAGTTCTGGGTTACCTCAGAACATGTGGGGGGAAGCTGTTTTAACGGCTAACTACATCCTCAATAAAATTCCACTTAAAGGTAGGGACGTAAATCCCTATGAGTTGTGGAAAGGAAGGAAACCTTCTTATAAATACCTCAAAGTGTGGAGGTGTTTAGCGAAGGTAAAAGTGCCTCATCCAAAGCAGGTGACAATCGGATCCAAAACGGTTGATTGTATTTTTATTGGGTATGCACAAAATAGTAGCGCCTATCAATTTATAATTCATAGGTCAGATGTTCAAGACATGAATGTCGGGACCACTATTGAGTCAAGGAATGCAATATTCTTTGAAGATATCTATCCTTGTAAGGATAAAGTTACGTCCAGTTCAAACACTGGAAATGCTGAAGGAACCACAAGTCACGAACTTTTGGGGGTAGAACCTAAGTCTCGTAAACGATCTGGTTCAGAACTTAAAGCTCTAACTCCTAGGCGGAGTACTCGAGCTAAAGTTGTGAAGGATTTCGGTCCTGACTATGTGGTTTTCATGTTGGATGAAGAACCAGCTTCATTAAAAGAAGCTTTTTCCCGGACTGATAGTTCATTTTGGAAGGAAGAGTTTCAGAGCGAGCTCGATTCGATCATGCAAAACCATACGTGGATTCTGAATGATTTACCAGAAGGGTTTAAACCTTTAGAAAGTAAATGGATTCTGAAACAAAAGTTCAGAGCTGATGGATTAATTAGATAAGTATAAAGCTCGTTTGGTTATGAAAGGATTTCTCCAGAAGGAGGGATATGATTTCTTTGATACATACTCTCATGTGACGAGAATTACTTCTATCCGGGTGCTTCTAGCGATTGCTGCTTTGAACAATCTTGAGATTCACCAAATGGATGTAAAAATAGCTTTTCTAAATGGCGATTTAGAAGAGAAAATCTATATGGAACAACCTGAAGGTTTTGTAAAACCTGGACAAGAAAGAAAGGTGTGCAAACTTGTTAAGTCTTTATATGGCTTGAAACAAGCACCTTTACAATGGCACTTGAAATTTGACGAAGTGATGATGCCAAATGGGTTCAAGATAAACGAGTGCGACAGGTGTGTCTCCATTAAGAATACTAATGACAGATTTGTTATCGTATGTCTTTATGTATATGATATGTTAATCATGGGTAGCAACCTACAAGTGATTAACGAGACGAGACTCATGCTAAAAAGAAATTTTGACATGAAGGATCTGGGAGTTGCAGACACAATTCTTGGCATAAGAATCATAAGAACTCTAGATGGAATTGTCTTATCACAATCTCATTACATTGAGAAGTGATCAATAAATTCAATGCTTACGATAGTCTTCCAGCAAAGACACCTAGGGAACTCGGTGTTCACATAAGTAACAACAGAGGTGACCCTATTGCTCAGAAGGACTATGCTAGGATCATTGGATGTCTGATGTACATCTCTAAATGTACAAGACTTGATTTAGCTTGCTCGGTAAACAAACTGAGTCGATATACGAGCAATCCAATTGGAGAACACTGGAAAGCGCTTGTGAGAGTTTTGAGATACTTAAAGTATACTCTGAACTTTTGGCTACATTATGGTAGATACCCCAGGGTACTTCAAGGTTACTATGATGCAAACTGGATATCTGACTCAAAGGACTCACTGTCAACAAGTGGATATGTGTTTGTAATAGGGGGAGGAGTTATTTCTTGGAGACCCACTAAACAGACATGTATAGACCGATCCACCATGGAATCTGAGTTTACCGCTTTGGACAAAGCAGGAGAATAAGTAGAATGGCTTCGTAATTTTTTAGAAGATATTCCATGTTGGGAGAAACCCATGCCGCCGGTTATGCTTCACTGCGATAGTCAAGCTGCTATTGGAAGGGCAAGAGGTGATTTGTATAATGGTAAGTATCGACATATTCGTCGGAGACATAACACCGTAAGATATTTATTATCGAGTGGGATTATCTTAGTTGACTACATAAGGCCGATAGATAATCTAGCGGATCCATTCACTAAAAACATAGCTCGAGATCAGATGTACAAGTTACTAGAAGGAATGGGAGTGAGATCCACATCTTAAAGATGATTGTAGTGGAAACCCAACCATGATGAGTGGAGATCCCACAAACTTGGTTCAATGGGAAAACTAAAATATAAAAGTTTGGGTAAGTAAAACTCTATGATCCTATTCCCTAACGACAAAAGTAGAGTTTTTAATCTGTCATGTGGTGAGGATAAATCTCTGATTTTTAATGATTCTTGTACAGGTCTTTGACTTGAGTATGACAGAATACTCGTTTTAAGAATCACCTATGTAAGCGAGAAGTGAGGGCCGCTTCTACTGAATGCTTATGAATCCAAGGAAGTTTTCCATGGCCAGAAACGGACACAAAACGTGAGAATTTATTGCCGACCCGCAAAAAAAGCTGGAGGCTCTCCGGCCGGGGAGGGGCTTGCAAGAATTATGAGACCTTAGTGAGTTGGTACTATTGTCTAGTATACACAAATGGGAATAGTTCAAGAATTATATTCACTAATCCGCTGGTATGCTCGGTAGTATTAACTAAGGAGGGTTCAAGGCCACAAACCACCTATCCCTATTCTCTATTGTCTCTTAAAGATTGAACTATGTATTTGCATTCATGTTTTCGTTTTGGAGTTTCTCACTCATGTGGGGGATTGTTGGTAAATTGTATTTAATAAATTTAATGGTACAATAAAAATTCATGTTAAAAAATTGTATAGGCTCAATTTACGTGTCGTGTAGATAATCGTAGCATTTTGAATTTCTCAAATCCAATTATTAGTGAGTGAGAAATAATACTTTGAAATTGAATGGTTGCTTAAGTGCTTTATTGTTTATCCTACATTGAATGTTAATAAATATGGAAGGGAGTTTTAAAATGATTACATTTTATTAGTGGACATTAAGTGGGTCATTAGATGTTGTGGACTTTGTGTGAACAAAGCTCACACGGGCTCTTGACCTTGGGTTCGCCCGTCCACCTTCAGCGAAGCCGAAGGCGGAGCCGAGCGGAGTCGAGACCGAGCCCGGACCTTGGACCTTGGCCCTTGGACTTGGGTCTTGGGCAATTAGTTCGAATTGGCTGGTCCGATTGAGGTGGTCCAAATGGGGGTCCTGGTTCAACCCAGGCTATCTTTTTAGTTGCGTACGTTTTGAACGTACACGCACCTGAGAAGCCATTTGAACTCCTGACCATTCCGAAAACGGCAAGCACGCTACTTACCACCTGCCCGTTCAGGTACTTCTGTTTTGAATGACTTAATGATGCCTTTAAGGACGGCATTAAGCAGGCTGCTGTTACTTTCCCAATTGGAACCCCTATATAAGGGTGAGAGGATCCAGTTCACAACATACCTGAAACACCTGCAATACCACAGAACATACATACACTGCATTCAGCTTCTGCACTGTTTTCATTCTTTTTTCCATAGCTCAGTCCATATTCATTCAGTTCTCCAGAGCTCTGGTATTTACAGTGTTGTAATACCAGAGACAAAGTCATTTTATCTTTTGGGACGAATTGCCAAAACCGAAGGGCACTACCGGGAAAATTTCGTCTTGCAAACAGAGATTTTTCTCTACTCAACTTTTTATTATAATTCTTTTCTGTTAATTTTCCAGTTACAGTGATATTCTTATTTTCCCTGTTTGTGCTCGATATTATTTCCAACAAAATTGCTAGCAAGAAAATTAAAATTGGATAAAAATTGAAAGTGCGGAGTAGAGTTTAGAATGTGTATTCATTGTCACATTCACTTCTATTTGATTTGCACAGTGGATGAGGCGATGCCGATGGATGTGGAGTTAGGGTCAACTGGGATTTGGATGAACACATTGTGGAAGAAACTTGTAAGGGTTTATGCGGAGACAGAGAGGGTAATACATATTGTGCTGGTGTTTTTTAATAGTTAGGACTATTATTATGGGCGGGGTAGCGAGCGGGTCGGGAAAGTGGATATATATATATATATATATATATATATATATATATATATATATATATAAAATTAGGTTCAAATGAGAACCATGTCCTTATATGTGAACCTAGGTCAATTATGGACCTTAGATCTAACTAATTGGATGGATCAGATTTTTTGTGTATTTCCTTATTTGATAAAAAGCATTAAGATTGTATAATAAAAGTGTATATAACTAAATATCAATAAAGCTACTTTATTGAATAATAAAAGCACTGCTGTATAGTTCGCTAATTCGCATATAATGACATGGTTCCCATTTGAACCCACCTATATATATATATATATATATCCTCTATGTTGTTAATAGTGTTAACTATTAACGCTGATGTGTCAAAAGAAGAGTGTTCTGGGGCTGATGTGGACCAATTAAATTTCTCCAAAAATGACGTGTCAAGCTGTGGTTAATAGGAGTTCTATTTTGGGAGGAGGCCAAAATTTTAAGGGGGTATAAATAACAACTTTTTACCCATTTCAATTGCTATTGGAAAAACTAGGTTTTCTTGTGGTCTCTCGGTCATCCGCTCTCTCGACCGCCGCTCCCAAAAAAACCATTTTCGATTGCTCAGTTCCGAGAATCCCAAGTCAAAGAATCCCTCCCAAAACTAATCGCTACCAAAACTAAATTTTTTTTTTTGTTCATTTGAAATTCTCTAGGGCAGAAGGTAACTGAGATTCCCAGTCGAAAAATCGCTCCCAAAACTAATTTTTTTTGTTTTGTTTCGAAATTTTCAAGGGCAGAAGGTAAGGATTCGATTCGATTAATCCGTACCTCTGAGTTTCTTAATTTTAATTCTCTATGTTAACCTTCGGTCTATTTTTTCTATTTCATTAATTCTGCATTTTAATTGCCAAAACTTCATGAAAACTTCCAGAAAATATCAGGATTTGCACGCACAGTGAATCGGTATGTAGATTTAGATATAAATACACAGTATCCGTATTTGTATGTTATATGTGTATTTGTATGTTCTATCATTGTATCTATCTGGATGTATATATACATATGATAAAAGGCAAACGCCATACTTTCTACGTACTTTCGGTGGGATCTGCTAATATGTCATCTCATATGACCCAGTTTATTTAATGAAAGGTTACAAGTTTATTCTTATATTGCCGAGTATAATTAGAGTATAGGAAGTTATGTACACTGTAGATATTAATCTTGATAAGTAACTTGATTTATTGGATATGAGCTTTTAAAAATAATAGGACTGAAAGAAATTGATATTGTAGCAGATAACTAATGAGTAGTGAGAAGGGTCGTTAGTAAGGCTTTGTGCTACTTTTTGGATCCATTTACCTTTACGATGTTTTTCTGGGTTTGTAAATGTTTATCACTATTTATCTTCGTTATGTTTTCAAAACAAACATTATTCTGTTTGTTTTTCTCGAAAGAGTCGGGGTTGAAAAATAGAGATCTTTTTTTCTTTCTATTTTTGCATTCATAATTTTGTTTGTTTTTTCATTTTCTGTGAAATATGGTTCTGTTTTCCTTTTCAATTATAAATTATTCGATTTTCGTAATTTGTTTATTTGTTTCCTTTTTTCTTTCAGAAAATGAAAATGAACGATCTGATTTATTTTTCCAATTGCGAAATCTGCCCAAATTTTGAAGATTTTGTAGATATGAACATATATCGGATTCGGGGTAGCGCGTGGGGACCTGCTTCTGGGTTGTCGAAAGAGTCGGGGTTGAAGGGGAATAATAATCCGTGGAAGAAGGTGGTTTTGCAGAAGGGATCAAATTGGAACGAAGGCTCGTGGGGAGCTGAGTATTGGTCTAATAATAATAATAATAATAATAATAATAAATAATAATAATGCTGATTCTAAATTGCTTGCTTCGAAAGAGAAAGAAGCTTCCTCAGTCGCGCTTCGAGTAACAGGTGGAGTGTTTTGGTGTGGGGAGCACGTCGAAATCAAATGGGGCTGTTGCCATAATAGAGAGTCTCGAATAGCAGTTGCCGGGAAATAACTAAGCGTCTCTAGACGTGTTCAAACG
>BMAC01000112.1:411716-424128 GCA_014905375.1 Phtheirospermum japonicum
AGATTTTGCAAAGTAATGGAAAATCGCTCAAAAACTTCGCTGATATGCCCATTCCCGATGATGCTTTGATTAATGACGGAAATAACAAACTGATTCAGCAAGAACTTAATTTTGATAGATCCCTTTTGGAAGTTGAGCATCGCAATCTATGCTCATTATTAACTGATGAACAGAAAGGAATCTATCGTGAAATAATAAGTGCTACCTCATCAGTCAGAGGTGGCGTTTATTTTGTTTACGGCTATGGTGGCACTGGTAAAACATTTATTTGGCGAACATTATCAGCAGCTTTACGGTCTAAAGGAGAAATTGTTCTTAATGTTGCTTCAAGTGGTGTTTGAGGCCCTTTTACTTCCTTCAGGCAGAACTGGACATTCAAGGTTCGGTATACCTCTGACTATAACGGAAGACTCAATGTGTTCAATTACTCCTGGGACTGAATTAGCTGCTCTCATGGATCACGCAAAACTAATCATTTGGGATGAGGTCCCAATGGTGAGTAGATTTTGTTTAGAAGCTTTGCATAAGAGTTTAATATTTATTGCACCTGAGAAAAGAAAGAGCCTACCATTTGGAGGTAAGGTTGTAGTTCTGGGTGGAGATTTTAGACAAATTCTTCTAGTTGTTCCAAAGGGCGTCGAGAAGATATTATTTATGCAAGTATATGCTCATCTCGATTATGGGAACATTGTAAAATCTTGAGATTGACGAAGAATATGAGGTTAACTGTTGGACAATCATTGACCACTTCTGTTGCACAAGATATCAAAGAATTCTCAGAGTTGATATTGAAAATTGGTGATGGTGACATTGGTTTTGAGGTGGATGGTGAAACTTTGATTGATATACCGGAAGATATACTTTTAAGAACCATGGGTGATCATGTTGCCGCTATTGTCGAGAGCACGTATCTATCTATATTAGAAAATTTTGGCAGTAACACATTCTTTGAGGAAAGAGCTATTCTAGCACCCAATAATAGCATTATTGAAACAGTTAATGATTATGTGATGTCGATACTTCCAGGTGATGAAATAGAATATCTTAGTTCCGATACGATTTGGAAAACATATATCAATGGGGAGGCTCAGCATCAAGTGTACTCAACCGACATTCTTAATTCAATAAAGTGCTCAGGGATACCTAATCATATTTTAAAGTTAAAAATTGGTGTCCCGATTATGTTGATTCGAAACATGGACCAAGCAGCAGGTTTATGCACTGATACGAGGTTGGTTGTTACACAACTTGAAGATCGTATTATTAAAGCAAGGATTCTATCAGACAACAATATTGGGACCAAGGTATATATTCCACGAATGACATTGAGTCCCTATGATAGTAGGGTGCCTTTCAAATTCCAAAGAAGACAATTTCCACTCATTGTATATTCGCAGTGACTATAAACAAGAGTCAGTGACAAACTCTTTCCAATGTTGGGTTATATTTGCGAAGACCAGTTTTCAATCACGGTCAGTTTTATGTTGCGATATCTCGAGTTAAGAGTCGTCAAAGGTTGAAAATTCTTTGTTGCAATGAAGATGGCATCATTGTCAGTAAGACATGTAATGTAGTTTATAAAGAAGTCTTTCAGAATTTAAAATGAGAAATAAATCTTATTTTCCGTACAATTTATTTACTTGCTTTATTTGGTATTTATTAATTGATAAATTTTATTATTCTTTGTGCAATTACTCGATATGCCTGCGTAGTACACGGGTTTTCACACTATTATATATATATATATATATATATATATATATATATATATATATATATATATATATATATATATATATATATATATATATATATATATATGGTTGGGTTCAAATGAGAACCCGTCATTATATGCGAACCTAGGGACTTATCTTGACCATTAGATCGGATAATCTTGATGGTTGAGATCGTGACATGTCAGCAGGGTAATAATGTAAATTATTGCATTAAATAATTAAAAAGGGTATTTTGGACATAATAACGACGTTTATGAAGAGTACTAAATTGCTTTTTTAGAAAGCACAACGAATATATAAAGAAAACACTACGATTGTATGCAGAAAGCATCACAAATTTCGTCTATAACTGCAAATTCAAAAATTTATAATAAAACTCAAATCTTCAACGAACCATAACTTTTTTAATTTTTATTCATTTTAATGAAATATATATCAAAATTAATCACATTCTCAAGATCTACGATTTAAGATACATATTGCATATTTAAAAATGTAAAAATAAATAAATTAATTAATTTAAAATTTGAATATTAAAAGCATTGTATATGACTATTTATAACACTACACAAGTCTTCAGCAATGCTTTTTTTGTATGTTGACAGTGCTAGTTTTTTGGAGTGCTTTCTTAATATTGTTGCGGCGCTTTTTTTACTACACTACCACTGCTTTTTATTTTTCAACATCACCGCCGTCCAAATCCAAATCGCCGTCCGGCGAACCAAACTCAATCAAACCCGGGCACTCCAAAAAAAGCCACAACCGCCGTCCGAGCCAAACCACCACCGGAGGCCCGACTCACCACCCGAACAGCACAACAACCATCACCCATCGCCATCACCCATCACCGAAGGCCCCGACTCACCACCCGAACAGCGCCAACAACCATCAACCGAGGGCTCAGATTTCACCACCACCGACAATCCAAACAACCACCGAAACCATCAGCCGAAGCCCGAATAAGACTCGACTGCCGATTTTTCTAATCACGTCAATCATCACCACCAACTACAAAATCCCTTCCAGACGAACCGAAGTAAAAAACCCAGCCAAATTCGCCGTCGCCTGCCCTCGACGGATGCTGTCACATACGCCACCACCCGAATTATCGGCGCCTTCGCCGCCGATTTTCTGGTGCCGCTGCGCCGTTTTGCCGTCGCCGACTTCTGAGTTTGGGAGGAAAATTCAGCCGAACGGCGAATTTAACCTCGCCGTCGCCTGCCCTCGACGGATGCTGTCACATACACCACCGCCCAAATTGTCGGCGCCTTCGCCGCCGATTTGCTGGTGCCGCTGCGCCGTTTTGCCGTCTCTGACTTCTGGGAATCGGAGGAAAATCCAGCCGAACGGCGAATTTAACTTCGCCGTCGCCTGCCCTCGATGGATGCCGTTTTGCCGTCGGCAACTTCTAAATTCGGGAAAGGAAGCACCGCCGCTGGCTGGTTGAAGACGAAAGGAAGGGGACGGGAATTGGGGTAGGGTTTGTTTGGAATTTAATATGATTAGTGCCGTTGTAAATTACATAAAAACCCTTGGCCTTCCATAATAATAATTTAATGAATTTAAAAAAATAAAAAAAATATAGTCCACACAAATAATTAAATTTACGGTCAAAATTAGTTTTTAGGTTCGCATATAATGATGGGGTTCTCATTTGAACCCAATCCTATATATATATATATGAGCTCTCCGTAGGCACCAAAGCTTTTTAGAACAGAGAGACAGGCGTACCATCACCATCCCTTGATGGTTATAAATTGAATGATAAAAAGCGGCATTTTTTTTCCATTTTCTCCTAGAATGTTTACATTTTTGTTATGATTTCTTTCATTTCCTTTTATTTTTTGTTTGTTTTTCTTTAGGGAAAGCATTGACGGAATGGATGATTAAACCAAAGCGTTGGACTATATTAAGAATTTGTATAATGGATTTCCTAATACTTGAGTAGCTTATTATTAAGTATTTACCATGCCAGTTACGATGACTTTTGCTGAATGAAGTTGATAAAGAACTATTTTCGATCAACTATTTTACAAGATAGATTGGATTTTTTATCATGATGTTTAGTAAAAAACTTGATAATTGAACTTGATTATAATGATCTAATGACAATTTTGTGCAACAAAAAGGGCATTAGAGTGTGATTTTTGGTTATCATATTGATTTTAATGTTACTAGTTTAAAACCCGTGTATTTCACGGAATTTATAGAAAAATTAAATATAAAAGTATTTGTAAAAGTTATAAAGTTTTAAATTGAAAAGATGTCTCAATCGTGCCCTGTTCAATTTATTAATTATTATAATTATTAATTTATATTATATTTTAATATTTAGATTAAATTTGTTAATAATTATATTTACATACTTATAAAAATTCAAAAGATGTCACATTTTAAACCTGTCTCTAATATATATTAATTAARTATTATTAACTCTTTTTATATTTTTACATTTAGATTAGTTTTGTTCATAATTATAGTTACATACTTTGAAAATTCAAAAATATTTAAAATTAATTAATATTATATAACTTTATTTATAATATTTAGATTGAATTCATTACGAATATTTAGTTACATACTCCAATTATTGCAAATATATCATAATTTACCTATACAAAATATTTAAAATTTCAAAAATAAATTATTTCAGATTTTATTATAAATACAATTTATTTAATTATTTTCATAAATAAATTTTTTTGTGTAATTAAGATTATTTCATATGTAAATATCTCTTTTAATTAAAATAATTAATTTAAGTTTTTTTCTAGTAATTATATATGAATTATTTATATTTTTATATTAGGAGTATAAAAGAAAATTATGAATTAGACAAAATATAATAAAAGAAAACTATTAAGTTAGGTTAAATATAATAAGTTAGGTATATATTAGGTTCGGATATCACATAATCAAAAATCACCAAATTTTTTTTATTATTATCCAAGCGAAACATACACATAAATTATGAGAATTTTGCATTAATATATACTTGTTTAACACCCGCGTATTACACGGGACTTATCAAAAGATAAATATAAAAAATATTTGTGATAATTACAGAATTTAAATCTAAAATAAAAAATTAAAATAATGTATTCTCAACCCGTGCCTTGTACATGTCTAATCTATTTATTAAATATTATAAATATTAAATAATTTTGTATTTGATGTGTAAATTAAATTCATTAATAATTTTAATTACATACTTAAAAAAAATTCAAGGTGTCACATTCTAAACCCGTATCTAATATCTATATTATTTATTATTATTATTAAGTCATTTTATATATTAATGTTTGAAATAAATTCATTAACAATTATTAGTTACTTATTTTGAGATATTTAAAAGATGTTATACTCTCAACCCGTGTCGCATTGTACTGGTGTCTAATCAATGTTTATTAGAATTTATTAAATAAATAAAATAAATTTAATTATAAATTGAAAAAATAAAACAACTTTAAAAAAATTTAAAAAATTAGGTTGGGACGCTAGTGACAAACGCGTCCCGCCCATTAAAATTAAATTAAAAATATTGAAAAACCGGGACGCTAGTGACAAACGCGTCCCAGGACTTTTTAATTAAAAAAAAATATTGAGGGGCGTTTTGAAAAAAAATGTTTTGGGAGGTCGGGACGCAGGTGTTAAACGCGTCCCAGGTGAATTTTATATTAAGAAAGAAGTTCTGAACCGGGACGCATTTGGAACAAACGTCCCGGGTGAAAATTAATTATCAAACGTTAATTAAGTGAAATTAATTGTTCTCCTAAATTAGATTCATTAAGTTCAACGGCTAATACAATGAATATGATCTTAATTAATGTTCACATCTTAATTTAATTTAAAAACCAAATGTTACCTAATAAGTTTTGCAAAAATATTTAATATATATATTACTTAAAATAGATTTAATTGCTATTTTTGCAATTAAATATTTTTAAAAACAAGAATATTTTAAATAATAGAACTTAAAAAAGAAAAATATTTTAAGTAATTAAAATTACTTTATATAGATATAATCTACTTAAATCTATTATATATATATATATATATATATTATATATATATATATATATATTACTTAAAAAAATCTATTTCATATTTCTACAATTAAATATATATATCATTACTTAAAAAAAATCTATTTATTCTATTCCATATTCTACTTAAAATTCTATTGTAAGTAATATACTTAAAAATATTTAAGTAATAGAATTTAAAAATGAAAAATATTTTAAGTGATTAAATATTACTTAATATATATACATTCTACTTAAGAAAAGTGTTGAATAAGCAATAATATAATAAAAGAATTAAATTAAGTAAGATACAATAAAAAAAGTATTAAATTAGGTAAATATTAGGCTCGGATGACACATAAGCAAATGAAGCACCAGAAAATTTTATTTGTCAAACGAAGCATACAAAACAAACACATAGATTAGGAGAATTTTGCATTGATATATAGGGGTAATTTTATTTTTAATAATTTTAAAATTTTAGGTAACAAACCCAGCAGCTCAAGAATCTTGGGGCGTCTGCCTTTCAACTAGGCTAAGGGTTCACTGGCAATTCCACGTCTCGTGGTACAATGACGCACATCATGTCAAGTTTTAAAGATTAGAGATGTGCCAAATTTTTCTGGGCCCTCCATGGACCATGGCTGAAATCCTTCGCAAATTCAAGAATTTTCATTTTCCCGTCCGGAGTTTTAAATTCGGTTTCTTGCGATGATTTCGGAAATATTAATTATTTAAAAACTGGCTTTCCTTTCAAATTTGCCATCAAGGTCATTTCAAAAGATATTCCACGAACGCTGATAATATCATCCAGATGAATAATCCCAGTTAATAACAAGTTTTGCCCAATATTGTCAAATGACGAGGCCAGGAAGGTTTCTTGATAGATTTGTAAGAATTCTTGCCCCACTATATCCACAATCACGCTTGAATCGAACGCGAAAAGTGATGAACAATGTTGTGAAAATTGGATATGTGAGCAAAATATTCATGCTACAAGTTACAGGTTCAAATCCGGTTCAAACTATCAATATATAGCTGATTTATCGAATATTGATTATATATATTTTTTTTATTATTTATAAAGTATTGAGGCAATACACTGATTATGATGCAATAACTTTTTTGTATGACGGGAAAGTCTCAAATTGGTCAAGTTGTAGGGTTTTCTTGGTGTCTTTTTTGTCATTTTGACTTGAAATAGTATAACTTATTAAATCATTAATTAATGATACAACTAATTTGCAAATGTTGAGTATCAAACAGACAAATTTCCTACATATTAGGTTAAAGACGAAACTTAGGGGCTGTTTAGACAATGTTTCGTTGGAATTCTCAATACTGGTATTCAAAGTCTTGAGTATTCAAAATTCTATAAATAGTAAAAATATTTGTTTGTTATAGGATTCAGAATCCTTTACTTTTTACTGTAGATGTCAAATCATGTCTGAAAAGTTGATGATAATGTATTTTTATATTGTATTTGATGTCAAATCATGTCTAAAAAATGGATGATAATTTATTATTATATTATATTTAGTAATATTTAGTTTTTAAATATAATGATGATTAGATAAAAAAGATAAGTGTGGGGTTAGATGTAAGAAATTGTTTGTTGTGGGTTTAAAGTTTGAGTCGTAAAACAAATAAGGATTGAAATTTAGAATCACTATCCTGGTATTGAAAGTTCTAAACCAAACAAGGCTTAGAAGTCAGAGAGATACCACTGCACATGGCCCACTGGAGGGCTCCCGATTTTTTAAGGGAATGGATAAAAAGAGAACCACTATCTTCTATAAAAACCTAAAATAAATTGTGGGCCTTTCAAATTAAATGGATAAACCTGATTTATTATATTTTTACTTATTTGATTAGAATACTAAAATTATATAATAAAAAAATTGTAATATATAATAAATATACTAGTTCGTATAATGTAAGTTTCTCATATAAAGTCGAGTTCTCATTGGAACACATACTTAACCATGCACTGTGTTTTATTATATGTATTCTTATTTTCAGTCCTGAACATATAACATTAAATATAGCAACAACTCATGTATTATGCATTATTCTGACACCATCTTATTCCCTTTCCACACATATCTTTGTCGTGTTATTTCTAATCGATGACTTTCCGCGATGACGTACGACCCCTCTTTTGTTCTTGAGATGCATTACACCAGTAGCAAGCGAGTACATAACTAATCGTCTTATATTTCCTGCAATAATCCAACAACCGGCCTATCACTACAAAAATAATACAGTATTTTAACGAGGAAAAACTTCATCGATAATCAATTTACCGAGGAAAAATTTCTCTCAGTAAAACCCTCCTCGGTAAAAATTTCCGAGAGGATCTTGCCCTTGGTAAATTTTTTCAAGGGAATTACCGAAAGTTCCTTTCTTCGATAAATTCGCTTGAGCCTAAATATATATGCCTTCGGAAAATCCAAGGGAAAAAATACCATCAAAAAAATCGAGAGCATATATACCCTCGGAAAAATCGAGGGGAAATTTGCCGTCAGTAGGGGATATTTGCCGTCGGAAAAACCAAGGGGAAATGTACCCTCGGCGAAACCGAGGGTAAATATCCCCTCAGTTTTCCCCTCGAAGATTTTTAAAAAGGAAAATAATATTTTCCCCTCAGAGAATAATATTTTTAAAAATAAAGGAAAAAATCAAGGGGATTTATGCCCTCGGTTTTTACGAGGGGAGTTTGCGTCGGTTTTTTTAAGGGGAATATTCCCCTCGTTTTTTTTTCTTTTTAATTACTAAACTTAATTTCTGTTTATTTATTAAATACCCCAAAAAATTTTAAAAAAATCATTAATAAACAGACAAATAAATAAATCAATTATCATATAAATATTTAGAAATGTACAACTAATAAACTTGTTGTACAAAAGTGTTTAGTCAAAAAGTTTATAAAAATATAAAATAGTCTTATGACGGGAGAGGCTGCGGCGGGAGATACTGCTGTAAACGAGCTAGCAGTTCGGCCATTTGGGCGTTCACATGCGCCTGAAATTGTTGCTGCTGCTGGCGCTACTGCTCATGTAGACGCTCAGAGTCGTTGTATCTCCGCTCCATCCACTACAAAAAACAGCAGTTTTCCGAGGGAAAAATCGAGGGAAGTGTTTTCCCTCGAAAATTTTCGAGGGAAAAACCGACGGATTACAAATTCCCTCGATTTTTTTCGAGGGGAAAATATTCCCTCGGAATATCCCTCAAAAATACGGCGTCACTATTTCCCGCCATAATTACCGAAGGATTTCCGAGGGAATATTTTCCGAGGGTACAAAGCCCTCGGAAAATCCGAGGGAAATAAATATCCCTCGAAATTTTATTATTTTTATTTTTTAAAAATTACACAAAACCGAGGAATCTATATTCCCTCGGTTTCAAACCGAGGGACTAAGCCTTCCCTCGGTTTAAAACCGAGGGAAAAATAAACCCTCGGTATTTTAAAAAAAATTAAAAAATTCAACAAAAACCGAGGGACTAAGCCTTCCCCCGGAAATGTTTAAATTTAAAAAAATAGAAAAATCCTAAAAAAAATGAAACTAGTCCTATCATCGTAGGCACGTGGGGTGGTTTTGACCCGATTTCGATCGAAAAATACCAACGAGCACGTGCGTATCCACCCGTGTCGTGGGATTCGACCAACAACAACGTACGATCGATCGATGAACTCCATCGATTGGAAACGCGAAGCGACGAAGCGTCGTGATTCTGTCGAGGGGGCATGGGGTGGACGCCGAGGCACACCCCTCCCCGCCCCGGTCGTGACATGATGGGATTCGTTTCTATTTTTTTACTAATTTTTCTATTTTTTCGATGTTTTTTCCATTTTTATTTAAAATCAGAAAAAAAAAAAAAAAAAAACGCGTCCTAAACGATCGACGCCCGACCCCCGTGGTTCCACGACGTCGAGACGCACCCCTCGCCCTCTCGGAAAAATCACGACGCTTCGTCGCTTCGCGTTTCCAACCGATGGAGTTCATCGATCGATCGTATCTTGTTGTTGGTCGAATCCCACGACACGTGTGGATACGCACGTGCTCGTTGGTATTTTTCGATCGAAATCGGGTCAAAACACCCCACGTGCCCACGATGATAGGACTGGTTTCATTTTTTTTTTAATTTTTTCGATTTTTTTTAAATTTAAACATTTCCGAGGGAATCTATATTCCCTCGAAAATTTTTAAATTAAAATAAAAAATCGAAAAAGACAATAGAAAAAAAATAGTAAAAAAAAGGATTTATTTCCGGGACGCCGAGGCGTCACCCCCCCCCCCCGGTCGTAATTTCTTGTGTTTTTTTATTTTCTATTTTTTCTATTTTTTCGATTTTTTTCCATTTTTCATCTAAAATCGAAAAAAAATAGAAAACACCTACTAAACGATCGACGTCGACCCCCGTGGTTCCACGACGCCGAGCGCACCCCTCCCCGCCCCGGTCGTGAAATGATGGGATTCGTTTCTATTTTTTACTAATTTTCTTTTGATTTTTTTCATTTTTTTTCCCGACGCCGAGGCACACCCCTCCCGCCCCGGTCGTGAAATGATGGGATTCGTTTCTATTTTTTTACTAATTTTTTATTTTTTGAGTTTTTTTCCATTTTTTATTTAAAATCGAAAAAAAAAATAGACAACGCGTCCTAAACGATCGACTCCCGACCCCCATGGTTCCACGACGCCGAGACGCACCCCTAGCCCTCTCGGCAAAAATCACGACGCTTCGTCGCTTCGCGTTTCCAATCGAAGGAGTTTCATCGATCGATCGTATCTTGTTGTTGGTCGAATCCCACGACACGTGTGGATAACGCACCGTGCTCGTTGGTATTTTTCGAGTCGAAATCGGGTACAAACCACCCCACGTGCCCCAGATGATGAGGATTGGTTTCATTTTTATGATTTTTCTATTTTTCGATTTGTTTTTAATTTAAACATTTCCGAGGGAATCTATATTCCCTCGAAAATTTTAAATTTAAAAAATAAAAAATAAATAAAAAAAGAAACAATAGAGAAAAAATAGTAAAAAAAGGTTTTGTTTCCGGGGTGCCGAGGCACACCCCTCCCCGCCTCGGTCGCAATTTCTTGGATTTTTTCTATTTTTTACTATTTCTTCGAGTTTTTTTCCATTTTTCATCTAAAATCGAATAAAAAATAGAAAATGCCTACTAAACGATCGACGTCTGACCCCCATAGTTCTACGACGACGAGGCGCACCCCTCCCCGCCCCGTCGTGACATGATGGGATTCGTTTCTATTTTTTACTAATTTTCTATTTTTTCGATTTTTTTTCCATTTTTATTAAATCGAAAAAAAAAAAAAAAAAAAATAAAAAACGCGTCCTAAACGATCGACGCCCGACCCCCGTGGTTCCACGAGGTCGAGACGCACCCCATCGCCCCCTCGACAGAATCACGACGCTTCGTCGCTTCGCGTTTCCAATCGATGGAGTTCATCGATCGATCGTATCGTTGTTGTTGGTCGAATCCCACGACACGGGTGGATACGCACGTGCTCGTGGTATTTTTCGATCGAAATCGGGTCAAAAACCACCCACGTGCCTACGATGATAGGACTAGTTTCATTTTTTTTAGGATTTTTCTATTTTTTTAAATTTAAACATTTCCCGGGGAAGGCTTAGTCCCTCGGTTTTTGTTGAATTTTTTAATTTTTTTTAAATACCGAGGGTTTATTTTTCCCTCGGTTTTAAACCGAGGGAAGGTTAGTCCCTTCGGTTTGAAACCGAGGGAATATAGATCCTCGGTTTGTGTAATTTTTAAAAAATAAAAATAATAAAATTTCGAGGGATATTTATTTCCCTCGGATTTTCCCGAAGGGCTTTGTACCCTCGGGAAAATATTCCCTCGGAAATCCTTCGGTAATTATGGCGGGAAATAGTGACGCCGTATTTTTGAGGGATATTCCGAGGGAATATTTTCCCTCGAAAAAAATCGAGGGAATTTGTAAATCCGTCGGTTTTTCCCTCGAAATTTTCGAGGGAAAACACTTCACTCGATTTTTCCCTCGGAAAACTGCTGTTTTTGTAGTGGATGGAGCGGAGATACAACACGACTCTGAGCGTCTACATGAGCAAGTAGCGCCAGCAGCAGCAACAATTTCAGGCGCATGTGAACGGCCCAAAATGGCCGAACTGCTAGCTCGTTTACAGCAGTATCTCCGCCGCAGCCTCTCCCGTCATAAAGACTTTTTATATTTTATAAACTTTTTGACTAAACACTTTTGTACAACAAGTTTATTAGTTGTACATTTCTAAATATTTATATGATAAGGAAATTTGCCGTCAGTAGGGGATATTTGCCGTCGGAAAAACCAAGGGGAAATGTACCCTCGGCGAAACCGAGGGTAAATATCCCCTCAGTTTTCCCCTCGAAGATTTTTAAAAGGAAAATAATATTTTCCCCTCAGAGAATAATATTTTTAAAAATAAAGGAAAAAATCAAGGGGAATTATGCCCTCGGTTTTTACGAGGGGAGTTTGCCGTCGGTTTTTTTAAGGGGAATATTCCCCTCGTTTTTTTTTTCTTTTAATTACTAAACTTAATTTCTGTTTATTTATTAAATACCCCAAAAAATTTTAAAAAAATCATTAATAAACAGACAAATAAATAAATCAA
>BMAC01000112.1:457193-468510 GCA_014905375.1 Phtheirospermum japonicum
GGCGGCTTCAAACCGCCAGGAATCCTGGCGGGTAATACCGCCACAAATAATGGCGGTTTCAAACAGCCAGGAATCCTGGCGGGTGGACATTACTGGCGGGTGACCTCCAGGAATTCTGACGGCCATATACTGTCGGATCATGCCGTCAGGAAAACCGCCAGAATTCCTGGCGGGGACATTTTCCCGTCAGGATTCCAGTATCCTGACTACAAATATGCTGACGGCCAAAAACGTCAGTAGGCCGTCAGTATTCCTTATGTTGACGGCTTCGTGATGGATTTGGCCGTCAGCATACTCGATTTTTTTTGTAGTGGAGGGAACGCTCCCCTCGGTATACCGAGGGTACTTACCCTTAGTTTTTTCGAGGGTACCGAGGGAATGTTTCCCTCGGAAAACCGAGGGGAGAACCGAGGGCTGTGTTTTCCCTCGGAATACCGAGGGTAAAATGTTCCCTCAATTTTTTTGATATTTTTGAGGATTTTCCACTCGATTTTTATTTTTTTTAATAATTTTTTTTATTTTTCCGAGGGATTATAGAGGGATTGTCCCCTTGGTTTAATAATTTTAATTTTAATTCCTGTTCAATTATCAAGATTCCCAAAAATTTAAAAAAAATCATTAATGAAAAGACAAATAAATAAACCAATTATTATAAATATATTTGAATATTTAAGATTTATTACATGCGTTCAACACAGTAACAAAGTTTATATGAAAATCAAATTGTCCTATGGATAGGGAGGGGGGGTACTGCTGTAGACGAACCATACATTTCAGCCATCTTGGCATCCATCCGCGCCTGAAATTCCTCCTACTGCCGGCGCTGCTCCTCTCGCTCCTCCGCACGTCGTCGCTCAGACTCAGCGTATTGCTGCTGCATCGACTCGATCTCCACCCTCTAAGCCTGGGCCTGCGCCTCGAGCTCTCTGACGTGGGTGCTACAGCCTGGGAGGAGGTGGAAGAAGAGCGGCCCTTGAATAAACCCTTCATAGCAGCCACCACCTTCCCATACGTGCCGGTGCCGTAATGCCGTCCCTTTCTCGACCCGACGACGCCGAGGAAAACCCGATCCTGGTCAACCTCGCTACTCCCCTCCTTGGAAGACGCACGTTCCTGTTCCTGGGTCAGCTGTCGCTCGTACTCCTCCTGAAATACAACTCGTTATTAAAATTCTACGTTAAAATCAAAGAATAAGTTAAAAATAAGAAAGAGACTCACATTAATATTGCTAGATCTCGTATCGATCTACGCGCCATCTTTCTTTTGGTGCGTACGTACGAAAAGATCGTAGCACTTAGCCGGCTCACACGTCTCCCGCTCCTGTATCCAAATAGAATTTCAAATAATTCACATTAAAATTAAACAAATAAATATTATATTATTATATTCTAAAATTACTTACGATATCCAAAGCATAATTGATAGTAGATCTAGCCCCCCCCCCCCCTGTGCTTCGACATCCCAGTACCCGGCCCAGCAGGCTCGCTCCTCCTGTTCCGGCTGCACTGCTCGGATTTCTTCTTGTACTCGGGTTTATCCCACTCAACCTTCCAAGCCCTAGTTGAAATGCATGATATATAAGATACGATATAAATTATATGTTATAAATAAAGTATTTCTGGCGGCCTTACCGCCAGTAAAACTGGCTGTTTGGCCCATCAGCATGTAATTTAAATTTTATTAATTAATAATTTAAATTATTAAAAAAATTTATATATTAATTAATAATTAAATTAAAAATAATAAACAAAACTATCCAAAATATTATCTACTAATTAAAAATCAAAATAAATTATCCAACAATTATAAATGAAAACAAATTATCAAACAATTAAAAATCAATTCATCCATCGAATTTACAAAAAAAATCATGAATTATCCATCAATCAACTATCATCATTATCTAAGGCCGGATCGGGGGGAGGCTGAGTAGAATACTGACGAGACATGGCCATGGTAACAGCGAGCTCAATCTGCTGACGGAGCGCCAACTGGGATCGCTAGTGCTCCTCGCGCATCAACCGCTGAATCTCAGCGCCTGCTCCTCGCGTAGCCGCTGAATCTCCTGATTAGCTAGATCAAGCTGCGTCTGCTGGGCCTCGAGCTGCGTCTAAAGCTGACGAACATCGGAGGTAGAGGCGGAAGAAGTACTACAGCCCTTCTAAGTCTTCCCGAAACACCCAAGGCCATAGCGTCGACCCTTCTTATTGCCGACGACCTGTAGATAGACCTCGTTCGGGTCTACCTGAGTGCTGCCATCATCAGACGACGCAGCACGCCTCTCCTCCAAAGCCCTCTCATAGTCCTCCTGATATCAACATTTTCAGCTATTATTACTAAACAACTTTTATCAGATTTTATACTAAATAACTCGGATATATATAATATATAAAAGCTATCCTCTGGGCTTTGGTATCCGTATATGTGTCGTCGGGATTTCGATGATACTTAAGGAGAAGGTCATAGTTACTGGGCTGCGTACCCGTCTGAGCAGCCTATACATTAAGATATATTTACAATATTTAATATAATGAATTAATAAAAATATAAAATTATACATTTTCAATAATATAATTAATTACTTAAAATATAAGACTATTATCGACTTACGATCTCGCCGACCTGTCGATTTGCCGGCTTAGACCCGCCTCGGTGCTTCGCTATACCAGTCGAAGGGCCTCCGGGCTCGCTCATTCTGTTCCGTCTGGCCTTCTCAGACTTCTCCACCTCCTCAGGCAGCTGAAAATCCACCAGCCATCTGTTCCAAATCGACTCCCCTACGCAGGGAGGTATCGTCCCACTCCGTCGATACGCCTTCTTCCACTTGTATATACGACTGTTATAATTATCTCGCATCGCTATGTAGAATGCCGCCTTGATGGCATTCTCGTCGTATATACTCCTGTCCCACTACACCAATCCCTACAAAAGAAATACAATTAGACAAATTAATCAATCAATTTACTTAACACAAATCAAAATAAATAAATAAATTACCCTAAAACGTGGCCACCACGTCCGACGATGGCTGTCCGGGATGTGCTCGAATTTCCACCCATCTGGGTGGATACGAGACTCGTGTATAGTCCTGAGATAGGTCGGCAAGTCCTTCGACGGACTTCGTAACCTAAAATTAATAAGTTTATTTCAACATATGTCAAATAATTAAATTATATATTGAACACATAACAAAATTGATTAAAACGTTACTTACCTATTTCTGATCACGACTACCTCGATCCCGGTAGTCCTGACCTCTGATGAACTAGGCGTGCTCCCCGCGTCATCAGACGGGGTGGGTGGAACAGTATCATCCAAATCCATGTCGGTGGAATCATCCTCATGGGGTCCCGAGGACGATGAGCCGAGAGAAGTGCGGCGATGATGAGGACCCCTGCCAGGCATCTAACATACAACATAGTTTTATTAAAAAATAAAATTAATTATATGTATATATATGTATATATGATTATTCAGATTATCATTAACACTCATAAAGTTTTTGAACCTCAACCCTAACTTTCAAACTCATCTTCGTAGCTTTCTTCGTCTTCTTCAGTTAATACTAGTTCATGGCTTTCTGACTCTTCTAAATCATTGACCGACTCGTTGTGTTCGTGATTGAGAGGATCGTTTAATTGGAAGTCGCCATCCTCCAATTGTATTGCAGGAAATATTTCTACAATATCTTCTTGGAATGACTGCTATTCAGGCACGTGAGGCTCGATATAATCAACCGTCGATCGAGCTTTAATTTGACAAGTTGCCCACCAATCTAGTTTGTCTCACTTCAAACTCGGATATGAACTGTAGTGCACTTGAGTCGCTTGGGAGGCGAGTACAAATGGCTCGTATCGGTTGAATATACGTTTGTGATTGATATCAACGAGCTTATATTGAGGGTGAATTCTCGTGCCGACTGGAGTCGGATCAAACCACTCACATTTGAACAAGAGCGTCCTTCCGGTCGTTTGAAGCCCGTGATACTCCAATTTAACCACTTCTAGAAGACGACCGTAATAATCCATGTAATCTGGCCCATAATTTGTTCCTCTTATACAAACTCCCGTGCTCGACGTTGATCTTTCATAACATTACGCAAGCGTGTGAAATCTATATCCATTTATCTTGCAACCGTTGAATGTGTTCACAACGCGTAATGGACCATACGCAATGGACCTTATATAATCGTCATTTACATTGTTCAAAGGATCTCGTGCCTACAATAATTTTATGTTTTTAAAATGTTATAATAAATATTAATTACCACGTAATTTTAAAGATAATTAAGACTCACATAACAAATTAAACAGGAAATTCAACGTCCAATTTTTGACTCAATGCCTCATCGGTAATGTTCGGTTGGTGACATCTAACACCATCCTCGAACAAACTGCAAATTTATGTTTCAAATGAAAAATTGTTATAATATTTAATTAATAGATTTCGATAATTACAATTGCAATGAGTTTGAATCATTGACCTGACAAATTGTAGGAGTTCGACACAATTTTGTAACACATATCTTCGGGCCTCGGCCAATTCTTCATCCGACAAGAATCTTTTCCCTGCGGCGGAGAAAGTTTCACCATTATTTTTGAAAATAGATAGAACGTTTGGATCGTCGTCTTCGTCATTTAGAACATCTTCATTACGATTTAAGTTTGTCCTTTTTGTGGAGACATTATCGTCGAAGTAGTATGAAACAAAATTCGACGCCTCTTCAACTAGGTATGCGTTTACTATCGAGCCTTCAACAACACGCTTTGTTCCTTACGTTGTTTTTCAACTTGCGAAGATACCTCTCGAAAGGATACATCCACCTATATTGCACTGGACCAGCAATTCTCGCTTCGTATGGTAAGTGGATGGGCAAATGTTCCATTGAATCGAAGAAACTTGGTGGAAATATCATCTCAAGTTGACATAATATTAGGGGAATGTCAAGCTCTAAACGACTCATATCAGCAATTCCAATGACTCTCGCACTCAGATCTTTGAAAAACAAACTTAGCTCTGTTAGTGCCTTCCACACGGGATGAGGAAGCAGTTCTCGAAATGCAATTGGGATCAACCGCTGCATAAACACGTGACAGTCATGAGTTTTCATCCCATACAATCTCAACCCTCTCATATCAACACAGCGACCTAGATTTGATACGTACTCGTCTGAAAACTTGAGAGTCTTTATCCATTCACACAAAGCAACTTTCGGCTGCTTATCGAGCGTGTATGATGCTTTGGGATACTTTCCTGATGCGTCTGCATGAAGTTCAGACGGTGACAGTATTCCGCTAACTCATCTCTTGATTTCGAAGTGTCTTTTGTCTTACCTTTGACATTCATCACCGTGTTAAACACATTATCAAAAACATTTTTTTCAATGTGCATAACGTCTAAATTAGCCCATTCACACGTTCAGCATTTTCATCAGTTACCTTCAGAACTCCTAGCCTTTCAATTTCGGCCAAAGTCTCTGTTCCGGAACGGACGTGAGGCAGGAGAGCTTCAACCTTTCTATTTTTCCTAAATCTTTTTGTCTTTACGTAGTCGATGATCACATTCTAGGAATTTACGATGATTATCAAACCATGACTGCTTCATGCTCTTTTGCAGAGTAAAAGCGTCTGAAAGCTCCATGCAATACGGACAAGCCATTCGATCGGCCGTACTCCAACCGGATAACATCGAGTATGCAGGAAAGTCACTGATGGTCCACATAAGGGCCGCTCGCAACCGAAAGTTCTGTTTTTTAGACACATCGTACGAGAGAGCACCGTCGGACCACAACTGGTTCAGCTCAGCAATCAACGGCTGTAAAAAAACATCTAACTTATCTTTAGGGTTTTGTGGACCCGGAACGAGAATGCTGAGAAACATATACTGCTCTTTCATGCACATCCAGGGAGGCAAATTGTATGGTGTCACAATCACCGGCCACGACGAGTATTGTTTTCCAAAACTTCCAAAAGGTTGAAATCCGTCTGTACATAAACCCAATCTTATGTTTCGAGTTTCAGCGGCGAACTCTGGATGAGTTTGATCGAAGTGCCTCCAGGCCTTAGAGTCTGACGGGTGGCTCATGACACCATCCTCTACCATATGTTCTGCATGCCACCGTATATCTTTTTTCGTTGTTTTAGACGCGTACAACCTCTGCAGGCGGGCCGTTATAGGAAAGTAAAATATCCTCTTGTATGGAACTAAGTTGGACTTGCGACGTTTAGCTTGTCCCTTATTCGCGGGTTTAAACCGTGGATGATCACAAAACTTGCACTTATCCATATTCAAATCATCCTTCCAATAAATCATGCAGTTCTTCACACAGCAATCTATCTTCTCTACCGGTAATCCCATACCTCTCAACAATTTCTTACTATCATAAAAATTATCTGCAATATTGTTGTCTTCTGGAACGATCTCTTTGATTAAATCAATAAATTGATCATAATTTTTGAGAAATACCATGCTCCTATTTCAAATTCATAAGACGGGAAACTAAAGACAACCGATTATATTTTTCGCAACTGGGATACAGAGGTTTTTTGCAACTTGCAGAATATCGAAAAAAAATTTCGCCTCGGGATTAGGTGGTTCCTCTAACTCAATATCATTTATATTGAAATTGGGACCGGAAACATCTTGCACCATATCGACGTACGCATTTGATGATGATCCACCGACTTCAATATCAGCAAGCGATGAGACGAGATCCGTTTCCCCGTGATGAGTCCAGATGTAGTAATCAGCAATGAACCCTTTGGTACCGAGATGACATTGTATCTCATCGATAGACCTATAACTAGAGTTCCTACACTTAGTTCGTGGGCAAGGGCATTTCAGTTTATCACCGTCCCTCTCTGTAGATTCATGCGTGAGTGCAAATTATACGAAACTATCTACACCGGCCACGAACGCTGGATTTAGAAATCCCGCAATATTCCATTTGTACATCCAACTACGATCATCAGCCATCCTAAGATTTTTGAGTGTTATTCGTGATTCTATAATTAAAGAAGGTGGCAAAATTTCGGCAACATTACGAGAAGAATGAGTAATTCGAGTTATAATTGGTAAGGCTTCTATCCCATTCAAGAATGTGACATTTAGTAGTATGTATTATCTTAAAATATGCATTTTTCTTAGATTCAAAATTTCGGCAGCATCTCCCCTCAGTTCTCGTAGTACACGTATATTTCAGTGCACCCGAGAACAATCAGAGAGATGCAGAAACCGAAATTTTAAAACTAAAAAAAAAAACATACACATAAGATAATCATACTACAGGTCACATTCTCAAATTGTCCAAAAATGGGACAATTAGAAATTTAGTATCAAATTCTATATTTGATACTAAATCTGAAACGGGTCTAAGGAAAATTGGAATAATTTGAAACTTAGTTTCAAATTTTTCTATTTGATATTAATTCTCAAACAAGTGATCTATATGAATCGCGTCACTTCGCCAAGGTTCCAAATAAGAAATTACCACCGTCACATTTTTGAAAAATATTTTGAAAACATAAATAAAACCACGTGACACCCTATCACGTTTTTAGAAAAAACTTTGAAAACCCTCTATTGGAGGGACAACACCTCCTGGCCGGCGCCGTAACCCACGTCAACATCCGACAGTATACAACCAACAACACCAATGACAATAATATATATAAACAAAATTAAATCTCGGCCGATCACCACGGCCTCCCATGCATGAACAATATATATACAATATAATGGGTGAATAAACCCTAAATTTGAAAGTAAAACCTAATACAAGATTGCTTCTAGCTAGGTAGGTTCTGAAGTAGACACGTTGTCTATAAAGAGCCACACAACACTCGAATACAGGTCATCGCTTTCCTCGACCACCCTCACCATGTCTGCTCCAAAAATCAACCGGCTCCTTGCTAGCATGGTCAATAAAAACAGACGTCTTCATCGACTGTATCTAATGTTGAATTATACATGTTTGGAACCGACATGGGGAGGGCGTTTGAGGAGTACAATCTCTATACGGATGCTGTGTGCCCTCTATATAGACAAGTATACTCCAGAATCTACACAAGCTTATTTATTACTAAAATGACCCCTAATTAATTGATTATTCCTAATTTAAACCCTAATTAATTGATTATTCGTAATTTGAACCTTAATTATGTAGTTATTACTAAATTGGACCCTAATTATGTAATTATTACTAAATTGGACCCTAATTAATTGATTATTCCTAAATTGAACCCTAATTATGTAATTATTACTAAATTGCACCCTAATTATGTAATTATTACTAAATTGGACTCTAATTTAATTGATTATTCCTAATTTGAACCCTAATTATGTAATTATTACTAAATTGGACCCTAATTATGTAATTATTACTAAATTGGGACTCTAATTTAATTGTTTGTTCCTAATTTGAACCCTAATTACTAAATTGACCTAAATTATTACATAATTTTAATTTATACCCTAAATGAAACCCTAATTTCAAATTAAACCTAAATTAAACCCTGATTATAAATTATACCCTAAATTATTACATAATTTTAATTTATACCCTAAATGAAACCCTAATTTCAAATTAAACCTAAATTAAACCCTAATTATAAATTATACCCTAAATTATTACATAATTTTAAGTTATACCCTAAATAAAACCCTAATTTCAAATTAAACCCTAAATTATTACATAATTTTAAGTTATACCCTAAATGAAATCCTAATTTCAAATTAAACCTAAATTAAACCCTAATTGAAGAATAATTATATAATTCCTAATTAAACCTAAATTAAACCATAATTTTTATAATTAATTTCTAATTAACTCATATTTCAACCCTAATCCCTAAACAAACACTAAACCCTAACCTTTAAAAATAATTATATAATAATTAATAAATAACAAGTATATAAAGAATATAATACAAATATACAAAAAATATACAAAAATATAAAATTAAAATTGAGAAAAAAAATCACCTTGGAGCGGCAGCGGTGGAGCAGCGACGAGGCGACGGCGACGGCGGGCGGCAGGCAGGCGACGGCGGGCAGGCGACGGGCGGCGGGCAACGGTTGTGGAGCTTGGGCTGGGCGGAAGTGGAGGCAGGCGGTGGTGATGGACCTTGGACTGGGCTTGGCTGCGGCGCGGTGGAGGCAGGCGGCCGTGGTGGAGGCAGGCGGCCGCGGCTTCGGAGCGGTGCAGCGCGGCGCGGCGGTGGGGCTAGGCTTCGGAGCTGGTCTCAGCTGCGGCTTTTGCGATGGTGGGTTGGGCTTCGGCGGCGGTGGCGAGGCTGTGGGGGAAAGAAGGAGAAAAAAGAGAGAAAGAAGGAGAAAAAGTGAGGCGGGGGAGGGTCTGGGGAACGATATATTAGGTTAAAATCCTGGCGGCTGATGACCGTCAGGAACGCTGACGGCTTCGCCGTCAGCGTATATATTATTATTAATTTTTTAAAAAAAGTTATATGCTGACGGGAAGACCGTCAGGATCCTGACGGCCATGACCGTCAGCGTATATATAATTTTTTTTTAATTAAGTTATATCCTGACGGTCGTTACCGTCAGGATCCTAACGGCTATGGCCGTCAGCGACTCCGAAATTATATACTGACGGGCATGGCCGTCAGTATAATGAAGCGGGACAAACTCCCGCTCATTCGTTGACGGTTTACTGGCGACTTCCGTTGCTGACGGCCATAGCCGCCAGTATACCCGCCAGCATTTCATTCCGCCAGTAAGCCCGTCAGCAATGCTGACGGCTTTTTGCCCGTCAGGATATCCGCCAGGATTGCCGATTTTTGTTTGTAGAGCTCGATTTTTCCGAGGGTTGCGCGGAGATTTTTTCGAGGGAATGTTGCCCTGGGAATTCCCTCGGTTTAAAGATTCTGAGGTCGTAGTTCCCTCGGAAAATTTTTTCGAGGAGGGTTTTTCCGAGGGATTTTGCCTCAAAACCGAGGGAAAAATCTCTCGGAATCTTTTTTTTTTTTTTGTAGTGATCGCCTCCTGAGCTCGTCTCGTGGCCCCCAACTCCTCCCTCTGCGCCTGGAGCTGCGCCTCGAGCTCTCCACGTGGGTCCTATCCTGCAGAGAGGAGGTGGAGGAAGAAGAGCTGCCTCGGAAACCCTTCGCAGAAGCCACCAACTTCACGAACAAGCTAGTGCCGTAATGTCGACCCTTACCCGACCGGACGACGTCAAGAAAAACAAGGTCAGGGTCAATATCAATAACATAAGCAAGTTCATAAGGAAAAATATCATTAATACGTTCATGCTCACGTAACGAGTTTTCTATTGTTAAATGAGACAAATGATCGGTAACCACGTTCTCACAATCTATCTTATCACGAATTTCGACATCAAATTATTGCAATAAAAGTATCCATCGAATCAAACACGACTTGCTTTGAGTTTTATTAAAAAGGTGACGAGAGACGCGTGGTCACTATGGACTATGACCTTAGACCAATAATGTACTAGTAGAAATTTTCAAGTGATAAAACTATGGCCAAAAGTTCTTTTTTGGTGGCCGTATAATTCTTTTGAGCCTCATTCAACATAACACTCAAATATTAAATGACGCAAAGAAGACTGTTTACCCGTTGACCCGAAATGGCTTCCACCACATCGTTCGATGCATCACACATTATTTCAAATGGGAGAGACCAATTTGGGGCAACGGCCACTGAAGCAGTAGTGAGCTTTTCTTTAATCAAGTCGAAAGCATTTAGTCACGACTCATCAAACATAAAATGCATATCGAGACCAAAAAAAAAACAGAAATCGAAAAATGAAAAAATCATTTGTCAGGGGGATTTAAGAAACTCGAGGAAGAAGCCATGTTCGGTTGAAATGAAAAATTGCCCTTTGCTCATTATTCTGCAAATTTACAATTCCCTGGCGCCTCTCCTTTTCATCAACGTGTTTTTGTGTACATTATGTGTGTTTGCTAGGTTGTATTCAAGGTATCACCATCCATTTGCTCATTATTCTGCAAATTTACACCTGGAGCTGCGCCTCGAGCTCTCCACGTAGGTCCTATCCTGCTAAGAGGGGTGGAGGGAAGAAGAGCTTGTCTCGGAAAACCCTTCGCAGAAGCCACCAACTTCACGAACAAGCTAGTGCCGTAATGTCGGCCCTTATCCGACCGGAACGACGTCAAGAAAAAACAAGGTCAAGAGCCAATATCAATAACATAAGCAAGTTCATAAGGAAAAATATCATTAATACGTTCATGCTCATGTAACGAGTTTTCTAGCAAACACACAGCAATGTACTACAAAAAACATCGTTGGATGAAAAGAGAAGAGGCGCTAGGGGAAT
>BMAC01000112.1:490808-525532 GCA_014905375.1 Phtheirospermum japonicum
CAACACGAAATTATTACCTCCCCAAAATCAACAACAATGTCTTCTTCACCAATTCCAATTCTCGTATCCTCCATTTTCCTCTTGATTTTAATGTCCAAACCCTAACCCATACATACTATTTATTTATATTAAGTTATTTTTGATTATTTAATTATTTATATTAATTTGTAATTTATTTATAATATTTTAGGTAAAATAAATAAACATATCATAATTATATCTAAAAATTACAAGAAATTTTATATCAAAATAAAAAATACGACAAGATCAAAATAAAACAAGAAATTTCACATCGAAAATAAAAAAAAATACAATAAAATTAAGATACAACAACAATGAAGATTAAATTAAGAATTATATTAAGTTATTTATATTAAGTTATTTTTGATTATTTAATTATTTATATTAATTTGTAATTTATTTATAATATTTTAGGTAAAATAAATAATTTTTAATTTAGGTAAAATAAATAATTTATTTATTAATATATTATGTCATAGTAATTTTTAATCATTTATTTATAATATATTAAGTTATTTTTTGCAATTTAGCCCGGGACGCCACTCCCAAAGGCGTCCCCCCCCCCCCCCCCCCCCCCTTTTTTTTTTATTTACAAACCAACCCGGGACGCCACTGGGAAGGGCGTCCCGCCCCCCCAATTTTTTTATTTTTTTTTCATTTCAGCCCCTAATGTTTAGAAATGTCAATTTACACATTATTTGAAATTATATTATAATAATATGTATTGAAATTTAAAAAATATATATTAAAAGTAATATTATATTTAAATAAAATATAAGAAATGAGGAAAAAGTTTGAAAAATTGTTATTGTTATTAAAAAACCCGTTTTATATAAATATACGTTAAAGTTATATATTATTTTTTATAAATTTTTTATAAATTTTTATCTTATAATTATATATTATTATTATTATTATTTAAAAGTGTATTATAATTATATTACATGTATTGAAAAGTATATTATTTATATTTAAAAAATATTAGTATTATATATTATTATTATTTACCTAGGTATCAATTCATTAGGTAAATTATATCGGTATTTGACTTTTTTTTTTTTAGTGAGATTGAGATGGGAATTTGGTAGATGATTTGAAAAGACAAATTTAACCTCAGAAATCATCCGGCGTACAACTCCCTTGTTCACTTTCGGTGTAATTTTTTGGCCGGAAACTGGCTGGGCAATTTAGGAAACAAAAACCGCATACTTGAGGATCAACTTGATAGAAAAAATACTTTAGAAGGCAAAGCCCAAAAAATAGGATAGTTGAAGAGGCAAAAGATAAATTCTGAAAATTGGTATAATTGAAAGACGCTTTTGCCCTACATGTAAGTCACGTGAACGGCGTCCGATAACATTTTGGCCTGAATTGTATTTCAGGAGGCAAACACACAAAAAAAAGGCAAAAAATAACTTTCCCCTTTAATTTTAATCACTCCATATTAGAGCGGAAAGTGATTAAAGAGTATAACTTGGGTTCCCAAATTGACAACTAATTTTGACGGAATGTGGCCAAAGTGATTTTAAACAATAAAACATGTGGTATGAAAGTGAAAACATTGTATAATTTAGATACTAAGATACAAATCATCCCCACATCTTTATTATACCTTAAGATTTATAGTATAATTTGTAAAGTACTAAATGCTAGGGGATATATGTAATTCTGAAAAGTAACTGGGTTCTTTTATAATCAAACTAATCGTTAAAGGTATTTTAACAACTAACCTTGTAATGAACATCAGCTAATTCTGTTACAGGGAGATCATGTTAGAATACTCAAAGCAAGTAACGAAATTTGGGAGTTGTTTGTTTGAGTTACTGTCAGAGAGTCTTGGGCTGAGCCCGAACCATCTCCTAGAAATGGAATGTGCGGAGTCCCTTGCACTGATCTGCCATTACTATCCAGCTTGTCCAGAGCCCAATCTCACATTAGGCACGACAAGACATTCGGACAACGACTTTGTATCCGTGCTTCTTCAGGATAGTTTAGGAGGGCTCCAAGTTCTACATAAGGACCACTGGGTAGATGTTCCTCCGATACCAGGAGCCTTAGTAATCAATATCGGAGACCTTCTTCAGGTTATTACGAAACTACCTCTAAGCTCTGGCCGTGCGATGCACAAGGGCTTTTTGTGTCGTAACGCGTAAATTAAATTTAATCAAATCAAATACAATTTTATATATAAATGTTGTAAGCTTATATAACAACTATGCATGGTCAAAATACATGAATATACAAAATGATGTCCAATAGCCCAAACCCATATTTTTTAATGTCAAATACAATATGATATTTTGAGTGAACATATCTTTTCGATTATAATTATAATTATAATTATGTTTATTTTATCTATTTATACATGTCTAATTATTATTTTCTAAGATTTGCAGCTCGTAACAAACGATAAGTTCAAAAGCGTGGAGCACAGAGTGTTGGCGAGCAATGTGGGTCCAAGAATATCTGTGGCCAGTTTCTTTGGCAGAGATGGCGGGCCAGGCCTAAAGGTATATGCACCTATTAAGGAACTGTTGTCTCACGAGAACCCAGCGAAATACCGTGGAACCACAGCCAAGGCGTATACTGACTACTTTCGGGCCAAGGGACTCGATGGCACTTCTGCCTTGCTGCATTTCAAACTCTAGAATTGATTCTTGGTACGAAAGAAAAGGCAAATATTGGCATGCAGTTTCTCCCCACCATGTTTTTTAACCTATGTTGTAATGAAAAATCTGTCATGCTGATGGGAAGTATATGTAGTTTGATTTCTATCCGAGTCGGCCAATGTATAGTCTTACACTAAAATCAAGCTCTTTGGTGGTTTATAAAGGCGATTGACGTTGTTATATCATATATTCATCCTTCCTTCCTTCCTTTTTTTTTTTTTGGTAATCGATCTGATTTTAGTAGTTTGTGCACAAAATTTTCTGCAAAATTCTAGGTTTGCAAAAAAACTCATTGGATTTCAATCACAGGGCGGAACACGTGATTTCCAATTTTCGGAAAACAGAAATATATCCCACAGTAACAAATATACATAGCTTTTATTTGTTAACACTTGATGACCAGTACGGAATTGAAAAGTACAATATATATGCATCACTTGAACGCACTTATTCACTTGGGGAGACTTGTGTTCAGCTTAAAATGTGATAGTAAAGGGACCCCATCGAGGCCTTTATCATATCGACAAGCCACAATCTCTTCTCCCGTTGCATTCCGGTAAATCGGTGGGTTTTCCTCGGACAACAACTCCTTTATCGGCCCGTACACTCTAGAGCTGCTGTTTTCTTGGACATTCGGTCTGAAAAAGAACCCCACTGAGATTCTCGGGCCTACGCCATTCGCCAACACTCTGTGATACACACTTTTGAACTTTGCATTGGTGATGAACTGCAAGAAATAACTTTTGAACACCAGCAACAAGAAGACATAATAATATATAATCAACACATTGTCGATTCCTCCCCAAGAAAATGAAGAAAGAGCAAAATTGACAATTGAACCCAGAGATGGCTACTAAATATGTTTTCTCGAAAATGGATAAAAACAATTTTCTTATAGCCAGTGTGTTGCGCTTGGTCAAATTGACAGCAAAAGTAAGTGATTAGTTTACAAAGGAGAGAAATGGTACAATTGTACACTTGCCTCCATAAGGTCTCCGATGTTTACAATAAGAGCTCCGGGATTAGAAGGCACATCAACCCTCTGAGCTTCGTGAAGAACTTGAAGACCACCGATTTGGTCTTGGAGAAGTATAGTTAAAAAGCCGCTATCGGTGTGACTGCTAAGGCCCAACGTCAGATCTGGTTCAGGGCAAGCTGGGTAATAGTGGGCTGCGACAAATTGTGCCTTTGCACAGTCCATTTCTTTTAAGTGGTTTTGGTTTAGCCCAAGAGCTTCCGAAAGCAATTCGAATAGATCGATCCCTAGTTCCTTTACCTGATTCAAGTATTCCATCATGGCATCTCTGCAAAATCAAGTTTCTCCTAGAAAATTAATATTTTCTTGCCAAAAAAGAGCAATTTTGATAAGCTGAACAAAAATCAGAAGCATACGAAAACAAGTGATTAATGGAAAATGAAGCTTAAGACTATAATTTGTTAACAAGTTTACTGATGAACACAAACATAGCAAATCAAGATAAGTGCTGGCTAATAATCACAAAAACTACACCTATAAAGAATTTACCTGCAAACATCAGGAAATTCTTCAGGCTCAGGAGGCTCAGGATCCATATTCAGATAAAGGGTATCCCTCCAATTAACATTGGGAGCTTGGTGCAAATCAAAATTACTATTATAAATCACTTTCTTCAACAAATCACGTGAGTAATACTGTTTCTTGACCTCAATATCCAGCTCGTGAAATTTCCTAACACCCTCAAGTACTCTGTCCATGATTCCGATCGTAACTCCATGGTTTACAACCTGGAAAAAGCCCCAATCTTCGCAAGCTTCTTTAACTCTCTTGATGATTTCGCCACGAGCAGCTAAATCCTTGTTGTTCAGGCATTGTAAGTCGATCACCGGGATACTTAACTCGGATCCAGAAGAAACCAGGTTCTTCTCGAGTATATATTGTTGGTTGACGAACAAACGTGGGATTTTTTCGATTCCCGATTTACTTAGTCCGTAGACACCCGCTTTCGTGTCATCGAATGCTTGTATCTCACTCTTTCTATCGTACTCGGGCTCGTTTGGTGGCTTGGCATTGCTGTTTTGTGTGAGCACCATTTTTGTTTTACAAGTGGAATACCAATACATGATAATTTATATGAGGGGACAATACATTGTTATTTTTCTTTTCACAATTTGTGGAAGCTAAGCTCGTAGGACATATCGCTTTGGATTTACTGATGGAGACGAGAAATTGTCTCTTTCCACCTCATGTATATCTTGAATTGATGATTGTAAGTCTCTAGAAAGCAGGATAGAAAAACTTTACTTTTCTTGACTAAGAATTTTTTTTTATTTGAACATAATCATAATACTTTAGGAATGATTACGGTGCCGTAAAGGCATCATACCTCCCCCCTCCCTGCATTTACATCCATTAATCTTACCATTATTCATAACCAACTTTTAATTTAATGGTTCTGATTAAGTGGGGAATGGTACTTTCACGGCACTGTAAAAGTCCTCAATACTTTATGGGTGTTTTACGGTTAAGAACGGTTATACAGGCCTAATCGTAGGTAAATCTTTGATAACTATTAGATCTCGATCAAATTCAATGATCAAATACGTGTTTGATCAACTAAATTCTCATTAGAAGTTGTTATTCAAAGATTTGTCATTATTGCCGAAAGATCTCATAGGTGAAATCTTTTGTGGTACATTGACCAGGTACGTTGACGTTGTGGATCCAATGACAGGCAAACCATGGAAATGGTGCACTTTCTTGTTCATTTATTATTGTATAAGCAATCATTGAATTGCACTCAAGACTTGATCTTAGAAGTACATAGTTGAAATCTACGATAGTGCACTGAAACATATTAGAAGAAGCGTGCTTGATAAATATATGATATCTGTGTGTTATTATACCTTGGTTAGTTCGCCTCAAATTAGATGAGACATATGAGACGAGTCGGCTCCATGTTGTCACAAAAACAGGCCTTCCGTAGGAGAACGAGTAACGTTGAATTAAATACTTTTTAAATTTTTTAATATAACCATGCTAAAAAAACAGTTCAATTCTTGAAGAAATGACTGCGGTGTTTTCGAGTTGAAGTTTATCGAGTTCCTAACTGCTGACATTGACTTGAAATATATTCGTATGGATTACATGGCATCGTCGCGCAAAAACCTTGCCTTTGAGATATTCGGGCATCGTTTCATCCATAATGATTTAGGTAGTATAGAAAATGTGTGGTCTATCTATTTTGGTTATTTTGTAATTTAGACGGGATTAAGGCAGTAAGAGGTTAATTGTTTTTTAACTTTATTTGGAAGGTGACAAGTGAATTTATTATATGCTATGAACTGTAGTTTTATTTTATCTTTTGACACTTTTTCATGCATTGAAACCCAGTCTGCATTAAGACCATGTGGTCATAAAACCATATCCAACTCTGCATTGAATGTTTATTGAATTGAATTTTTACTGAATAGAATGTTTTGATTATAAATTACTAAATATCGAGTTTATGATTTAAACTTTTATGAATGACCCACAAACTACTAATCTCACTTACATATCAATGCATACTCAACAATTAAATTAATACTCCAACTCGCAAAGCGAAGCAATTATATGTGATTAAGAAAGGTTTCGAAAGTTTCCCCAAGGCCTACCTCCAGTTCGCCTCACAGAGTGGAGCAATTATATGTGTTCTGATGTACAAGTTCATGGAGGATTAATTGGGCCTAAAAGGTTTGTTTATTAATTGGGCCTAAAAGCTTGGTTAGATTGTGGTTGTTATTTTTATTATCAAATTCATATACTTAAAGCAGTGAGTTGAATTCTTATGTTATAGGGTACATATGTGCTAATGGTGGAAGGACAAATTGAAGCAGGTGATGTTGGGCTAATACACAAATAATATTATTTTAATTAAACAATGTAAGGGGTAAATATTATTCATGGAACCTGACGTTATTCATGAAATCTGACGCCTGAACATCATGTTGTATGGCAGCATGATTATGTTTCTTAGCCATAATAATCATGCGGATAGTACAATTACAAAATAGTTGATTGATTGGATGACAATTACGCTCTGATTATTTGAGATTTTATCAGTTATTAATATTAGCTAGATGTTTTATTTGTTGACAATTACATGAATATGAATTATTCTCATCGCATGAGTTACTTTAAGGATGAGTTTGCATCTATAATTACTTGTTGTAAAATCGATGGCAGCCCCGAATCGTAAAAATAGGTTAGAGATAAGGATTGGAATCCAATTCTTTTATAATTACAATTCCAAAATTGGGAATTAAAAACTTCACTATGATCTCTACCTACATGGACAAGATGGAGAATAATATCTTTAATGGAGATGCGTTTTAATATTATTTGTTTATTAATGATATTGTTTGTTTATGGCTCGGTATTATCGAAATTCAATTGTTTGTGTGAATCAAGTATTTTTAGCTTTGAGGAATTAAAGGAAAAAGAAAATAAAATGGAAACTATAAAAATAAAGCAATTAAAACTAATGAAACACGTAATAACTAGCTAGGAATGGAAAGTGCAAGTTGGTAGGATGCCTCGGTCGTATGCCTAAATTGAAAGTGCAAAGCAATAATGAAAATAAGCAATAGAAAGTAAAGTTTCACCAAGTACAACTAGAGCAACCTAAGGTACAACTATGCATAAAAATCCAAATAATGCAAATTAGCAAAAATTGAAAGCATCAATGGAAAGAGGAAGAAAAATTGATGTCAAAGTTTGAAACTTTACGTAAAATAACAAGCAACAAGGAGTAGATCTAAGATTTAGCATGTAACAATGCATGAAAATAAGATCTTAAATAAAGCACATGAAATACTCAAAATAAAAACGATCCGAGAATTTATGCGTTGCCTAGAATTTAACCCGATAATGGTCAATTCAACCAAACGCGATGAGATCATGTGTCCAAATATTTAAGGATATTGGATCATGGAATTTCGCTACCTGAAAATAAAAAGGTAGCGCGTTTGGATATTAAAGGAGGGGTAAAATTTTCCTATGGCATCAATATGACTACGTATCAGGTACTCTTGTTTAAATCTCGTAAAAGGGAGGTTTTTCTATATTCTTTGTCTACCTTACTTGATTTTTTTCTTCAATTAGCTAAAACATGAGGAATTAGCTGATTTATTTGGTTTAATATCATTTAGATTTATATGGTTTATGAGTATGTTTTTATGGTTATGGGAAAAGGGCAATACTTGATTTAATTTGTAATGGATATGTTTGATTAACTTATTCCTTACTTGGTTGGTTTTGTGCCTATGTGAATATGTTTGATTAACATATTCTTTTACTTAGTTGATTAAGTCTATATGGATATGTTTGATTATCATATTATTTGCTTGTTTGACTGTGTCTATGTGAATATGTTTGTTGAGTATGGTTATATGGTTGATAGATTCTGAAAAAATTAATAATGGAAAAATATCTGGAGCAAAGGCTCTGTAATTCTTATTACTTCATCTCAAATGTTTACAAGCAAATTCGTGCACATTTTATAAGTATGGATTAGACAATTAATTTCTGTGTATTATACTAACACGACACCGTATTGTCAACTACCAAACAATCTAAGGAAATAGACATGTAAACCACGTTATGCACCTTTATTCTCGTGACCTCAACTTTATTCTCGTGACCTTAGCTTTATTATCAGCAACGATCTTATCTCGCGACCTCACCTTTATTCTTGTGACCTCATGCGACCTCATTACATAGAACAATATGTGGTTTATTTGGTTATATGGTTATCTGGTCTAGTCGCAAGTTTATTTTACGTCGTATTAATCGATGCAATAATTTATGGTTTATGGACATGATTTTTATGGCTATGGGCGGACGCTTCTATTAGGTCGACGATAGTTCTTATGGTTATGGGCTTATGTATCTATTAGGTCGACGATGGTTTTTATGGTTAGGGGCTGACGCTTCTATTAGGTTGGCGATGGTTTTTATAGTTATGGGATGATGCTTCTATTAGGTCGGGGATGGTTTATGGGTTGATGGTTTTATGGCCAAGTTTGTGAAGAACATGTTTGATTAACATGTTCTTTGCGATCTTTAGCTATGTGTTTTGAATATGTTTGGTTAACATATTACTTAATATTGTTGTTATGTGTCCAGGAGAATGTGGTTGATTAACATATTCTCTGTTTGAATGAGTTTGATTAACTTATTCCTTAGGTTATTTGTAGGGTGTCTGCATAGTATGTTCTGTGATCATGTGGTGATGCGACCTAGTAACTTTCTTTGCTCGCATTATTTAAGCATGTGGGACTAAGTAGTTTTCTTGGTCACCTATGGTCTAATTCTATCGAGTTGATGCGACATGGCTGTTTGGTCTTGTCCGCATTATTTAGACATGGGGGATTGAGTAGTTTTCTCAGTCGCTTATGATTTAATACGGTTCTGGTTTACTGGTCGCTTATAATCTAATATGGTTCTGGTTTACTATGGTTCTACTTGGTGTGATATGTGGTTTTATATGGTTTTACCTGGTTTGAGTATGGTCTAACTGTTTTATTTTGCTCAATTTATTTAAACTTGGAGGACTGAGTGGTTTTCTTGGTCATATGTGGTTTAATATGGTTTTCACTTGATTCAATATTCCAACTTGTGTTAATTCAACGGTAATTTTATGATACACATTAATAAGCTAACGCTTGCATAAATCGGGAGATATTCTATGAGTGTGTTATGGGCTTCCGCTTTTATTAGGTCGGCGATGGTTTATATGAAATGGGTTAGAGCTTTTATTAGGCCAGTGTTGATGTATGGATGCAATGGTTTTTCGGCCAACTTGTTTTAGGTCATTGATGTCTTTATGGTTTATGGTATTATGGGTTTCTGTGCTTTTATGGTTAGTAAAAGCTCGTTGGTATTAGTGGTTATGGAATGATGCTTAAGTAGTAAATTATGGGAGATAGTATTATGATTTTATATTGATTAAATGGTTTATGTTATTATGGTTCTCATGGTTATGAGCTGACATCAAAAATCCAGATAGGTATGAATGTAGGTTTTTAGATTTTTGTAAGGCGACCTCACCTTTAGAAGAGGTGGTCTCTTCTATAGGAGGGCGAGCTATTTTTAGGAATGGCGAGCTCTTGTATGGGAGTGATAAACTCTTATACGAGGGTGATGAGCTCTTATCAAATAAATGGTATTATAACAACTCGGTAGTGAGAGCTGAGCTTTTATGGTTAACATGATCTTTGTGCCCTAGTGGGCTAATATGGACTATGGTATGGGGTCCCGATGAACTAAAGGCATGGTATGGTTATTAGCTCATGATTATTACGAGAGTTCTAATATCTATGGTAATTTAGCATAAAGGAGAAATCCTAATTCTTAAATCAGGTGTTATTTATGGTATTGTGACCTTATATGAGGGCTCATGGTTAACAGGTTTATGGCTATAAGGAGATGCTAAGTAATATCTCAGGGTTATGGTTTACGGTTAGGGTATGAAATGACTTTTTGGTCGACCTGTTTTAGGTTGAATAAATGGTTTATGGTTTTTTGGCCAAAATATTTTTGGTCGAATAAATGAAATCTTTATTTTTTATATATTCTACCTGATTTCATACCTTAATTAGTTAGAATATGGGGGACTAGCTAATACGACATCAAGATTCGACTCGATATATATATGGTAATGAGATTTTATGGTTATTATAGAATTATGAAAACTAAGAATCCTAATATGAGAATATTTTCTAATTATGGAGATTAGATACAATTAGAAGATTTAATCCCATATTATGAAGGAATCCTATAATTTTATAAATGGGGATTCAACTCTTATTTCATACATTCATTTATCTTAGGGAAAAAAACTTTTTCCCATCCGAACAATTACGATTTTCACAACTTACCATACGAATTTTTTTTTGGGATAAACCACCATCTGAACTATGCGTTTTTTGCAACTTACCACCAGAAACTAGTATTTTGGTGTTTGTTAAGGGTCGTTTGGTACCTTTCAACTGATAAATATTATATATATATATATATATATATATATATATATATATATATACACACACACACACACACACACACACACACACACATATATATAATAGGGTTGCGGAGCTCCGCCGGAACGACGTCGTCTGTGCTCAAGCTCAATCCTTTCCTCTCCCACTTTCCATCCAGACCTCCCAAAAATCCCGTAAGCGCATTTCTTTCGATTTCCCCTTTTTTTCATAGTATCCTTTCAGTATCAGTTTTCTCGAATGGATTTTAATGATTTTCGATTACAGGCAAATAGGGTTTCTCAACAGAGGCAAATCCAGACCCAACGACGTCGTTTGGAAAACCATCTCTCCCGCCTCTCCAACACTCTCCTGAAGCCGACTCTCTCTGCCAAGTCCTAATCCGCCACCACAACCCATTCCACCACATGGAWTCATCTCTCCAGCTCCATGGTATCTCCCTTTCCCCGCCTCTACTCCACCAGATCCTCCTCCGTCTGAACCATTATTCCAAAATTGCCCTCGCCTTCTTCAAATATGCTCAAACCCACCACCACCAATCCCCTSTTCTCGACACCGCCGTGTACAACATCATGATAGACATCTTGTGCAAAGTCTGCCAATTCGACGTCGCATGACAGCTCATTTCATAGATGGACAGGTCGAAGTCCGGTTCGAAGCCCGAGTTCACAGCTGGTGTCGGCCGAAAATTGAGGATGGCGACTATTTTATAAAGATTTTATTTATTTTTCATCAAAATAATTTTTATTTTTTAATATATATATAATATTTAGGGAAAATTATCATTTACTACATTCTCACCACCACTAATTGCCATATAATCCTCTAGCTTTTTGTATCCCACTTAAGTTGAATATTTACCATATACTCATAAAACTTATGTTAAATTGACTACCCTGCCCTAAAAATCAACATAACAAAAGTATCTTATGAAACGTGATCTACGCAATCCAAATTTTTATAGAATATTCCATACTGCATATTTCAAAATATTCCATACTGCATATTTCGAAATGCGGAATTCTATACTTCAAAAATCCATACTGCATAAGTTAAATATTTCATACTTAAAAAATCCATACTGCATAAGTTAAATATTTCTTACTGTTGTCTTATGTTAAATATTCCATACTGCATATTTCAAAATGCATTTTCTAAAATATTCCATACTACTTTTATACAATATTCCAAAATATGGAGTTGTACCTAATTAAAAAAACCCAAAACATAAAAAAACAACTGTTTTCCTAGACGCCATTCTAAAGTTCAGGATTCACAGTAAAAAAATAAAAATTTTCACTAAAATTTACGAATGTAGGAATTCCAGAAAATCAATACTACAATACAAAATACAAAAATTGAAATAATATCATACTTACCCATTTTGTGGATCTTATTCTTCGCAATTAGTATTGAATCCCAAATTGATTAGCACTGATTTGTCGTAGTATTTTAGTTTATTTTTCTTATTGTTTTTGGTATAAGTTGGATAATTTAAGCTTAAATTCGTATATTTGTATTTCCAGCTTATTTTACCATGTTTTGATCTAGATTGATGCAAATAAGTGATTATTTGTGGTTTTTTCAATTTATAGCTAAGTAACCAGAAGAGTTCAGCACATTAGAGATGAAGTATGATGATCGAGAGGCAAAGATCGAGCTTTCCGGCGAAGAAGTAGCAAGAATTTGAAGCTGCCAGCTTTCTATAACGGTTATTCTACTGGAATCGTTATAGTACCCTTGAAAGGCAGAGGCGCTGAATTGAAGAACTAACGGTGGCTTTCTATAACGGTTGTTACTGTTACCTTACCGTTAGCGGGCCCAGAACCGACCTAAAAAGACTTGATGCCCAAGATTTCGAAATTCTATAAACACTACCCCATAAATCCGAATTTTTAAAGTTACCTAAGCTATAGTTAGACACTTTAAACTTATTCCTAGGGTTTTTAAGGCCTCTTAGGGATTGACAACCCCAACCAGTGCCGAGTTATTTTTAGTTTCTCTTCGAAATTCTTAAATTTAGTTTCCTAGCCTTAGATTAGTTTAGATTAGCTTTTAGATAATTTAGATTCAAGTTTTCTACAACCAAGACGCTGCAAATTCTTCGTTTAATTAGTAATTTTTCTTTCGTTCAATTTAGTTTAATTAATTTTTTATGCTTTACTTGATAGTTTATATAATTAATCTTCAAAACAACCCCAACAAAACCCCCATGTGCTATGAATTGTACGATCTTGGTGATATTGAATTGATTATTGTGATGAGATTGATGAAATTGAATTGCTAGATCTAACGGGTCTAGAGCCTAGAATCGTCGTGAACCATCAATTGGGTTTATCCGAAAAGATCGTGGAAACGATTCGAATCTCTAGAAACCAAGTTTCTTAATTACTTTCAAAACTCTTGAATTTTATTATTTTTCGTTTAGATCAATTTATTGCTTTTAGGTGTTTAGATTAGATTTTTATTTTTAATTTTTATTCGTAAACAAACAAACACAAAAGGATCTTCCGAGCCTAATTTTCCTTGAGAGACGATTCGTCTCAACTTACCAACCTACACGCGATCCCGTTCTCTTGCGGGCGAGCTTTTAAAAATTTGACAAATATTTAAAAAGTAGGTACATAAAAGTTCGAATCAAAATTTTGGCGCCGTTGCTGGGGAAAACTAAAGGTTGTGAATTTTGTGTTTGTTCTTCGTATCCTTATATATGTTTCTTATTTCGTTTCGTTTATCTTTTGTATTTATTTGTGTTCTTCGTTTTATTTCGTTTTTATTATTTTTCACCGGTGCGTTTAATCTTGTGCGTTGAGTGTTGTGTTTGCAAGGTACGTCGACAAACAAAACCCAAGATTTCTCAAACCGTTTTTCAAAAAAATAAAAATTAAAAAAAAATCGAAAATCCAAAAATTCGAAAATATTATTTTTTAAAAGGATTTTATTTTTCAAAATTAAAAAAATAAAAAAAAGTTCAAAAAAAAAAAAGATAAAATAAAATAAAAAATATCGTAAATTTTATTTTTAATTTAAAATTTAAGATTTTTCGAATTTCAAAAAAAAAAATTGAAAATTGTTTTTAAATATTTTTATTTAGTATTAAAAATTAAAAAAAGAAAAAAAGAAAAAAATATTTTTATTAAAAAAAAAACTATATCCATCGTATGATAATGAGTACCGCCATCGTAATTCTCGACGGGCTATTCCATTGAGTTCAAGGATGCGAAACTACAAGGTTGACGACTTCCACATAGAGCAACTCCAAAACTTTCGTGGGCTTCCGAGCGAGGATCCGCTAAAATTTATCCAAGAATTCGAAGCCATCACCCGGACTTTTCCTCGTCTTGTCCTTACAAGAGATGAAGTGAGGATGCGACTCTTCCCTTACACGCTAATGGGTCGGGCAAGCAGATGGTTAAGAAACTTAGAACCCTATTCCTTGCAAACATGGGATGAAGTTTACGATGAGTTCATGTTCAAGTTCTACGTGCCTAATGTAGTATGTGATCGTTGTGAAGGCCAAGGTCGTTTGGCGGATGCATGCATGGAACCATTTTACGATGAGCCACAATGGAATGATACCGCCATCCAAGATTATGCGAGCCACGATTCTTATGCCCCTCCCAACTTGATTCCTTCCAACCCGAGCTATGAAGTTTACCAACCAAATGATCAATTAGTGGTGGAGCAGTAAGACCAAGAAGCCGAGATGATTAGTGTTCAAGACGACATCGTCCCATTGATCAAAAAAGAAGATGATCTTGTTGAGATTATGGACCCAATTTCTGAGTCTATGCGTCAAGCTCATGAGTCTATGCGTCAAAGTTTTGAGAATATGGAGATGATGCTGTCTCAAATGATAGCTTCTGTAAAGGAATTATCGAACAAGGGGGATGACGTGCCGATTTGTGATGTGATGGAGCCCACCATGGATGTAGAGGAATTGAGCGTGGAAGATCGTTTGGAAGATACTTGTGAGGAAGAGATTATTGAGGAATTGGTTGAAATCACTCCCCCGATGCTAATTGATTTAGACAAGGATATTGGGGCATTGCCATTGGAGCTTAATGTGGTCTTACGTATTCAAGTTTTCTTAATTTTTATGCAGGCAATGAGATGGAGACTAACTTGGGAGAGATACATATGGAGGATAAATTTGAGAATACGGTGGAGATCGACCCTCTTGCACTTTTTGAATATTTTATGAAGGATGATGAGGAGGCGTTGCCACTGGAGTATCCAAATGATGTTGGAGATTCAAGGTCGTCGGAGTTCAATGAGAATGGAGGAGTCGAGGTGCCCGATATGGAGAAAAGTAAGATCATCGAGACGTATGGAGATCCACCCGATGATTTAATTGGTATTGAAATGGAGGTGGTGGATGAATTTTTGGAGAAGGAAGAGGTGATCGAACCTCTTATCAAGCCACCCAAGGTGTTGATCGAGGATGGTACTGAAAAGGTGGTTGAGGTAGTCAATGAAATTCCCCCTCCCCTTTGCCCTTTTATAGATTTTAATTATTTTCAAGTTGTTGAGGGGGGTATTAAGGAATCGAAGGAGTTCGGAGTGTTCGAGGGATTTTCCGTTTGTTCGACGGATTTTTTAGTTTTTAAAAAAGTAGAGGATCACCCTGTGACACAATTTTCGTTTAATTTGTTTGTAGTGTTAAGTTATTCGCTTTTTCGACCTCCGATGCGAATTGGAGTTTTGATTCTACGACTTGCTGTCCATGCCCGCTTTGAGGATTATAAACGCCCATGCTTACTTTTAGAGAACACTAAGGCGTGGCACAATCGTCATTTATTTCTGGACCCGAGATAGCATCGTTCGTAAAAGGCGTCGAGCTTTCGACGTTAAACAAGCACTTCTTGGGAGGCAACCCAAGTGTTTGATTCCTTTTCTATTTTTCTTTCGCTTTTATTTTGATTTTTCTTTATTTTATTAGTTGTGTCTATGCTTTGGTACATTTATGCGGTGTTGATGTGCAGAAATTTTTGAGGCAATTGCCGAAACTAGGAACCTAGCGGTAGCTCCTTACTGTTAGTAGTTACCGTTAGCAGTCCAGGCAAATTACAATGATATCAACCGCTAAACAGGATGTTGGGGAAGTTACAGTTAAAGGCCGAAGATAGATTAGAGGTAGCACCAACCGCTAGCGTGCAGATTTGCAAGAATTTGAGAAAAAAACCGAGCTAAATTTTGATGCTATTAATCAAGCAATGTCCAATCACGGGATTAAAGATGAAGGATGATTGCACATAGCTATTTGGAGAAACTCGACCATTAGTTTTCAGTGACATTTTCTTACTCCTTTCCTCTTTTGATTTGTTTTTCTTTATATTTATGGCAATCAGGAGATTGCCGAGTTTTTAGAGGGGGGGATGGTTGAGCGTAATTTATATTATATTCTTAAAAAATGTGCAATTTTTAAAATTTTTACGTGATTGATTACTATTTCCGCGCTGATTGTGTTTGTATGGCTTACCTGTCGAAATTAACTAAGATTAGATTTTTGGCTTCTGTCTTTTGAGCGTGCATAAGTGCATAAATTTTTCATATTTATATTTATATATTGTAAAATGGTACTTGAACGCAATTAATTTCGCAAAACCTTAAACGCAGCGTCAATTCAAAACTTTTTCATGCAAAAAGCCTGTGAGTAGCCTGAGTGATTATCATCATTGCATGTACTTGAATAAGTTTCAGTCTTGATATCTCTTTGAAACCGCTGCGTGTAGTTGACTTTGAAAATGACGTTAAGGCACAGAAAAAAACCCTATTTCCGGCCACATCCATATATTTTTAGCCACTATAAATTCTGAATGGGCCAATCATAGCCAAATTATCCATTCCTATAGCCTTGAGCGAATTTATTGAGTCGACCCATACTAACCCATTAAAAGCGTGGGGTAGGAGTTCGTCATTTTTTATTTTATTGGTTATTAGTGTTTTGGAGAATTTTATTAGGGATTTTATGATTTTATGAATTTTTGTAATAAAGGATCACCATCCTTAAAAAAAATAATAATAATAAAAATGACCCCATAAAAAAGAATAAAATGGGGATAAAAAAAGAAAAAGAAGGATGGTGAATCTTGGTGGTTCTAGTTTAATCATTGCCTACGCGCTTTCTAAGGGCTTGAGTTTTATTGTTCATTTTATGAAGCCTAATGTTAAAGGGCAAGACTTGTGTAAAGAAGCATATTATAAGCTTCAATTGTGTTTAAGTGGTTTGAGCAACAAGTCGGTTGTAGAGTATCGAGTTGAGAAATAGCCTAATTTAAAGGCTACGTTATGAGTGTTTAATAGGTTTTCTTTTGAATGAGGTGAAGCAAATTGCTTCGTGATTAGATTAGGTTGAGTGATTTAGCCACACTACTTATATATTCCATAACCGCCCAAAGAGCCTTACATTACAACTCGTAAAGACCTTTTCTGATTCTTAGTTCGATAACACACGTAATTTGCGATTGAAAAGAGATTGATTTTTGGTTCTTATTTATTGTGCATGTATTTGTATGATTTGAGTGTATACACGTCCCATGCAGCAATGCTTGAGTGTTTGAGCGTACACCCTATATATTACCCTTTTGTGAGGAAGCATGAATTTGATTTTGGAGCGACAAAGTAATAAGGGTGGAGTGTTTGAAGTTGCGTGACATGTATCTATATTTTCAAAATTATATATGTAGCATAGCACGACTCCTTGCTTGAGCTTATTTTCTTTCTTGTTATACTTTGAAACTATCGTTTGTTCGAGGACAAACAAACCAATAAAGCGTGGGGTAGTTGATTAGCACAGATTTATCTTGATTTTTAGTAGTATTTTAGTTTATTTTTCTTATTAATTTTGGTATAAGTTGGATAGTTTAAGCTTATATTCGTATATTTGTATTTTCAGCTTATTTTACCATATTTTGATCTAGATTGATGCAAATAAGTGATTATTTGTGGTTTTTCACTTTATAGCTAAGTAACCGGAAGAGTTCAACATATTAGAGATGAAGTATGATGATCGAGAGGCAAAGATCGAGCTTTCCGGCGAAGAAGTAGCAAGAATTTGAAGCTGCTAGTTTTCTATAACGGTTATTCTACTGAAACCGTTATAGTACCCTTGAAAGGCAGAGGCGCTGAATTGAAGAACCAACAGTGGCTTTCTATAATGGTTGTTACCGGTACCTTACCGTTAGCGGGCCCAGAACCGACCTAAAAAGACTTGCTGCCCAAGATTTTGAAATTCTATAAATACTACCCCATAAATCCGAATTTTTAAAGTTACTTAAGCTATAGTTAGACACTTTAAACTTATTCCTAGGGTTTTTAAAACCTCTTAGGGATTGACAACCCCAACGAGTGCCGAGTTATTTTTAGTTTCTTTTCAAAATTCTTAGATTTAGTTTCCTAGCCTTAGATTAATTTAGATTAGCTTTTAGACTATTTAGATTCAAGTTTTCTACAACCAAGACGCTGCAAATTCTTCGTTTAATTAGTCAGTTTTCTTTCGTTCAATTTAGTTTAATTAATTTCTTATGCTTTGCTTGATAGTTTATATAATTAATCTTCAAAACAATCCCAACAAAACTCCCATGTGCTATGAATTGTATGATCTTGGTGATATTGAATTGATGATTGTGATGAGTTTATTACGATGAGATTGATGAAATTGAATTGCTAGATCTAACGAGTCTAGAACCTAGATTTGTCGTGAACCATCAATTGGGTTTATCCGAAGAGATCGTGGAAACGATTCGAAACTTTAGAACCCAAGTTTCTTAATTACTTTCAAAACTCTTGAATTTTATTATTTTTCGTTTAGATCAATTTATTGGTTTTATGTGTTTAGATTAGATTTTTATTTTTAATTTTTATTCGTAAACAAACAAACACAAAAGGATCTTCCGAGCCTAGTTTTCCTTGAGAGACGATTCGGTTCAACTTACCAACCTACACGCGATCCCGTTCTCTTGCGGGCGAGCTTTTAAAAATTTGACAAATATTTATAAAGTAGGTACACAAAAGTTCGAATCAAAAACCCTTAAAGCCTAATTCAAACAATCCAAAAACATAAAAAAACAACTATCAACTGTTCTCCTAGACGTCATCCTAAAATTCAGTCGAAAAAATTTCATACTTACCGATTTTGTGATTGGTTTTTTTTTTTTTTTTTTTTTGCCAAGATTTACAAACGTAGGAATTCCAGAAATTCAATACTAAGTAGAAAAATAATATGCAATTAGTATGTAGTACTGAATCTTTAGTATGTAGTATTGAATCCTAAACCCATGTACAACAAACACTTGCATAATTCAAACAATCCAAACGCATAAACTATCAACTCTTCTCCCACACTCCAATACTGTCAACTCTTCTCCCATACGCCATCCTAAAATTCAGCTCTGATTTCTTGATTGCTTCTTCTTTTTCGCCAAAATTTACAAACATAGGAATTCTAGAAATTCAATACTAAGTAAAAATTTAAATAATATCATACTTACCTTGAATCCCTAGATTTAGTATGTAGTATTGAATCCTAAATCCTTAAACGGCGAACACCAGTCCAAAACTCAAACCAGGTACTCACGACCGATGAGAATCCCTGATAATTTGGGGTCGAATTGTTTGAGATTTTGGAAATTTGCGTTAGTGATTTTCGAGAGTTGATAAAATGCTTGATATAGGAAGAGATTTTGGGCAAATTAGAGAGAAATTGAGATGGGAGGTATTGTAGTCTATCACGTAGTTAAAATGGAGTAATTAGTAAGATGAAAATATACTGTACTATTTGGGATAAATTATTTTCCTTATGGAGTATATGGTCAATGCCCCTAATATTTATCATTTGAAAGTTACCAAAAAACCCTTAACAAAGCGGATTTGGTATCCAAAACTACCAAAATTCTGGTTTCGGGGGGTAAGTTGCAAAAAACGCATAGTTCAGATGGTGGTTCGTCCCAAAAAAAGGTTCGTATGGTAAGTTGTGAAGATCGTAATAGTTCGGATGAGAAAAAGTTTTTTTCCCATTATCTTATTTCATAACTTTAATTAACTTCAGTTCTCATGAACCATAGAACTCACAATTTTGTGTGGAATACTTCTTTCAACTTCAATTATTATGCATCATGAAACTCCTATTTACGGACTTTATGGGGAAAATAGAGAGGCGAACACTTCTTTAATACAGGGGAAATCTTCTTTTGGAGAGGCGAGCTCTTATACATGAAACGTGAACCCTAAATTGGGAATACATCTCTTGCCTCTTGTTTATACAAAGAGGACACAAGTTTCACTTTTATTCTAAGTTGATTTTATATCCTACGTTTTGAGCTCTCATATATCATTCTCAAATAATATCTGATATAAGCATCGGAGGGCCTACGTCGGGGCTGTCGGGCTTGGATTTGAGTTTTGTTTTGCAGTTGATTAGGACTCCAGGAGCTTTGTGGAGGGCTATCAGGTCGCCTATCACATATTTAAGGTTAGCACTTTATTTGATTAGTGAACCAATCTTTTTGTTCATATCATGTCCCCTCGGTAAATTGAATACCGAGGTTTTTTATCATTGTCGATGTAAAACTCTATGGGTCCGTTTGGTTGGAGAGATAGGACGGGATTGAGTGGGATATCCCATCATATCCAATGTTTGGTTTCTTTGATTATGGCCCGGAATAAGAATCCAGGCCCGCATATAATCCAACAAAATGGGGATAACTCCATCCCGCCCCATACCCTGTGATAATTTATCACCCTCTTAATCCTGGTAGTGAAATTTCCATTATGTCCCCGGAAGTGCAAGCGCAAGTGGCATCACAAAGAAGACCGAGTGGGAAATTAGGGTTTCGGTGCTATGGCGGAGGCTGATGTGAAAAAGGGACCGTCAAGTGGTTCAAAGACCAAAATCAAGGTTTGGGTTCATCTCTCCGGATGATGGGAGCGATGATCTGTCCGTACTTCAATCCTCCATCAAAACCGATGGGAGCGACGACGGCCGTGCCAAGGCGGCGAACATGGATCCGTGCAGGGAGGCCGCGAAGACGGATCTTATGGAGGCGGCGGAGATGATTTCTTTTATTGGTGGACTACTCCGTTTGCTTCCACGACGGCAACATAGGAGACTTGATAATCAGTCACATTCTCCATGGCCATGTATGTCTATATTCTCTTCGGTTGTGTTTTATTCCTTTCAATTTTCTTTTCTATGTTGGAATATTGCTATTTTGATTATCTATTTGTTCAGAATCACTTTTTTTCTTCTTTTTTTGTCCATGGAAGGTATCTTCGACGATATTCTGCTTCTGAATGATTACAAAAAGCTCTGGAACATTGTTTTCTTGTGTCTCCTTTATTCTTTGTATATATATCTGAGATTTAGTAACATTTGGTAGTGATATCTCATTTTTCTATTTTGCAACCAAGAGTTTTTATTGTTCAATTAGCTCAAGCTTTCATATATTTGGCCACGAAAAACCTGGTTATAGGGCTTACTCATATAAAATATACTATTACTTACAAGGTTTTTTTCTTTATTTTTTTTTTTAATTCAATATCACCTGTTCAATCTTCTTTTTGATGATACATTTTGGTAAGTAAATATCAGGAAAGTAGCTGCTAGGCCAAGAGATCCAGCTAAGTGGAATGAAATTGCTGATGTTGTAGCTGCAGTTTCTATCCCTGTTATAGCAAGCGGTGATGTGTTTGAGTATGAGGATATTGAATGCATTAAAGTCGCAATAGGTAAGTTAAGTGATTTTTCCAATAATTCCCTCTGGATTGTGTAATTCCATATTCCACATCGTATATCTTGGTGTTTTCTCATTTATGAACAAACTGTATTTTTTTTCTTTTTTGGAGTTGAGCTTAAAGATCATTTCTACATTTTGTTTTAGTTTCCTGGCATTGGCAGCCTATTTGGATTGTGTAAATTCATTTTAGTAGGAATTTGGAATTCTCGTTACAGTCCGGAGTTATAATACAAACCCTTTGCTCCGAAATTATTTGCAATTTGAATGAGTACCAAATATCTCATACCAAGAGCAATCACGAATTGGGGGTGCTGGGTTGTCTAGTAAAAACCTTGGAGGCTAAAAGTGATTTTAGTTTTAATGGTTTCCAAAAGGGATTCGTAGAGGTTTAACAAATTCTCAAAGTGGGCTTTGATTGTTTTGTAATTCTATAATTTGGGATTCAGTTAAGCAAAGTGATTTTATTTGTTTTGTATGTTTCTTTAGGCTGGTCAGGAGTCCTTCAGATCCATTACTAGATCATTACTACAGAGGAGAAGCTGGTGCACTTCTGGTTTATGACATTACCAGGTAAAGGAATAACTATGTTCTTGAAAGATGTGTAACTTGCAAGTATTGTGCTTGTATTCAAACCTGTGCTCAAAATGAATTTATTCCATAGGCGTACAAGTTAAGTTTTTCCCAAGTTTGCTTTTCTGGACCAATATTATCGAAGCTATTGTTGGCTATAGTTTACTGGCATCATGTACTATCTACTTCAGTTTGCTCTCTGCACAATGATTGGTGACTACGTTATGGACCTTTTAGGATTAAACATTTTATAGTTCAAAATATTCTATTTGTCTCTCTTCTTGGGATGAAATGACATTCTTATATGATGGGAACGAGCTTTTTTTCCCCCTAAACTAGGGGTATAAAATATGTCGTTGCCTAGGAGGGAAACATTTAATCATCTTGCGAGCTGGTTGGAAGATGCTCGGCAACATGCAAACCCAAATATGACGATCATGCTTGTAGGAAATAAAAATGATCTTGCTCACCGAAGGGCTGTAAGTAAAGAGGAGGGGGAGCAGTTTGCTAAAGAAAACGGACTTCTGTTCCTGGAGGCCTCTGCAAGAACAGCCCAAAATGTTGAGGAGGTAACACATTTGAAGCAAATTATAGAACTTATTACTAAGTAATTGTGGCCCCTCAAAGTGATGCGTATCATCAACGAGCCCACAGTTGCAGCCATTGCCTTGACAAGAAGGCCACCAGTGTCTACAAGAAGAACGTCTTGGTCTCCGATCTCGGTGGGGGTACCTTTGATGTCTCTTTCCTGACCATTGATGTTGGTGAAGTAGTTTTTGTTTGCTTTTATCCATTGTTATGGAAAACTGAATGGGTGACTTGGTTTCTAATATTTGTATGGCTTCGTTTGTGTTTGGACACTATTATGCTGGTGCTTTTCTACGCATGTTTTAGAAGATAAATTTGTCACTTTTTCTCAAAAGTAATTTGACCACTTTTTTAAATTAAATTATATTAAAACGATAGCATAATTTATTATTTATTTTATCGGCTATCAACATGTTACTATCAAYTATTATTACGATTCAATACTTTTTTATTTGAAATGATCTCATAAATAATTTTTAATATTAATGATGATTTAGTTTTTTTTTAATTATGTAGGAGTTTTCTTAACATAAATAGGATGGATACCCAATTAATATTAAAAATTTAAACAAGATCATTTGAATATATATATATATATATATATATATATATATATATATATATATATATGTGTGTGTGTGTGTGTGTGTGTGTTATTTTATTTTTATTATGAGTACAACAATATCAAATTTATCACTTTTTCTATAAAATAATTTTACCACTTTTTTAATTAAATTTGCGAAATTGCACAATGCAATACAATGTAGTATTTATTTAATTGGCTATCAACATGTTATTTATCAAATATTATTACGATTCAGTACTTTTGATTTGAATTGATTTCTTGAAATAATGTATTTGTTACTATCTCATTAATCATGCAAAATAATACAAGTGCGAAACCAGCATCGAGTGGAATGAACACTGTGGCATTAACTATAATAGATTCGTAAAAATATCAACTAATTGTCTATTAGTTGTTGGTGATATTGATCTACAAAGTGGTAGCAGAGAATTGCAGTAGAAAAGAGATCTGGTAATTTGAAACGTATCAACGAGTTGCATCCTATGTGCATTGCTCTACACTATCCATTACTATTTTCATGTGGCGAAGACAACCACATGGAAGACATATCTTTTTCTGAACCTCGAAAACATAAAGGCAAGGGTAAATAATATGTGAGTCAGATGGATTTCTTTTCTCACCGATTGCATGAAAGAGGCACGGAGGTACTCACTATTCTATATAGTCGGCGACTCACAAAAAAATTCATAATTGATACATATACGATTATTGAATCTCCAAAATTGTGGTACGTTAGAACTCATCAAAAAAATTATGAAGTGATATTTACAGTAGGATTGTTGATGTAGTGTTATGAGGTGAGGCAGATGGCTGGTACTCATGTTGTCTTGTCCACGACATTTACTAGCGGTTCTCCAGAGGTCGTTTCACATAATTTTTTCTATATTGAATTGTGTAGCTTATTTATATGTTAAATAGTGTAACCAATTTAGATCTATCAAGTATTTGTTTAAATAGGGTAATAAATATAATTATAGGTTCACTATAACATTCTATCAGAACAAATGTGAGGATGTAGAGGATAAAAATATTGATGAGATCAACATGTATTATGATTGTCATTACATTTTTCCACACGAAGCGGCGCAGAGAATATTAGTTTATGAAATACAGTATAAAACTCCACCTATCATGTGTTTGAGTTTTTATCTTCCAGAAAACCATAATGTATTGTATAATGATAATGATCACGCAAGTCAAAAATACCATAGCATGTTTTAGGTTGGTTCGAGATAAATAAGAAAAATCTGGAAGCATGGAGTTTGCCTTATGTTCAGTTTCCTAAAAAAAAAAAATAGTACTCAAAAACAAAAGACTGGACACCTAGTAAACTAGATTTGTTTTCATTAGTACGAATTTACTATATTCCGCCAAAATTGATAAAGTAATGGATGCAATATATTTAACCAAGAGTGGTGCATTTCTCATCTATAGACACAGAGGATGATTTCTACAACTGTTAAATCTAATAGTGGAATTGTTCTTAATGTAATATCTAATGACATAACTTTTATTCTTCTTCGAAAGGAAGAACTGGGCATTCTATATTTAGGGTTACTTTTAATATCCACCAAGATTTCGATCATTACTGGTACTCCACTTGCAAAATTAATGATGGATGCGCATCTCATTATTTGGGACGAAACTCCAATGATGCATAACCATTATTTTGAAACTTTGGACAAAACATTGAAAAACGTGACGACATTGCAAAATAATTCTAATACACAGCTTCCATTTGGTGACAAAATAATAATTCTTGGTGGAGATTTTAATCAATTTTTGTCGATTGTTCCAAAAAGTATTAGACCAGACATAGTTCACACAGTGATCAGATATTCGCATTTATGGACTCATTACATAGTCTTGAAGTAGACCAAGAATGTGGTGCTGCAAAATCACAATTTAAATCCCAATTGTGTCAAGATAAATAAAGTTTTCAACTTGATAAATAGTATAGGAGATGTAATAGTTGGAGGACCAAATGATGGTATCGTTCAAATTGAAATCTAAGTTATCTATTATTGAAAGATGATGGTGACCATGTTCTGTCAATTGTGGCGAGCACATATCCACAATTTGGAAAAACTACTGAATATTTCGCTTATTTGGAGGGTCAGTCTATTCTTCCCCAACACTTGATGTAGTCGATTTGATTAATAAATATATGATGTCATAAAATTATGGAGAATGTAAAGTATATCTTAACTCTGATAATGCATGCAAATCTGACTCAAACATTGACATATTGTATGACGTCCACTCACTATAGTTTCTAAATACCATTAAATGTTATGGATTGTCTCTATGAGCTAAAACAAAAAATTAGAATTCCACTCATATTGTTGAGAAATATCGATCATTCCCTTGTGTTGTGTAATGTTAGTTGTTAACTTGACGGTCATATTGTATAGGCTAATATTTCTCAAGTAAGCAATGCAGGTAAATTGTTGTTAATCCCTAGAATGACTGTCACACCATCCAATTTGAGGTTCCCTTTCAAGTTCCAACGATGATAATTCCCTCTGATCATGTCATATGCTATGATGATCAGCAAAATTCAAGAACAATATCTCTCTCACGTTGGAATTTTCCTGAAGAAGCGTGTTTTCAGTCATGGTCAATTATACGTTGCTATATCAAGGGTGACCAATCGTATGGGTTTACAAATATTGATCGACGATGATGAGAATAAATATAGTAACGAAACTACAAATGTTGTGTATAAGGAAATTTATCAAAATTTGTAAACTATATTTCGTCTAATAACAATCCTTTTATGAATCAGGTTATATCATTTTGAATACTATTCGATCTTTAAATAATATTTAGATGATTTATATATAGGGAGCAGTTATGATAAAACCATCTCTCGTGTGAGAACCAGTGATAGTTCTTACTGAAATACACACACACAAAGAGATATATATAACTTAAGTATACATATATACAATTACTTATTTAAATATTTTAATACATTTTAAATAATTCTTTTTATTTTAAATAAAATAAAATAAAAAATTATCGTGCAACGCACAGGTACAATACTAGTTTAATATAAATTATGAAAATATATTTTTATATAATAAACATAATAAAATTATAAAATTTTAAAATGTAAATACTTATTTATGAAATATGCTAATCAATAATTTGTTTTTAATTAAATAAATTCTGTAACAAAATAATATGGAATGTTAAATAAATATTCCTTCGGATGCAAAATTTAAAGCGGTGAGGCTAGAGATAAATATTGAGTTTTGTACAATTTTGCAGAAATCTCGCTACCTGATCAACAGTTGTTCCAAGAACTAATGGAAAAAAAATCTACACACAATAGAAAAAAGAAAAAATGAATTGCCCAGAATATCATCCAAACGAAAGCAGAAATAGCGATCCAATATAATTAGTTTTGGTGACAAGAATTATATTAGTTTTGCCACAATTGTAGAAGAAAACCATATTCCGCTCACAAATTAAATCAGAACAGAAATCAACCATTTATTTAGCAACACTTTCCAACATCTAATGGTCCTTAAATTGGCCATAGAAACTCATACTACTCACTGAGAGGGACTTGTTTTGAGCTTAAAGTGTTCTAGCAAAGGAACCCCATCAAGTCCTTTGGTGTACCGGCATGCAACAATCTCCTCTCCCGTGGCCTCTCTGTAAATCGGTGGATTTTCTTCAGACAACAACTCTTTGATTGGTCGATACACTCTCGAGTTACTACTTTCTTGGATATGCGGTCTGAAAAAGAATGCCACAGAGATTCTTGGACCCACGCTATTCGCCAACACTCTGTGGTAGACACTTTTGAACTTAGCATTTGTGACGAGCTGCAAGAAATAATCATAGTGTATTAGGCTCAACGAGAATTGTGAGTTGAAAAGAGTTATAAATAGTATAGACACTAGCCTCCATAAGGTCTCCAATGTTCACTATGAGAGCTCCGGGGGCGAAAGGCACATCAACCCACTGATCTTTGTGAAGAACTTGAAGCCCACCGATTTGGTCTTGGAGAAGTACAGTTATAAAGCCACTATCGGTGTGATTGGTAAGGCCCAACGTCAAATCTGGTTCAGGACAAGCCGGGTAATAGTGGCCTGTGACATATAGCCCCTCTGCACAACCCAATTCTTCCAAGTGGTGTCGGTTTAGCCCAAGAGCATCGGAGAGCATTCCTAATAGATCAATCCCTAATTTCTTCACTTGCTTCGAGTATTCCATCATTGCATCTCTACAAAGGAAAAAACGAAGAGCTATAACTACGAAAATGTGAAATTCGATGTTTCCTGTAATTAATTTGAAAAATACTATACATCCACATTAAACGGATCTATAAATTAGCAAGACTGTAAGCCCAAATGCAGAATCAAGAATCCTATGATCAATTACTCAAAGATTAATGTGATAAGACACAAGTTCTCACATCAAAAAGACATACATAGTACATATATATAGCTACAGATAATTGTTTAACTAACCTGCAAACTTGAGGCAATTCTTCAGGTTCGGGTGGCTCTGGAGCCATATTCAAATAAAGGGTGTCCCTCCAATTCGCGCTGGGAGCTTGATGCAAGTCAAAATTACTATTATATATCACCTTTCTCTTAAAATCACGCGAGTAATACTGTTTCTTGACCTCGTTATCCAATTCGTGAAATTTCTTAACACCCTCAAGTACTCTGTTCATGAGATCAATCGGAATCCCATGATTTACGACCTGGAAAAAGCCCCATTCTTCGCAAGCTTCTTTAACCTTATCGGTAATTTTATCCTTGGCCGAGCTTTCCAAGTCTATGACTGGAATGCTTAGATCAGATATTTCAGATTTGAAGTTATTCTTGAGTATATATTGTTGGTGAACGAATATACGTGGGATTTTTTCTAGGCCATCTTCTGTAAGCCCCTTGACGCCGGCTTTGGTATCGTCAAATGCTTGTATCTCACTCTTTCTACCATCATACTTAGAATTGTTTGTTGATTGCCCTTTGCCACTTTGTGTGAGCTCCATTTTTTGCTTTCACTAGAGAACCGTCAAGAGGGAAATAGATTAAACCTCATGATTGATTTTGTAAATTAACCATAATTGACAAGGACAGGCTGACATGAATTAATATTTTTTTACTTGTTTTTAAATCAGCATTAGGTAATTATAGGTATATCATTTAAATTTCTGTTGAAGACAGAATAAGTTTGTCCCTTTCTTTCTTATATTTATCTATAATTAATGATTCTGTGATCCGATCGGTTCAATTTGAGATATTTGGAATCTTTATCTGTCTTCTTTTTCTAGATTAATTTCGTATTTATTTAATTTATTCTCATCCAGGTATGTGTGGTTTGATCTTGTCTACTGACTAGTAAATATTTTAGACTATCATATTAGCTATTTTGTAGGTTTAATATCTTGAGCAAGAAATTAATAGTGCTAAAAGTAAGAGTGAACTCTGAATTTCTGAGCGTTGCCACTTATTTACACTACTTATTTACTTCAACCGTAAACTTCATTTTATATTTAGTTTGGATCACCCATATTGTTAATTGTGTTAATTATTAATACTGATTTATCAAAAGAAGTGCATTTTGGGGAATAGGTGGACCAATTAGAATACTCCAAAAATAACTTGTCAAGCTGTGGTTCAAATGGGTCTATTTTGGGAGAAGGCCAAAATCTTGAGGTGGTATAAATGACAACTTTATTTTTTATTTTTGTTAATATTGTTCTCCCCGTTTTTGCAGAACCTAATCATAAGGGAATAAAATTTTGCAGCCTCCGAAGCAATTTTTCGGTCCAATTTTACTCACCTAACGCCGAATCTGATCATACATTGTAAAATACAAACTCAGTTGCCCACTCAAATTACACAGACACAGCATAAAACTCATCTTTAGTTTGACAAGTTTAATTCACAAGTACAACAATGGCACTTTCTATCAGAGATTGATAGAAATACCTTAAGAACACCCTTGAGATTTGCATTTTCTTAATTTATAAATTCATACTGAGAGTGTAGTTTGTAAAATAGAAACAAAATATCAAGGGGGTAATTGTAATTTTGAAAGATAACTGCACTTTTTTTTTTTGGTAATTGGCAAACCAGGGTAATTCTTGCAATTATGTTATTTCTCAAACCAAGCTTTTGAAACCACCCCGAGGTTCGGGGTAATTACAGAAAACTCCAAAGAAATTTCAAAATTACAATTAACCAAACATCAAAAGACTTTGAAATAGTTGCATGCATTAAAAAAAAGGCTCATTTAAAGGCACCACCAAAAATAAATAAGAATTTCTTACAAATTGGTTTTCTTAATTGCTTCTTGTTCCCGATTCGAGTGATATGTTATCCTTGATGGGGTAAAAGCCAGCAACACCTTCTTCACACGGATGCAAATGAAGTACCTGAAATGTGAGGACAGGGGTCTTGTTAATCTTGTCCAAATGCCTCTGAATTCTTTCAAGTCTCAAGCTGCTAATTTGTTGCCTATTATACTGAGTGCAGTTTAAAGATGAAGCTAACGAGTTCCCATTACATTCAGTGCAAAAGAGAACCCAAAAAAATAGGGTTAATTATATATAAAATCTTCACTTTTACCCAAATTGCATAATAAACTAAACTTTTTTAGGTTTGCAAAAAAAGACATCACTTTTATTGCCCTTTGCAAAATGAAACGCATGTCCATTTTTGGGAAAAAATACAAACACCCGACAACCAATCACAACTAATAAGATCAGTACAAAACCCTTTTAAAATCCCAAAAATATGGGATATTAGTAGTTGTGTTTTAAAATATTTGAACAAAACCTCACACATACACATTTTCCACATCAGTACAAATCCCACCCCCATTCGCCGTACAATGACTCTAACAAAAGAGTAAATACAATCTTCACACCCTACAGCAAAAAACCATTCTCAAACTAACACTTGACAAGGAAATGAATAGGTGAATATAAAGATAAGCAAGTTACAAACAAACAAAGACTTTGAAAAATCACTAAACCCGCAAATACAAAAGCATATGTTGATCTTACTATAAAATTAATTCCTTTGTTTGGATCAACAAAAAACACCCAAGCTAAGTCAAAGGTATCATATGGGCACACGGCAGGGCCTACTCAGCTGCTGTCTTCAGATATTCCATCCCCAGCATGCCTGAAACCAAAATAAACGAATCAAAGTTGAGATCCCTTTTGATATCCCATTAATTCAAAGCAGATACTAAACCAGCAAAGCACGTGGATGTTACATCAAATGCTAAATCATAATAATAGGAAATGGCTCTATATATCTTTATGGTTAATTACAAAAATTACCTGTGAATTTAGCTTAAATTAAAACAAAAAATAAATCAGTTCTCTTTCAAATTCACTCAAGGCTCGCGAGGGGGTATTCATCACGTAAAAAGAAATTTCAAAGGGGTGTAATTAGGCAAAACCTCAGGGTAACTTTTGTCATCTTCTATTATCTTTATTCCAACCACCCCCTAGAAGTAACCTAAAAAGAGTCCATTTTTTATTTTCCATTTTTCTTTTTGGTTTTAACAAAACAAAGAAAAATTGAGAGAGAATACTCTCTCTCTCCCTCTTAATCTAATTCTGCTCTATACCCAGATTTAATAACGCTATTCACCGGTTCATATGTTTCACACACTCAATTTGACATAAAAAATCAAAAGCATCAAATTGAGAAATTGTAATCTCTATTTGTAGTTAATCGTCCAAAAACAAATTTCTTTAAAAAAAGAAAAAGATGGGGCCTTCAAGAGTTATTTTAGTTATCATAACATTATTTTTTCTGTGAACTGTTCAACCATACGAAGTAGCTCGAATTCTAAGAAAGCAAGAACAAGACGAAATGAAACGGGATTATACGACTAAGCCACCTTCGCCAAATTTCACAATTAATTCTTTTTTCGCAGCTTCTAATTAAAAGGAAAAACAAAATCGCCAACACCAGAAATAAAGAGAAAAAAATACCTAGCAAGGGCTGGGCGTTTCCTGTCAAGGTGACCTTCCCGGCTGCTGCGAACGGAAAACGAAAATCAAAATAGGACCTAAGAAGAACGATTATCCTTCTGGTTGTGCCATTACCAATCACTGGTAACCACCGGTCCGGCCGCCCCTGACCTAAGAAACGATTATCCTTATGACCAAATAAGGACCAGCTTTGCGAAAAGAAGAAAGATATCGGGCGAATGAGGAGATGCCGACTCCCAAATCGGGGAACTTGCAGAAAAGAACGAAAGAGAATGAAGACAATCGTGATAATGAGGGTGAGGCTAATAATATTCGGGGAAAATTTAGACCCGGATTCCATTTCTGTTGCTAAACCTAATAAATTAGCAACAAATTTCTATTCCGTCTCTAAAACTTCAAATAATTAGCAATAGATTTATTTTCCGTTACTAAAAATGATAAATAAAAAAGAAAATAAAAAATATTTAGAAACGTATCCGTCTTTAAAACTAATAAATAAAAAGGAATATTTAGAAACGAATATATATTCTGTTGCTATTCCGTTTCTAATTAGCAACGGACCATACTTCCATTGCTAATTAGAGACTTCCGTTGCTAATTAGAGACGGATATTAATTCCGTTGTTAAATTATTTAAAAATAATAATTTTAAAAATTATTGAAAAAATCGGTTGCTATTCCATTGCTAACCTGTCTCTATTAGCAATTGAAAAATCTGTCTCTAAAAGTCTGTTACTAATTTTCAGTTTTTCTTGTAGTGCTTATTCAATTTTTCCACCCAGGGAAAGGTCACACAATTCATTTCATTCTCTTGGTTGAGTTTTCAACTTATTGGTATGTGTAACTAAAGTTTTGTCAAGTTTCCACAATCTCGAAATAGCTTAGAGATCTTAAGGTAGTATAATTTGATACTAATTTTGTTCTGTTCATGTGAATTTGTAGTGACATGAAGATAATTATTTTATATTTGTACTTTATTATGATGTAAATGTTTTACGTGTATGATCCCCAGGTGGACACTAATGTTTTTTCATGTTTTGTCTCCTGTTGATGTGATGCTTGTGATATTATATGTGTGGTAACTATTGTTTGAGCGCTAGATTAAGAATCGCTTTAGCAAACTGATAAACATTATAGAACAAGAACATCAGAAATCGCATTTAAATAAGCATGTATGTATGGGCTTCCACAGAACTATGAATATACAAAACTATGTCCTTGATGGCATCTACTTGCTTAATTTCGGTGTAAATTTTTTGGTAGTGGTTATTAAATGACATGCTAATCTAAACTTCAAAATTGTCATTTTTTTGTCATAGTTTTCTTTTTGTTAGTGAGTGTAATCCCAGTTTATGATGTTGAGATGAGATCTGAACTTGCTAGAGTTATTCAGATATTTGGTTAATTTCTGTATTATGTTTTGGTATATTGATTCTGTTTAATATTAAATATTTCTAGTTTTATCAGGCGACCCCCTTATTTATTTATTTATTTTACTTGATTTTATCAGTTCTACGGATGTAGCTCGATATCCAGAAACTCATGCAGAACCCCGATACACAACAGTTTGAGTTTCCACACTTTCCTACTTCATACCTTCGTCTTGCGGTTCAATTGGGAGTGACCTGCAATTCTTGCGAGTGACCAAGTCAAGTTAGGCAAACCCTCCCCTGATATGTAAGATAGATATTTAAGAAATCTTGTCTTTTTTATGAAACGTAATAAATACATGTTATTTCCTTTCTCTTGAATTCTTTCGTGTCAACAAGCTTTTATATCCAAATAAAATTTGTTTTGCTAATTTTAAACTCCTCATCAGTTTTCTGGAAGCTGCAAACATAATGAATGTGGATCCGGTCCATTGCTTTGTGATAGAAGATTCTGTGTAAGTTGCCAATTCTAATGTGAATCATCAATTTATTTTTTATTTTTTATTTTAATATTTCAATTATGTTTCCAACAACAGAGTTGGTGTTAAAGCTGGAAAAGCTGTCGGAATGAAGGTATTAGCCGTGCCATCGCTACAAGTCGAAAGCCACATATATTCTATGGACGATACCATTATTCATTCGCTATTAGAGTTCCAACCAGAATTATGGGGCCTACCACAATTTGAATTATGGGACCTACCACAATTTGAAGACTGTATCTGTATGTCTGCTTCTCGCAGACAATAATTGCCAATTTTATCGAGAAAATTTCTATAGAAAATATAAATAATAATTGCTTCGAATTTGATTATTGTGAAGGGATTGATAATACTTTGCCAATCGAACCCATACGCATATCGGGCCTATATTGTGATGGGCTTCTTCTGGAATGTGAAGGTTTCAAGAATTATTTGCCTTATTAGCATTTAAATAATAATAATAATAATAAATTATGTATACTTACACATGAACATCTTGAGTTTTACCTTACAAATGATTCTTCTTATCCCTTTTTTAAGGTGCACTATTGTAACATTATAATAAATGTCAAGGGGTTATTCCTAGTTTTCAAAGATAGATATTTTTTTTTTAATTAAATCAAACCTCCAAGGAGGTTTTTTTATTTTTGTTTTCTGATTTCTGACATCAATATTAAATTTTATGCTTCACTTTTTGTTGTAGGTTTAATATGTTTTAGTGATAATTACAAAGGTACCCCTAAAGCTAAGTCTAATTATAAAAATATCAACTTATCTTTAAAAGTTATTGATAACCACTTGAGGTTTGTATTTATCTTGAAAATGTCACCTCATATCCACTTTTTGGAGTTATTTGTAATTTTCAAAGATAAATTAACTTTTTTTTAAATTAAAATCAAACCTCTACAGTAGTATTTTTTTAATTTAATTTTTTACTATTTATTATATTGTGATACATGGCATCAGTTTAACATTTATAATTTACCGTTTTGTCATTAGTTCTTTAGTGAGTTTTTAAACTTAATTATTTTTTTATTATTTATTTCCTATAATTATTGCAATTCGTCAGTGAGTTTTTAATCTTAATTTGTAGGTGGCTTCTATTTTATTTTATTTTTTCATTTACTAATCCGATCTAATTCAGCGAGGTACATTTTTTTTTTCAAATTTGATATGCACTGCTTATTCTTGATAATTTTGCTCCCTTTTGTTTATATCAGATTATCAAGAGAGAAACCTAAGGATTGATCAGCGTATGGTTCTTAATGATTGATTGAACAATATTTTTATTTTTTAATTTAGATTTCGAACTTATGCCAAATTAATAATATGCTTTTTGGTTATATAAACCGCATAACCTTTTTTCTTTGTGTGTAAATACGCACGTTTAATAAACGATTTGCTTCTCACGTCGGTGAAGCTTAAGAAGTGGTAGTACAAGTTTAAACGTTTCGTCCAACTCCCAAAACTCTTTCTTCAAGTACGTGACTGAAATTTATATTACCATCACTACTACAGAAACAGGATTTTAAGGCGGTTATTTTTCACTTTTTAAGGCGGTTTTTGAACCGCCTTTGTATCCACCGCCGTAAATATTTACGGCGGTTTTCAAAACCGCCTTAAAAATGGGGCTTTTTACG